>CAUJNA010000896.1:20000-102651 GCA_963377175.1 Effrenium voratum | reverse complement strand
TGTGTGTGTGTGTGTGTGTGTGTGTGTGTGTGTGTGTGTGTGTGTGTGTGTGTGTGTGTGTGTGTGTGTGTGTGTGTGTGTGTGTGTGTGTGTGTGTGTGTGTGTGTGTGTGTGTGTGTGTGTGTGTGTGTGTGTGTGTGTGTGTTTGTGTGTGTGTGTGTGTTTGTGTGTGTGCGCGTCTGCGTGGTTCTGTGGATGGGGGGCTGATGGCAGGCGCATAGACGCTGTCCTGGCCATCTGTTCATTCCAAGTCATGCAGCGTGGAGGTCCCTAGAATATATAACACCACTGCTTGATTCAGAGAGAGAGAGAGAGAGAGAAAAGAAAAAAGACTCCCGCACTATCAAGAGCAGGGCCACACCTAAGGCGCCATCCCTCCAACATCCCAGAAGGCTCTGAAAAACACCGCTTGACGCAAAGCATGATTGTATCAAAGTTGGACTTTGGTCGATACCTCTGACACTAAAAGAGAGCCTCTTTCAACATTGAAAAGCTAATGGGCTGTCCGTGAACTTCTACCATGTCTCTTAGATGAAGCAAGACATGCCTCGCCCTAAGCACAGTCCACGTATATGTATTCAGAGACGCCTGTTCAGGACTCATTGTCCTCCAATGATCATGGTCACTATATGCAATACACGGTTGAAACTTGCACCAACGCAACCGAGACACTTGCATAGGTTCAACCTTTGGGTGAATGGAACACCATCAGGTTTTCAACAACAACAAAAGGCGGATAAGGGCACAAAAGAGAAGCATAACATGAACTGGGTGTGGGTCAAGAATCGGTACCCAAAAATGGAACACTGGAAATGGAAAAAAGGGGTGGCTGAATTATTGACCCAAATCCGAATTCACACCATCCCACATACCTCGCGCGGCTTCCCACTTCCGCCTTCTCAGGATACGCCTCCAGCAGCGGCTGGTTCTCGTGTGTGCAGGGCATGCTGTAGAAGGCCTGCCCGCAGGCAACCACATTCTTGACGGACCACGCTCCGTCATGGACAAATCAGTAATTTCTATTCCTCTTCCCCAGAACCGCGGGGCGCCCTCTCTCCCAAAAGCTGCAGCGTCAATGAGATCAGGTCGCTGGCCCCAAAATCTCGGGGCCAAGTTTCTCAACTTGGAGACTGCCTCATAAAAAGGAATCCCCAGAAGGTGCACTCTTCGCCTCCATCTGATATCGCACCAAAGAACCTGCACACGGAACTTTGAGGAACTCCGAAGGGCCTGCCGACAGATCTGATCCCCGCGTGTCAGATGTCCAACCTGAAGGTACTCGGCATAGCTGAGTTTGGTATACTCCTTGGAGTCGCGGTGGTACATCGTGAACCTACAGCCGCTTCGCAATTGCCAGCTTGCAACGATGACATCTGCTTCAGTGTGCGTCTCGCCCAGGAGGGGCTGCACTCATCATGCTTCAATGAAGAATCATGCACTTTAAGGGGGATTTTGAGTGCTTCTAGTTGCCACCAGTGGACTCTGCAATTTGCATTTCGGCTTAAAGCGAGCAGTTCCCTTTGCTACACAGTGAACACCCTTTGTGGCGCAGATATCAGCGTTCGGTTTTCAGCCAGTCAACTGAATGGCTAGTGCTCATTGGTGCTGTTCCGTTTGCCCTCCTACTGCATTTTGCCTGAGCCTTTTGCGTGACCCCCTTTTGGACGTCACTACGTGAACCTTTCATGACTTTGCAGACAGGGCTACGTAATTTTGCCTGCCGGCCTTCTCTTCAAGTCTGAAAGTCTGATGGGAACCCTCAAACAAGCTCGCCTGTTGCCCGCAACGTGGGCAACAAACCATGCTGCTATGAAATTGAGACGGAGGCTTATCAGCGGGGTTCATGTCGAAGTGCACTGCCTTGATCCTGGAACAATGCAACGAAACATGTCACGCAAACATCGTTTTGGAAATTCAATAATGCGTACCATGTTGCGCTGCTAAAGTCGGGTGGGACAGAACATCCTGCTGGTCAAAAGCATCCGGTGCCAGAAATATTCCACTCAACCTTGGCATGTCATAGAATTGCGCAAAGGCTCCTCTCCAAGCGATACGTCAAATCAAACGAAGACGGTCCCGGACGTTCGGCTCCTGTAAACCCGACTGTTGTAGCTCGTGACCACAGTGGCTGAGACCTGGCATACACAAAGAGGCCACTTCAACCGCGCGGCTAGTGCAGGCCAATGGCTATAGATGGGCCTTTCCTTGTTGGAGTTCCGTGGTTTAAAAAAAAGGCAACCCACCATTTTGAGGTGTCCCATAAAACAGGACACACCCACACGCCAGCAGCTTTCACCCCACTCTGGCCGAAAACTCCGAGCTCCGAAATCTGCGGATGGACCAAAAAAAACGCAGCTTTCATGCCACCCTGGCCGCACTCACGCAGTGGGGCACGCCATGAGAAAAAGCACGATGGCAAAGACACGCCGTGGGGCACGCAGTGTTTGCACCACTCCGCCTTGACCGCATCCTCCGTGAAAGCCTCAGCCCGCGAAAGCTCCGGGCTTGAAGCCAAGACAAACGAACAAGTGGGGATACAGAGGGACCGGGGATAGAGGATTCCAACTTGGCGCCATGTCCCATATCAAACTTAGAGGTGCATCAAACGGGGGAATCCTCCCGTATCCCTGGTTCCCCCTGTATCCCTGCTAGTTGGTTTCCCTGATTGAAGCCCAGCCCGCTACTGAGATGCCAGCCCAGGGATCCATACCGTTGCCTGCCACGAGTGCCGCAACCGCAAGGCTCGGTCACATGTCCTTTGCCATGCCCTGCTTTGCCTCTTCCGTGCTGACTTTTGAAAATTGGCCCAAGGTTCGCCTGGTATTGGCCTGCGATAAAGCTCAAAGCAATTCGAGGCCACCCTTTCCACCCGACTCCCAACGCGCTGTTTTCGCAGATCGAGAAAAAGTAAGCAGGTGTCGAAATGGGGACCCTTTTCATGGTTGGTGTGATCTCAGAGCTATAGATTAGCAAGAGCATACTGTGACAAACGAAAAGCAGGCAAGCAAGCAAGCAAGCAAGCTAGCAAACAAACAAACAAACAAGCAAAACAGTTAGCAACAAAAAACAAACAAGAAAGAAAGCAGACTCAAGCAAGTAAGCAAGAAAACAAGCAACCAAACGAACAAAGAAACAAAGAAACAAAGAAACAAAGAAACAAAGAAACAAACAAACAAACAAACAAACAAACAAACAAACAAACAAACAAAGCAAGCACCCAAACAAACAAACAAACAAACAAACAAACAAACAAACAAACAAACAAACATGCAAGAAAGCAAAAAACAAAGCAAACGCGCGGCAGCCAAGGTCCAACGCGGCCTCTGCACACCTCCAACAC
Organism: Effrenium voratum; assembly: GCA_963377175.1. Lineage (NCBI taxonomy): Eukaryota > Dinophyceae > Suessiales > Symbiodiniaceae > Effrenium > Effrenium voratum. Next base: position 99,311 of record CAUJNA010000896.1, on the reverse strand, counting down.
AGTATTGGCGATTGTCTCCTTCCTGACCAGGCGAGGGGTCCTGGCGGAACTGTACACGCTGCGGAAGGGATCTGCTCAGAATTGCTGGACCCGGTGCTTCCCGCCCCCCCCCCTGTGTTGCTTTTTGTTGCACATTGACCTATTCACACACTCCGCTGACATGATGGCTCAAGGCCCTTCAAGTCATTTGTACAGTCATTCGATTCATGGTACATTGATAAACAGGCTTGCAGACCGCTTTACAGGTATCACAGTCAACACAAGCCACCAGGGACAATCCATCCTCCAATCCTCCATATTGGCATATTGGACGCTCTCCGGAATAGATCCAGGGACCAAATACTACCACAGGGTTCCTTCTGAGATAGGCACCCCGGCAGTGGGCCTCAATTTGTGGTAGCGGAGCGGGTTTTCCGCAGAGATCCAAGGGAAAATGTCATCCGATGGAGAAGGCTTCATGGAAGCCTATTCAAGTATGGCCAAACCATCAGGCTATACGGAGGAAACACTCAATTTATCGATGACCGCCAAGCAGCCGCCATCGTACGACGGAAAAGTCAGCTGGTTCAGGTATGAAGAACTCGTGGATGATTGGGTGACAATCACTACGGTGGAAGCACCCAAGAGAGGACCTCTTCAAAAGCAGACTCACAGGAGATGCCTAGATGTACAAGGCAGTCCAGAAGAACCAACGACGCTTCCGCTTGCACTAGGCAGAATCCACAAGCGATTGTCAAATCCCGAAGAGTTGAAGAAGCTCCACCTCCAGCATCATCGCATGACAACAGATCAATTGATCAATTTCGATTTAGAACTCGCTCACTTCATTTGCCGAAATCAACATTCGATCTATTTGCCAAAATCCGAAGTGAATGTGAAGGTTGCCAAGCGGCAAAACATGCACCATCACGAAGCAAGACGAGTGGACTTCGAGCGGACACCTTTGGTGACATGACATTCATTGATCACTGTCAAGATCCTCTTGGAACAGGAGAACACATCATTGTTTTTGTCATCCTGGATGGAGCAACAACATTGCTCACTGCAGAGGCAGTGACAACTACGCAAGAAGTCGAGAACATCACTGTCCTCAGGAACTATTTTGACCAGTACCACTTGCAGCCCAAATCAGTTGTCGCAGATCAAGCCTTCATGACAGAGACATGGAACATTTCTATCAGTCCCTTGACATCACGCCGATATCCTTGGGACCGAACACACCATGGCCAAATCGAGCTGAAGCAGCAGTTCGACTCCTGAGATCATGCTAAGTTCCATCAAGGCAGGCACAGCACCTGCAACACTGAAGAAAGTGACATATAGACAGCTGGCGAAGGCAGCTGCAACTGTCAGGAATCAGACTGTCACCTACGGGGGTGTAACACCATTGGAGCTTGCATTCGGAAGACGACCAGCAGATCTCATCCAACTCGATGTCGCAACACCAACTCAGTTGACGATTGACAGGAATGAAGAGGAGCTGACAGCCATTCAGATCAAACAGCTGTCGAAGCAAGCATTCCAAGAAGCACGTCAATCCGAAGACATCCGACGAGACAACATGGAGCAGGTTGATTATGATCGAGATACCGACAACGATGATGACCTGGATGACGAAGAGCAACCTCTCGCAGGAAATCCAATGCCGAAGGCGATGCCACATCCGAAACTGGTTCCGAAGTCACCACCACCGACACTGAGGCTTATGTCAAAGATTAAGCCAGCACCAAAGAACATACTGGATGAGGAGACAGAATCCGACAATCATCCTGGTGACCGACCTGCACTTCCAAAACGACCAGCGATGCGGCCAACTCTCACATCCAACGATCGGTGGTATGTACCAGACGGATCAGATACCGACATCAGCCTCCAAAGACCGTACATCCAGGACCTTTCGGAATTCCCGATGCCTCAACTTCGTGTACGAATACTACAAGGAGCGCTCAACCATCCTCGAGATGAATCTGGACTTCCACTTCATTCCTGAGCATGAACGACAACATGGAGTCAAGGTGTTCTGGCTGAGAGCTAGATTCAATGAATACTGGCAGCCAACGCTTCAAGGTGAAGGCCAACATACAGAGAAACAATACATGGACTTCACCAAGAAGGTCTACAGCATTTGCTGCTATACCAATGCTCAGCCAGAAGTTTTCGGAAGGTATTTTACTTGCAGGAAGACAAATCCAAGATCCGTTCCGATGGAAGCAAGGGAGGAATATGGCTAAAAGGAAAAGTCATTTCCATTGAAGGAGCAATGGTAGGACTTGATCTTGGGACTCGACTCATCAAGGTTAACATGACGAAGGTCAGAAAGGATGAAACCATCCCTCCGGAGAAACCTGGAATTGACCTTCTCTTGCCAGAAGAGCGAGAATCCTTGCAGAAGGAGCAAACCGGCTCCTCTGCCGATACCAAGAAGAAGGAGTCATCCGCACCAGCTCCAAAGCCAAAATCCTCAGTGCCATTACGTATAGCGGGAAAGACAACTCCCAAACCTGCAGCACCTCATCCGGCAGAGAACATGTTCGTCGAGGACCTCACATCCGTTCCTGAACAAGCACATTGGAATTGTGTACGTAAAGGAAAGATCCACGTTCTCAAGATCTTTGCAGGAAGTGCCAGATTCAGTCAATGCTGCGCACTCTCAGGCCTCAAGGTTGGGACTCCCGTAGACATCCGCACCGGATTCGACGTAATGACATCCAAGGGACGACACATGGTCATGTAGATCATCAAGCACCTGATGTAATCCTCATGGCACCGGTCTGTGGACCATGGTCAAATATGCAGAACATCCAACAAGACCAACAAAGAGTCTGGGAGAAGCGGAAACGCTACCTTCCCATGGTTGAGTTTGTGGCATCCATTGCGCGATATCAGTTGAAGCACGGAAGATACTTCATCATTGAAAATCCTCAGACATCCAAGATATGGTATCTGAACTGTATGCAGCAACTGTTTTCTGATCCATCCGTGACCTGGGGAGATTTCCATTTCTGTGCATACGGACTGAAAGATCCTGAATCCGGACCCAGAAGTCTCAAGCCCACAAGCTTGATGCACTGCTTACCTCCCGAGGTAATGAGACCGATCTTCAGAAGGTGTAAAAATTCTACCAGCTCAGTCAAGCATGAACATCAACCCCTAGAGGGAAATGCTGGTACTTTTGGAAGCAGGACCAAACTGGCACAGGTGTATCCTTACCAGTTCTGTCAGGATCTTGCGCACATCCTCCTACGACACTTGAAGGTGAAACCACTTGACAACGAGGTGTACCTCTTGGAGGACCTTTTCGAACCATTCACCATCAAGCAGGTTGACATCCTGAGAAAGGAGATGGAAGCCATTGACAAGGAGTTCAACAAGGACGTTCAACCATTGGTCATCCAAGATCCGCTAGTCCAGAAGTTTCAGAAGACGATGAAGCCGTATTCACCGGGGACTGAAATCGATATCTTCAAACAAGATCCTAATGACTGGCGATGTCAGAACATGTGGAATGGTTGCAAGAAGCTGAGACAATTGTGCATTTCATCCACTCAGGATGATGCATGCACAGCATACGTCCACACCATAGGCATCAACATGCCAATTACGTCACCTCCGGACGATGCGATCATATCGTTCTGGCAGCCTGATCAGCTGAATAGAATTTGGGTCTTGCCTGCATCCAAATGCAATTGGGAGAATTATGATCCGAAGACTTGGCACGCCGTGATGTTTTCATCCGTTCATCAGTCATTCTCAGATGCGCCGGCTATCAGGCCGATGCCCATCGAGACGGATCCATCAGATCCAACGGATGAACCTCCACAACCTGACACACAGCAGCCACCTGATCAACCGGACCATCCCATGCCTGATCCGAGACCTCCAACTCCACCGGACGAAAACATGTCAGATCCTCCTCCGGATCCTCCACATCAGCCTGATCATCCCATGCCGCCAGCACCACGCAGTGTATCACCGGACAGTCCAGTGGATCCGCCACTGCCGCCGCACGACAAACCTGGCGGAGGAGATTCAGCGCTTAAACGGCAAAAACAGTCCATTTCATCCTCAAGCGGACTCAATCGACTGGGGGGTGATGTCTCTTTGCCGTCACAGTCGCAATCATCTCAGCCAATTCTTCCGACTGTCGTGGTACCTTCACCACCTGCGATTCTAACGAATCCCGAAGCAGAAGACCATGATGAAGATCTTGAACTGCCAACACTTGAGCAAGAAGAAACGACTGGCAGTCCATCCAAGAAGCAGAAAACTGGGAAGAAGAAGAAGAAGAAGCCAGCTGACAATGATGAGTCACCTGAGCATTCTCCCAGAAATGAACCTGCATCTTCATCCAATTACAATCCGAACAATCCAGCAACCTTGCCGGTACAATATGAAAGTGAGGAAGAACTGATCCCTCATGTTCCAACCTCATCCGGCACTGGAAGTTCAGAAAGAACCATGAGATACACTGACCAGGAAGATGGAGAATCAGAGGACTCTCAGAGGACCAGACCTTACGATGATCACCAAGCTGATCTCGTTCTTGATGAAGCACATTGGTCATTCATGACAGCCGAGCAGAAAATCTGCGCGAACACCGGATCCTTTGGCAACCCTGTCCTTCTTGGACGTGTGAAGGGGACCTTCAACCCATCGCCACGATGCGGATTCTCTCATCAGAAATACACAGATCAGAATCATATTGACCAGTTATGCAAGAACATGACCGACGATGACCGTGCACTTTTAGTCTTGTACTCATCCAAGCAAGAATCCTTGAAGGCTTCATCCACATCCGCACTCGTTGGCAAGAAGCGGAAGGAAGCGACAGCCACTGAAATAAAGGCTTATCAGAAGCAATTCCTTGAAGCTAAACAGCTTGAGTGCAAATCTTGGCTTGATCACGAAGTGTTCGACTTGGTCGACACACGCAAGATTCAGGTCAGGAACTGGGTCACTGGTCGCTGGGTCCTTACCCTAAAGCGAGACAAGGATGGTAACTTCCTGAAGGGGCTTCCAAGACAAGCAGAAGAACGATCAGCAGACAGACAGTCCTGCTGCATCCAGGAGTGGCTTCCGCCTTGCAATCCAAGCAGCCGCAAATAAGGGCTGGAATATATTTCACATGGATTTGAAGACAGCATTCCTGCAAGGCGAAGCATACGATCAGACTCGTGACATCATTTGCCAGATCCCTCCTGAAATGGGATATCCACCACACATTGGAGCGCGCATGAAAAAGCCTGCCTACGGGCTGAATGACGCACCCCGCGGATGGTGGAACATCCTTGATTCGGCACTCCGTTCTCACGGACTGGCGCCAACCAGGGCAGTTGTACATATGTCTACTACGGCAAGCAGCTTCCGAAACCCGCATTGGTGAGTGAAAAGAAGTCATCCAATACTTTCGATCTTGAAGGAGCAGTTGATTACCTCATGGATCCCGTTTCCGGTAACAATGCCAAGAATCGACAAGTTCATGGAGCACTTTCTCTTCATGTTGATGATCTTCGAGAAGGAAATCATGGGACGACTTCGAAAAGATTTTCAAGTTGGTTCCGAAGACAAAAATGATTGCCTCTTGGTAGGACAACGCATCCAATGGAAGCAAGACGACAAGCATGGCTGGTACATCAATGTCCATCAGAACGTTGCCATTGACGAACTTCAGGCGATCACCTTTGACAAGTACCTGCAGGACGACACTCCTCTAACTCCACAAATGCATGCTGCGTACAGAAGTGTCCTAGGTCAGACCAATTGGTTACAATCGCGAACGCAGTTCCACATTGGTTATCCATTCTCCAGGTGTGCATCCAAGGCATCATCACCGACCATTGAGGACGTTCGCGCCATCAATAAGACAGTCAGAACCATCAAAAGCATTCCGCTTAGTATGAGATTCTGGCCCCTTCGTGGCACGACACGCATAGTTGGTTATCCAGATGCATCCTATCGCAACAAAGAAGATAAGTCATCCCAACGTGCGCATGTTATATTTCTTGCAGAACAAAGAGATCTTCGCCAGGGCTCGTCGAACTCGAGAGGCTCATTGGTCGACTATGAGACGCACAAGATCACCGCCACAACCATGTCCACTACTGTTGCAGAATTGCACGGACTGATGCGTTGTTACGGATCAGCATTATTTCTTCGCGGTCTCTGGTCACACATAACAGGCGAAATCGCAGATGTACACATCCGCACTGATACGAATAATCTTGTCACCACAGCATCCACAACACATCAACCGGAACAGAAAGAGACAATGCATTTGATCCAAATGTTGAGAAAAGAATGCATGACCTTGCACATGTACGGAGTGAAGATTGCCTGGCAGACTTGCTGACCAAGGATTCAGCCAAAGCAGACGAGCTCATCAAGGCCGTCCTCACCGGCAATCTCTTGAATGTTGATGCACATCCACCCTTCCGTACTATGTTGAAGAACAAGGCATTTTTGGTTGAGTGGCTAGCACGCAATACGAAGCACGGACCCGACATCATTGCCTTTGCAGGAGTCGGTATAGCAGAATCCATGTTTGCTTATTGGGGAACCTGGGCATGATCCGCATGTCCACGAATTCTGATGCATGAGTTTTTCATTTTGCACATTTTCAATTCCTCAAATCCGTGATGCGTGTTTTTGCACTTGACCCATTTTGTATCTCAAGAAATATGTGTCTGCACCCGCAGCCACTTTCGATTTACAACCATCCCGACCTTTGCAATCGTGTATGCTTGATCACCTCGAAGACATGCCGATTCTCAACATGATCTTTGGACAATCCAGCACTGCGGCTCCTTCGCCGAAGCCGTTGGTGAAGAGACGGGCATCTCCTTTGAAGGAATCCCCTGCTCGTGATGAGGAAGATGAGACATCCGACTGCCCCATGGAGCAGGTCGTCGATGAGAATCCATCCGCCTCTCAACAACCAGATAATGTCAACCGACATCATTCCGATGGTATGTCACAACCGCCATATTGATCTCGAGAAGACCGTCCAGAATGTTGAACAGGTCTGCAAATATTTCAACATGGATCCATCCAAGGCAAAACAGATCACCGACCTCATCCTCTGGCGAATCGAGAGAATGAGCAGATTGTTTTCCGGATGTTTTCGAGACGACCAAGGCAAGGCCAACACAGAGAATGCAAACGACAAGTGGACATGGGTCCTGATGGATCCGTTGAGCTCTACGATGCATTGACCTGCATTACGCATGCAAGGAACTTCATGGGCAATAAGCCAGGACTTCTCCTGATGGCTATGTTCCCGAACTATGGAAAGGCACGTTTCGAGATTGCGTTCGTGCATCCATCCGTGGACGGGTCATACAATGAGCGCAAGGCAAGGGGAGACATTGTTCCAAGAAATCGATGGATCGACAACCTCACCTCTAGATCCGCATACGACGCACTCCGGCCTAATGGCAAGGAATTCCTCAATGATCCCGATATGGAGTTCTACGTGAGATGCAACAGCGGTCATACAACAAGTCGATCTCCAATCTTTTGGACGACCCCTGTACTCCGAACAGAAGAGTGAGCCTCGCCAAGAAGAACCGGACTACGATCTTCCAACGGAATCCATTCCTCCAAGTTCGCATCCGTCAAGATCCGACGCGCCCCATGACGACGAAGGCACAGCTCATGCAAAACCCAGAATGCGAAGGCCGGCACCACAATCCATTGAAGAAGAGAGAAAGATCAAGCCGTTCGCGAAGAAGCCCATCACGTTCATGTTCCATGCTACATATGGAGAGAATTTGATCAACATCATGGAGCACGGGCTGAAATCTGGGAGATCCCAGTCAAACCCTTTGGGGAGAGCGCACATCCACATGGCATGCATCGACGACGTTATCCTTGATGACGAAGCGTCAGAAGCAGCATTGACACATGCGCCAACAGGAAGAGATGCATTGCTGATCCTGGCATTCCTCAAGGACCAGGATTACGACATCCGACTCTCCGAAGAGCGAACAGCATTGACAGAGCAAACCACCGAGGCGAGGAACATTGTTACAGCATTTGATCCCGAGGGAAACATCATCATGAGTAACACTTGGATCATGAAGAAAAATCTCGGTCGTGAAGACATTGAGATGTACACCAGCAAGATCCAAGAATTCGCCAATGCCTTCTTCAAACATGTGAATAACGACCACCAAAACAAGGGAAAATCCGAAAAAGATACATCCACAGAGACCAAGAAGCGACGGCACTCCACCGATCAGGACGAAGTTGAAGAGGAGAACATGGAACCCTCCGGGGAGAGATCCGTCAAGCCAAAGGTCACCATGGAGTATCAGAATTCCGACGAGTTCATCCAGGAACTCAAGGAAATCTACCTCAAAATAGAAATGAGCAAGAAGGACGCCGAGGAAGAGCTCGTGGAGACCAAAAGGAACTTCATCCGCTTCATGGAGAAGTACAACAAGGATCCCAAGGGAGCTCATCCTAAATTGACAGAATGCAAGAGAGCCTCATTGGCACACATCGATCCAGATGTCAACCTCAAAGAAGAAGAGTTCTACTTCTGCCATCGAGGAGAATGTCCAACCATGGACGAGTACAGGAAGGCACAGCCAGTATCAGGATATCCGATTAAGCTTCCACTTGGATTGAAGAAGCTTAAGTCATATGACAACCCAGAAGTCATCCGAGCATTTGCCGATATCCTGGGATCGCTGATGCAGCCAACTGACCGTTCCCCTGTGGACCATCTCAAGACGCATGAGTTCACCTCATCCCTGACGATCAACACGCTTACTATGAACCATGGAAACCTCACGAGGAATCCAAAGCTGGACAGCAAGGAGGTGTACAACATGGCGATGAAGGATCGACCAATCGTCAAGATGATGATGCAGAACAGCGCACACATCTTATGCCTAAATGAAGCAGACGCATTCCTCAGTTCTCAAGATGAGAAATCCAGAGAAGAACTCATCAAGACGTTCATCCGATTTGGGTACAAGGGCATCGTTATCAAGCAATGGTCATCCAGACCAATCGCATGCTTTGTACGCGGCCCACCTTCCGCAAGAGTGGTACTATTGGCACGGCACATTTCCACAAAGAGTCAGAATTGGGGACCCACATTCGGAATGTTCAGATGTTTCTTCGGAACCGAGGAAAATTGCACTGATCCTGAATACGACATTCCGACCTCGGAATGCCTGGCAACTACGGGACCATCCATGTTCACTGAATCCAAGAAGTCCAAGGACACGGGCGTAACAAAGAGATTGTCGTTCTCCACATCGAGCAGAATGATGAGTATCGCGGTATGCTACCAAAATCATCTAACAAATTACTCCTCGAGTTTGACAGCCGCCACGTAACGAGGGCAGACCTCCCGTTTGCTACCATTGGAGTTTTTCACATCCATCCATCAATCAGCCATGGAGCAGCACGGGAAGATCTTCAGAACGAAATCATGCCACTCGTGGCATTGTACCAATGCGATGCGGTCACCGGAGACGCCAACAAATCCGCGAATACCTACAGCAGACTCCAGCACGTCTTCAATCCGGCCAACGGTCTCATGAATATCCTCATGAAGGCATATCAGAGATTGTGGAATGAAATCTGCCACTCGTGGACAGAATGGAGTATGCAATGGAGACTTCATGACCCATCGTCCGTCATCACCTATACATGAAGACTGGATCAGGGTATGATCGAACATTCCCAGATGTGATGATGACTTTCGTGTTTGGATGGGGCAAAACAAATATCCAGCAGGTTTTCCGGAAGGAAGAGATGAACGCCATGAAAGATGAACAACTGGACGATCCGACGTCTGCCATTTTCGACTATCAGGTCTCATCCGCGGAACGTTTCAAGCACGTGAACAACGACATGTTCATGAATGGCTCACAAGATTCCGACTCACACAGTCCGCTGATGGTCTACATCCGCAGCAGATCTGCCGCCAGGCAACGCAACTTTGAGAGATCCAAGGAGCGCCTCAAGAAGAAACAATCCTGGACTCAGCAAGAGTACAAGGAGTACAACAAGCAGTACTGGGGCAATCCAAAGCAATGGAAAGACTTTGGCGACTCGACCTGGAATGATTATGGAGACTATGGCAGTCAATCCGACAGCAGCCGTCGGTGGTACCGTTGACCACCTGATGAAGCAGCCACCTTTGGCACTTATTCGACCGACTGAGAAGACTCCCACGATCGGCACTACGAATTACAACCAGATTGATGCTCACCGCCAACAAGACTATTCAGTGAGAGATCAATAGTTTCACATCCGTCCCGCATGTACATAGCGTTGTGCATCACCTTTTCGATACATCTAGGTATCTCACAGAATCAGTACAGACTGTTTTCCATTTTGCTCACATGACAAATCATCCGCGCCAAAATTGGATGAATCATTGCAACAATACATGGCTACGGCACTTTCCAGTATGGCTACGGCACGTAAGGCCAAGAAGCCAATCATACACTTCGGTGTGAAAGGTCAAAAGAAGTTTGTGTCTGTTTTGTGTTGCTTTTTGTTGCACATTGACCTATTCACACACTCCGCTGACATGATGGCTCAAGGCCCTTCAAGTCATTTGTACAGTCATTCGACTCATGGTACATTGATAAAAAGGCTTGCAGACCGCTTTACAGGTATCACAGTCAACACAAGCCACCAGGGACAATCCATCCTCCATTCCTCCATATTGGCATATTGGACTCTCTCCGGAATAGATCCAGGGACCAAATCAACGACCTCTACTACCACAGGGTACCAGTTCCCTTCTAAGATAGGCACCCCGGCAGTGGGCCTCACCCCCCGCCCCCCCCCCCCCCATCCCACCCCCATCCCACCCCCACCCCACCCCTTCAGCCCACTGAGACTGACCTTGAAGAACTGGTCACGTTAAGCCAAGAGCAGGTCCCTACAATCCTATTACCTTTCGGAACCTGAAGGAGAATTTGAGCCCTTTGTTATGGGAAGAAAGCTCTGAGCCAAACCGCAAATCTTCTGGGCGGCTGAAACCATGACAGAAGATGAGTATCTAGTCTAAAGCATAAATCTTCGATTTTCAAGAACCGGGGGGGTTCGCCTGAAAAATCACAACCGTCATGAACCATGACGTCATCGTGAATCATAGATCATGAGTCACGAATTCTCCGTCGGCCAGCTGATACCCGGGAACGTGGAGAATCTGAATTCTCCAATTCCTGAAGGTTAGACATGCGCAGTTTAGGTATCGCAGAAAACTTAATTATGCGGATTTGTTTGCAGTAATAAGAGGTAGAAGGCGTTCTGCATGTCCAAAGCGTTTCAAATATAGGAAGATGTGATTTCAACCTCTGGCCCAGAAAAGAGACAGAGAGAGTTCTCCATCACTCCGGACTGTGAGCAAAACGAAACTCTTGGCTCCTTTAGCAACTTCGTGCTCAACGTACTCCAAGCCAAGGCTGGGGAGTAGGGCCATGGTCTTGACATGCTTCTGAAAGCTTTGGAGCGGTGTGATACGTGCAGCTGCATTCTTCATGGTTCGACCGAAGGTGCGGCTCCGAAATCTTGGGGCATCTCTCTACACGATTGGAGGAAAGTGACTCAATCCCTCATTGCATTCAAACATCCAGAAAACCAGAGCTGAGTTTCTTTCACACATGGAATTGCTATTTGAAGGAGCACTCATTGCCATCGCAGCCTTTCACTTCTCTCATGAGCCGGTTCACACTTTCAACTGCGGCAGCGGCACATGTCCAAGCGCAACAGCGGCCCAGCTTTGCCCACAGCTGCCATATTTGCCTCACCCACATGATGTGGCTATCGCTGCAACGCAAAGCTGGAAGCGGCCCCCCGAATTGGACTCAAGGCCCCATATATGCGAATTCCCATGCACCGGGAGCATGGAAGGGTCGTGTCGGCTATGGATAGATCGGCTCAAGTTGAGTAGTAGTTAGTTCAAGGAATTCAACCACTGGGTTCGAGAAAGGTTGTGGCTTTATTTGTGATTATTTTTAATAACAAGCCAAGGCTTTCTCCCTAAGTTGTTGATCACCATGAAAGCCCGACATGGGCATTTCTGTGCGCCCCAATTTCACCATGCCAGTTGCTTCGGGTTCCGATACGCAACCGATGCCGAGCCGCGCAAAAGCCACCGATGATCACCAGCTGATTCGTCTTGCCCTGAGACAGTCCCCGGCCCTCGCAGCCCAAGGGGCATGTTGCGACTGTCTTTTTGAGAGCGTAGAACATATCTAGACCTTCATGATACCAACCGCATCTTTGCTCCAAAACAAATGATGCAGTTGGCAACTGTAAAAATGTTAACGTGATAAGTTTCACGGATGTGGAGACCTTTTTGGCAGGCAAGTCTACAGGCAGCACAATTAGAACAGCACACACCGTAGGCAAAAGATGATGTTGCGAATTTTAGCAGCCTGCGAATGTGTCGCAGAATACTGAAAAAGTCCTTTACTGCCTCCTCACAATGAGCCCAATCCAACCGCCAAAAACGAAGTTTCACAAACTACGACCATGGTCCTGCGGGCAGTTGTTGTAGTAGCGCTTGCCCACCTGGCAAGCAAAAGCCGGCGACGCATTTTTTTCTTTCTTCCGGCAAGATCAGGTAGCAGAGCTAGAAGCCCGCCTTCTGGATGCGCAGCGGCTCCGCCAGTTTTCGGACCTTTCCCCAAAAAACGGAACTCTATGGACATGTTGTCGCGCGCAGCGTGGCACTGCCCAGGTTTGCCCCTTATAAAATCGTTCCATGTTGGAAAGGAGCTTTCAAGCAATCATGCAAATTGAGCGGGAGCTGGCGCGTTCTATTCACGCCAGGTTGCTATGTGCTGCCCAACCACGGACGCAGTCCCCATGATGCCCTCGTTGATCTGACGCGCTCATCACGGTCGTGGCAACAGCGAGACAGGCAACAAGCTCACCTGTTTCAAGCAAGAAGTCTCATGGACCGTGGATGTCCAATCACAGGTGGTGAGTTCACGCAAGCACTCAAAGAAATTTGATCATCCTTGCAAATCCAAGGTGAACCGCGAGCGAAACTGGCGGGAATCCTGGTCGGCGTGGATCTTGGACATAAAGCTAACTTTGAACTGAGAAGTTTCATCTCCATCTCCGCCTGCGCCGAGTGCCATGCGGTAGAAATCCGATCAAATCAAACTGCACCCGAAAGTCTTCCATTTTGAAGGAACTCGCGCTTTCAAAACACCAGGGATGGCTCAGCAAAAATCACCTCGCGAAATCGCGTAGATTGGTGAGAGAGTTTGGATATTGAATGCCCGCCCTGACCTGAAATCGATTCTCGCAACGAGCGCCGAGCGCGCAGTCCAACTCTACTTGCCTTTCACAGCCACACTGAAATCCGGCACCAGCTTGGGGGAGAAAATTTCCCCAGGACCTGGGAGGATGAGCTGAGCCGATAAAAGGCGGGGAGATGTGGTTCTGTGTCCTTTTTTTGGGTGATCCCCAAAATGGGTGGTGTCCTTTTGGTTTCCCTTTCAAAGGAGCCAAACATGTAGCCTTCACAAAAGACACATCCATGTTGTTCAGTTTTGGGGGGGCAGCTGGATGAGTGTGTTCGTTTGAAGGGTCAATCAGGAAAGGCAAGCGAAATGACATGTTTGATCAGACCCTGTGACAACCTGGCGCTTGGCTCGCAACAGCTGGGCCGCAAACACCGCACGATAAAATGGGTGAGTTTCTGCTTCAGGTCGCCCCAAACCTCCGCAAGGCTTGGCAAGGGTCATGCAGCAGCACTCAAGGAATGCAACACCTGGGACATCTTTGAAAGATGCCTGGGTAAACCGACTGGTAGATGCAATTAACGATGAGTACCCTTACAATTCGGGAGTCATCTGAGATAGCTGAGCAAGGCCAGGAATGCCAAAGCTGGTTTCCAAGAAAACACCTTGCTGCTTTTGTCTTGCAAAAACAATCAACAAACAAACACATCGCGTGAACCGCGTGTGTACTGGCTTGCGTGCGCTTCAATAAGGAAAAACCGGCGATCACAACTCATCCGAACACCGGAGTCAGGAACATCCATCTGGGAACCTCACTGGCACCTGAATCAGACACGAGGAGCGTGATGCCGCGCAATCCGCGTGTTTCAAAGCCCAGTTGTCCTATGCGGTCTCAAGACGCCAGTTTAGCTCGGACCTCTCTCCAAATGGATGCGCACAAAAGAACGGTGCGGTAAACGCCTGTTTAACATGAAAGGTTTCACCGTCCCTGAATGCACAATGTGACATGGGGATGGTTTTGACACGAACATCCAATTTGATACACAGCATTTTACGCAGTGGCTATGTGGCTCCTTCCTGGCCATTCGGCAAAGCTGAAAGTCATCCTCTGTGTCTCTCTGAGGAAACCCTCAGGCGGGAGAGATAAGGCAAGCAGTGGACGGGCTTGTACCAACTGCCGGGGATTTCCTACGCGAAGTGGTTCATTAGAGCGCAAGTGACAGTGCTTCTGCGCACGCGTGTCAAACAAAGCCCTTGAAATTTGGTCTATCTTGCTCCTCAGGCGAAGTGCACGATTGAAGAGCACCATTCTCTCACCCCGGTGGCACTCCTTGACAGCATGAACCGGGTACTGCTGACCTCATAGCAATCAACCCCAGTGTAGTTCTAGGGGGGTGTTCCCCCCCTCCAAAAGCAAAATGGTCCGATTCCAACCACAAATTTCACCCCAGCACCCCATTGATCAACTGGTCGCTGAGTCTGGGGTCCACATTTCAAAAAAGCGCCTCGTTGCTCCCTTACGGCTTGAACAATCTCCCGGGCCTGCTCCAGCAGCTTCTTCTCCTGAAGCCAAGCTGGGGATAGCGTGGTTCCTTCTGACGCAGGTGGTGGAGTCGTGCCAAGCGCACGCGCCAAGCGGAAAAAAAAAGAGGTGAACAAATGGTAAGGCGCAAACGCCTGAAAAAGTCAGAAGACGAGTTGAGAGAAAGAGCATGAGCAGTGGCGCACGGCTTCCACCTACCGGAATCCAGCTGATTTTTTGTATATCCCATGGCCCCCGCGGATGCAAAAACCCATGGGCTGTGCACCCATTGATCCCTTTCAGCACAAAAAGATGCCGCAAAAATGGCAGGAGCCCCAACAAGTTCTCGACAAGAGCCCTAGAAGTCGCGACCGTGGCGGTGCATGAAAGGCTCCGAGGACCGCAGTCAGGGACTGTCGATTCTAAGCATACGCCAAAGCTTCGATATGGCCATGGGTCAAAAGCCCGTACCACCAGTGAACACTGAAATAGGCCCAAAGGGTGGTGCACCTACCCCAAAATGGTACCATCGGTTTTGACCCACAGCCATATTGCCCAGCAGAACCCGAACCAAGAGACATGTCGGGTCCTCCCGTTGGCTTATATCGCGATCCGGCCTGGGCAGGCTTGGCTGGTTGATAGGTTACCAGGCGACCGGCAGAAGTGTCTCTGGCACTGACCCCTTCAACAGCTGCTTGAATGGTGTTGGACCTTCTTCAATATGAACCCCCCCGCCCCTAGTGGCAATATCTGAGGGGGGTTTGTTGGACTTGGGCTTGCTAAGACTTGATTTAGCATTGACAATACTAAATCGAGTATTGCCAATGCCTAATCTTCCCCTTACTCCCACTAACATGGCACCTGACAGGGGGTCCCTCCAAGAGGAAACTGATCTTCCAGGTACCCTCCCTTAGGTGCCATGCTAGTGGGAGTTAGGGTAGATGTTTTGTGCTTAATCTAGTATCGCCCGATATCCAGTACTTGGTCATGTATTGCCTAGGTCTCAGGCCTTTTGCCTCTGAGCTGGCAAGGGCTTGAGTCCACCACCCTGTAAAATTTAAAAGCCTAAGTCTCTGATCTGGGCTTCTTTCTCCAAAAAGAAGGCATGCATTTGTCTGGCGGCTGTTTGCCTTAATTTTCGTTTGGCGAAAACTTGCTTCAACAGCGGACCCCAAAAAACGACTCACAGGATCCTGAATGGGGAAAAAACGACTTTCTTTTGTGGGAGCCCAAAAAATAAAAGCGGGTCCGTTCAACAGTACCTTAGCAGCAAAGACATGGCTGGGTGGCCGGGACAGCTGACTGGTTGTTGTTTGTCACGCTTACCACTCACATACCGAGGGCTTAGCTTCTTTTGAGCGCTGCCTTTCCATGCCAAACAAAATCAAACCACATGCTGCAAGAAGACAGGTCAGTTGCCTTGACCAGCATCGTAGAAAGATCTGTGGCCCCAGAAAATCAAATCGCGCAAGAATCTTGCCTGGGCTCCTGCGAAAACGCATGCTGGGTTCGTCCACATCATCTGTATCAGGACGGACCCTCCCAAGAGTAGTGTCAACCCCAGACCTTCTCCTCAGTTGAGTCATAGGCATCTTGCGGGGATTCTTCACATTGCAGAGGGCACCCTCAAACTCTGGGGTTCTCATGCTGCCAGTCTCTTGACAACTCAAGTATCAGCAACCCACAAAACCTCTCGACTTAAACGAAGACGTTTGAACCCCACGTTTGCTTGGCCTGCACTTCCATGTCTTGGCTCCTCTACCTCTCGGAGCCCACCCGCATTCAGCTGAATCAGTGCCAAGCAAGACCTGAGGAGGGCCAAATGAGGTGCTGGCAGATCGTACTGGTACTGGAAGATGTAGCTGTCCTTACCCTCCCAAACTATCCTTGGCACAAGGGCCCGCTCTCAGCAGGCTCATGAGGATGCAGGGTCAGTGCTTTGGATGTCTAGCTACAGTAGCCTTGATAGATTGGATTGACTCTGAATCGTTGCGACTGGTGGCGCGATACTTTGGCCACTCTTCAAGGCGAAGCGGGAACGGAGGGCCTACGGCTTGAGGTGCACTTGCCATCTGGAAGGCAGGATGTTTGTTCGGCTTCATTGGAGCACGGGCTTGATCGCCCCCAAAAACGATCCTCCTGGTTTTCCAAACATCAGCTGAGAACATGTTTGAAGGCCTCTCCCTGCACCGGTAGCCCAAGCATTCCTTTCTCAAGTTACGTTTGGCAGATGTTGGCTGGCATCTTGAACTGCAGAAATGCTTTGAACAGGGGGATGCCTCTGATGAGCGACGACTGTCTGGCGTATAGCCCGCCTGAGTCCTACATGAACCCGCGTTGCCAGGGACACCCCAACTGCTTTGCCCAAGCTCCAATCATCTTGCTGCTGCGATAGGGACCGACCTTCCGGGTTTTGGGAAAGAAAAGGTTTTGGGGACTCCCCAAAACACAAACCAAATCGGATAGATGGAAGTTTTGCTAGGGGTCATCAAGCCTCATGCCCATTCCCGTACAGGACACCACATCGGACGACATGGATAGGGAATGTGGGAATGAACCCAGTTTATTTGAAGGAAACCACCGGTTGGATTTGATTTTTCTCGGGCTCATGAGCATAGGTGTCCTTTTCGAGGAAATAGATGGCCCTGGTAGATGATTAAACCAGGTAAACCAGGAATCACCCTCTATTTTTCCACCAAAACAACCAAAAAGGACACCTATGCTTGGGAGGCGTACCTGAAAAACATCACACCAAAAGGACCTCCACATGTTTATGGCCCCAAAGCGGTTTTTTTGGGACACCTCCTATGCTCATGAGCCCTTCCCCTCCTTTTTTTGCTGCTCAAAATAGCTGTGGGTCAAGAATAGGTACCCCAAATGAACCCTGGTAAGTGGAAACATGGACCAAAACCTGCGGTCCCCATACCCAAATCGGGCTCCCGCGCCTGAAGCTATTGGTGGTCAGCGTCACCTTCTCTCCGCTGGTGCCTGCGGCCCTGGCCACGCACGCCGATGTGGGAGCCTCGAGTTCCAAATGTGCCCGGAACCGGGGGGGAAGAGACGACGAGCCAAAGGAAAACGGGGGCAACAGCACAAGAGATCGACCACGGCAAGCAAAAGGGTCCAGGCACCACAAAGAAAAGGGGGCAACAAAGAACACCAACCAGAAATGAGATCAAGCAAAGCAAAAGAGATCCATAGCACGACAGGGGCACTGAAAGGAGGAAGGGGCAGAGCAAATACAAGTGTCAGCCATGTGCTCGACTTGACACAAGTACATGCAAGTACACGTTGAGCTATGGACTCAAACTGCCGAGGCCTGTCCAAACCCGAAAAGGGCCCGCTCAAGCCAGCACCTGGTTTAAGGATACTCTTGACTGGGCACATGCTTACGTGGCTCCTCTCGCATCCTTTCAATATCCATCCCCCACAGCTTCCAACAAATGGCCTGGCAGGGGTGATGCCGTCATCTTCGTCGGTCAAAAATGGGTCGAAGAACCTGCTTCAGCGGAAGCCAGGTCTGCCCCACCACTTCGAACCCCCCAGCACGCCCAAGAAACATGTCGCTCCTTTAAGCCCTTTTGGGTCCGGAAGGCACTGACTGGTGATGTGGCCATGGGGCATGGGCATAACCTATGGCCCCATTTTGGGGTGGTGTACATCCATTTGCCACCTATTTTGATGTTCACCAGGGGGTACAGGGTTTTGACCCACAGCCATGTAATGATGTCATACGCGCGGCAAAGGGCCGCAGAGATCAAAAAGGAGGAGGCAGTTTATTGCCATGTTGCGACTCGATGCTGGCATAGTGCTCAATATGCATGACCAGCTCGCATCAAATCACTAGACAGCTTTCTGCAAGCAAAAGATGCAATGGGCCTTGGACCTGGAAAAGCCATGTTGACATATCAGAACAGAATGCATCGCCTGTGCAAGCTTTGTGAAGGGCCTTGGCTGCTCCACATGTGCTGATAAAGGAAAATGGGGTGATTTCCTCACAGAGTTGCCATGCTGCCAAAGCATGGCCTTCGCAGGACATTCAACAAACTATTCTGTATGTTGGAAGGATGTATTTGCTTGTCTGTGTGCTTGTTCGTGCGTTTGCTTGCTTGCTTGCTTGCTTGCTTGTTTGCTTGCTTGCTTGCTTGCTTGCTTGCTTGCTGGCTTGCTTGCTTGCTTGCCTGCTTGCTTGCTTGCCTGCTTGCTTGCTTGCTTGTGTGCGTGCGTGCGTGCTTGCTTCCTTGCTTGCTTGCGTGCGTGCGTGCTTGCTTGCTTGCGTGCGTGCTTGCTTGTTTGCTTGATTGCTTGGTTGCTTGTTTTCGTTGTCTGCTTGCTGGCTTGCTTGCTTGCCGCGCTTGCTTGTTTGTTTGTGTTTGATTGCTTGTTTGTTCGTTTGCTTGCTTGCTTGCTTGGATGCTTGATCGCTTTTTTGCTTGTTTCGTTGATTGTTGGTTGTTTGCCTGTTTGCTTGTTTGATTGCTTGCTTGCTTGTTTTTGTGCGCTTGCTTGCTTTGCTTTGCTTTGCTTTGCTTGGCTTGGCTTGGCTTGGCTTGGCTTGGCTTGCTTGCTTGCTTGCTTGCTTGTTTGTGTGTGTGTGTGATTGATTGTTTTAATATGTATATATATATATAGTTTGTGTGTGTGTGCTTGCGTGTCTGTGTGCGCGCTTGGGTGTTTGTGTTGCGTGTGTTTGTGTGTGCGTGTGTGTGTGTGTGTGTTTGATTTTGTGTGTGTTTTTGCTTTGTGTCGTGTTGTGTTGTCTTGATGGCTTTGTGTCGTATTGTGCTGCGTTGTGTTGTGGTGTGTTGCGTTGTTTTGTGTTGTGGTGTGTTGTTTTGTGGTGTGGTGTGTTGTGTGGTTTTGTGTTGTGGTGTGTTGGGTTGTGTTGCTTTGTGGTGTGTTGTTTGGTATTGTATTGTATTGTATTGTATTGCATTGTATTGTTTTGTGTTGTTCTGCTTTGGTTTCTGTTGGATTGTTTTTGTTTGTGTGTTTGTGTGTTTGCTTGTTTGGTTGTTTGGTTGGTTGTTTGTTTGGCTCTTTGTTGCTTTGCTTGAGTGTTGATTTTCCTCTTTCTATATTTCTTTCTTTCTTCCTTCCTTCCTTTGAGTGTTTCTTTGTTTCTTCGTTTCTTCGTTTTGTTTCTTCATTTATTTTCTTCTTCGTTTCTTCGTTTCTTTTCTTCTTCGCTTCTTTTCTTCTTTGTTTCTTTGTTTCTTTGTTTCTTTGTTTCTTTGTTTCTTTGTTTCTTTGTTTCTTTGTTTCTTTGCTTCTTTGTTTCTTCGGTTCTTCGTTTCCTTTTTCTTTGTTGCTTTGTTGCGTTGTTTCTTTGTTTCTTGGTTTCTTTGTTTCTTCGTTGCTTTGTTTCTTTGTTGCGTTGTTTCTTTGTTGCGTTGTTGCGTTGTTTCTTTGTTTCTTTGTTTCTTGTTTCTTTGCTTCTTCGTTGCTTTGTTTCTTTGTTGCGTTGTTGCGTTGTGCGTTGTTGCTTTGTTTCTTTGTTTCTTTGTTTCTTTGTTTCTTTGTTTCTTCCATTTTTCCTTCCTTCCTTCCTTCCTTCCTTCCTTCCTTCCTTCCTTCCTTCCTTCCTTCCTTCCTTTCCTTTCCTTCCTTTCCTTTCCTTCCTTTCCTTTCCTTTCCTTTCCTTTCCTTTCCTTTCCTTTCCTTTCCTTTCCTTTCCTTTCCTTTCCTTTCCTTCCTTCCTGTCCTTCCTTCCTTCCTTCCTTCCTTCCTTCCTTCCTTCCTTCCTTCCTTCCTTCCTTCCTTCCTTCCTTCCTTCCTTCCTTCCTTCCTTCCTTCCTTCCTTCCTTCCTTCCTTCCTTCCTTCCTTCCTTCCTTCCTTCCTTCCTTCCTTTTCCTTCCTATTTGGTTGCTTGCTTGCCTGCCTGCCTGCTTGCTTGCTTGCTTGCTGTTTGTGTGTGTGCTTGTTTGTTTGCTTGCTGAGGGTACCCTTTTCTTTGCAGCATGTCAGGAGGGATAACAGAGGGAAGGCAATCGTTTTGACCCATGGTGCTGCCTCGAGACACAGTACAATGAGAGCATGAGCATCGCACCGCACGCAGTTCATCTTAAAGGAAGCGGGCGAGAGCTGAGGCCGGCGCATCCGCCCCAACCTCAGTGTCATGGCTGAAGTGCAACACACTCTAAAATGGGTGGTGCACCTACCCCAAAATGGTGGTTTTGACCCACAGCCATATTGTTTGAAAGATGACACAATCCTGCTTTCGATTGCAGATTCTTGAAACGGCGGGGCTGCAGCAGGCCACTCTTATGTCATGGCTCATTCTCGCACCTAAATCGAGCACCTTTTTTCTGAAGATGTTCACCGAGAAGCACGAACGCCTTGCGTGAATTGCACCATAGTTTGTTCCTTCTTGTAAATTGTTCTTGTTTTTTCAACGCCGGATACAAAAGAGCCCGCATTTGCAGTTTGGGAGACACAAGCGCAAAGAACCGACCGTCAACCCAAGAATGCATCGCATCTTTTAGGCGCAATGGAAGCTTGAAAAATGACGCAATGAAAAGCCAGGTTTACATCTGGATCTAGCCGCACTCAGTGCAAAATGTCTGCCTCTCCTGTGAAGCAGTACTGTAAACATTGGTGTCCTTGTTGGCAAAATAGATGGCCCTCGTAGTTGATTGAACCACCAGGTAAACCAGGGCCATCTATTTTTCGACCAAATCAACCAAAAAGGACACCTATGACTGTAAATCTGGCTGTTCCACAAGTTCGTCTGCCTGAAAGCTGCCCTCGCAGCTCCCCGCTGCCCGGCTCTGAGAGTCTGAGACTTGGACGCTGGGGCAACGAGCTCGCAAAAGGATTGATGCCCGGCATCGGCTCGAGCCCCAGAAAACCCCTTGCCGGGCCAGTCCAGGAGAGATCTTCGCGCGGCCAGTCGGTCAAGCGGCCATGGGCTTTTCAAAAGCCCGGGTACCCCCCAGTGAACATCCCAATCCCAACTAGAATAGGTTCTAAAATGGGTGGTGAATTCACCTACCAACCAAAATGGGATACCAAAACGGTTGGCGGATGCAATTTCCCCGCACTCTCGGCTTGTCCTTAGGCTTCGACCCAACGCCTCCAAGGACAATCCCGCGCTTGCGACACGGCAACCAACAACCTCTTGGTGACCGGTTTGTTCAACCCGTCCTATCAATAGGGGGTGTTGGCCCCAAAAGGGATACGGATTCCCGCTGAAAGGGGACACCACCATGATCAAGAAGGGGTTGATTGATGCGGGGTTCCCATTACGCGCCCGGAATTCTCATCTAAGAATCAAACTCTGTCACTCGTCCCACGATGCGGTCTCACCAGCTTGGCGCTTTTCAATTGTCCTGCAACTGAAAGCACATCTGTCACTCACAAACTCGCCGCCTTGAGCGACCATACTGTACCACAATCCAGACAGCACTATTGAACCCACACCATCCCCAGGAAAATCTGGCTGGCGCATTTCGCCGACCATCTGAGTTCACCTGCCCAGCACCGGCACTGGTGGCCGCACGAAGCCTGAGCATCCAAACTTCCAAACCCCAACCCGAAGAACCGACGTCCAATGGACCTCCGCGGCGTGGGCGTGAACAATTATTTTGACAGGGGACGTTTTGGCCATCATCTGGGGGCTCATGTCCAACCTCTCTTGATGGGCGTTCCGCTTGGAAACATCTCATAGCGAAGGCGTCCGGAAAATCTGCGCCAACTCCCCACAGGGCGGCCAACGTCAAATCTGAGAAACCTCCCCCCCGGGAGCCCGAGCGCACGGGCGATGTAGAGGCAGCTCTGCCTCTTTGGATGGGGTGACTCACCTGCGCACTTCCGATCTCAGGCTTCATCCCATCTGAAAACATCTACCCCCGAGGGAAACTCACCTCAAAAAAAGAGGCCCAAGGCGATGCTCAAAATCGCCCAAAAAGGGGCTGGATCTGAACTTGTTGGGGCTTGGCCATTTTTCGCGACATGTCTTTTGTCCAGTGATCTGACATGTCGAACCAAACCTGCCCAGTAGGATAAATACCCCCGTAGTCTTACCGAATTACCTCGTGGACACATTCAAGTCCTTGGTGCTAAGCCGAGTCATGAACCCAACCCTCCAAGCAGCGCTGTGAGCGCTGAGTTATTGCACATCCCGCGACGAAGAAAAAGTATAACGCAGAGAGCCCAGGCATGTTGCTCATCTCACCTCTGTGCTGGGGCATGCAAAGGGCATGAGCAATGCTCAACGAAACACCAAAGCCCCAACAGACACAGTTTAAAGGCCAAAACGCCTTGGCAAACACAAAGCATCCAGACTCATGTTCAAGGGCAAGCCTGGTCCATGACATTACGGGTTTGTGGGTCTTCTCAATATGGCCATGGGTCAAAATCCCGTACCCCCAGTTAACATCCCAATCCCCACTAAAATCCCGACTAAAATCGGTGGTGCACCTACCCCAAAAGGATCCCAAAACGGTTTTAACTACCACAGCCATATTTACCAAGAGTATTCACAGGCCAATTCCACTGTGACAGAAACCCCAGCCAAGGCACTCGAAAACGCATCCTGAGATCCCCACGAAGCTCACAGGCGCTTGCACTGGCCGATGCCTGCGCTAAAGACCGAGCTACTTCCTCTTGCACCCATCTCCCATCAAAAGGCCCCCGGGCCACATGGAACCTGGCAAAGGAGCAGGAATAGTATATGGGTTAGTATATAGTGTCCCTATAAAAACAACCCAAAAAAAGAATCCCCTAAAAGAAGACACACCCATATGACTGACAAGTCTCCTCGCTCAAGCCGCACGCCAGTGCCAAAACAAAATAACACTTAGGCCGTACTTGCCTCCCGCTTGGCATTTCACCCCCTCCCCGAAAGGCAACCGCCTCACCGGCGTCTCGTGCTGCACCGGTGACCGTGGCGTGTACCAGCTCTGGGACCTAGCGGAACACGGAACGCGCAGGGCATTCGAAACCATAGATCCCAACAACATGGAACCTAATAGGGGGTCCCTTTAAAAGGAGACTGGGCTTCCAGGCCCATGTCAGGTTCCACGTTGGTGGGAGGGCAAATCAAATGGAAATCGTTGTCCCTTCTTGAAAACGTGCAAAGATGGTGCGTGCTTCTTGCGGCGGAAGTTCTGCAAGGTGGTAGGTCAGATTGGGTCAGATTGGGTCAGATTGTACGTTGCTCCGACGCAAATACAACGGTGACACTAAAGTCTTCCTTCTTCATCCACTACCTGGATCCCCAGTTGTTTCTTTCCAGCTACTTTTGCCAAACTATGGGCTACTAGTGGGTAAAGTGGCTGGAAAAAGCAGCTGCTTGGGGATGTAGGTAGGAAATATATATATATATATATATGAATGTTGACTGCCCTGTACCAAAAGCACCAAGCTATTCAAACGGTCCACGCTAGTTGTTAGGAGGAATCATAACTTCCCACATTCTGACCCCTGAGATTTTCTGATCTCACATTGTTGATCCTAGAAACTCTGACATACCTTTGCACATGCCATCTCGCATACGATTCAAACAGTACGCCCTTCTCAGGATCAATACCTTTGCCTACGGCAAGCACTGCTGAAACCAAAATTGCAAAGCTTTCAGTCTGCCTCCTGCACGTTACATGGAACATGATGTGCGGGATGAATCCATATGGGCATGGATCAAAACCTCGTATTTTCAGTGAACATCCCAATCCCCACCAAAATAGACTAAAATGGATGGTGCACCTACCCAAAATGGTACCATTGGTTTTGACCCACAGCCATATGAATCCATGTGCCTCTGTGGCGCATGCTTGCAAGAAACGGCTTCTGCACAGGCCAAAGCCTCGCCATTTCTACACTCTCTCCGATCATGTGCGGTCAAAGACCCGCGACTCCTTCTTTTGGGTCTCAAAATGTTCGAAAGCCCTGGCATGCTGAGTTTCTTGCCCTGGCAAATGGAATGGACTCAAATCTGCGGTCCCCTCGTAAGTGGCATGGGCTCAAAAATATGTTATATAATTCCCTGGTGAGAACGGAATGGAAAAACATGGAAATGGACTCAAAAATCGGTGGTCCACATCCGGGTGGCGTCTCATTCTCACCCACCCACCCCCACCAATCCCCTTCTGCTCGGCGTCTCAGCCCCCCAACAGGTCCACTTCGTGCCGCCGCGGGGTGACCTGCGCCTGCGCCTGGGCAAAGCGGCACGACGCGGAAAGCTTCCAATAATGTGTTAAGAGGAAAGCCTCTTAGACCCAAAGGAAGCAACGGAAACCAACCTTGGGTTCTTATAAAAACCGCATTGCTTTATACATATATAATATATATATATATATAAAGACAAGACAAGCTGAAAAGCCTGCACAAGAACACAGCGGAAGCCTCATGAGACGGTGGGAAGGCCGCTGCGCTCCGAATCTGACCAACAACTACGCTGGAAACCGCGCGCTAAGCCGCTAAGCCTGAGCGCCGGGCATACCTCACAAGGGATGCCTCGTCCGGAATCGCCAGGGCCCCGGTCACATGCACGCACCAGCCGTCCCCAAAAGCAAAAACGTCTCGGAAAGGCTCTTCTTGTGTTCCCACCTTCGCAGACCCTGACATCACGGACCCACCGAACGGCTGGACCGAAGCAATCGCAAACTCTGGCCTGGCGAGGGACGGTGTGGAAACCTCAGCCCAAACTTGAAGCCTCCCGCTTCCAGAGAATCGGGGTACCTAGTCAGGTGACCTTTTGGCAAGATGGATGGCCTTGGTGTATGGAATAGAAGCCATTGAAACCAGTAATAATCCCATCAATTTCTTACCAAACTAACCTGACAAGGACACCTACAGTATGTACCTAGTTTGCAGCCCTTGGTCAGCAAGTATGACGAAGAAGAAGCCTTGGTCATCTTACGACCTATTCTTCCGGCCAGCGATGCTATTTTCTGGCGTGCTTGTTTGAGGGTTCCTTCGGGACAGGCGTTCCGTACAGGTCATGGGATCGCGAAATGTCCGGTTCGTTTCGCATGGAAGCCAGATTGGCGGCGATGTGATAAGTTCAGGGCATCAGGGCAGGTATATGGCACATTTTGCTTGCAGCTCGCAGCTGAGAGTGGGTGCGTTGCTCATGCGCGGAACTTGACGGGCTTTTGGGATGTCCCCGTCTGCTGTGTGCCCAGTCTGCCCCTTCTCGGTGAGTGACCAGGCCAGCCGGCCCTCTTGCCAATCCAGTCTGGTGTGTCAGAAAGCAGTCTCTCCCTCGCATCGACGTCCCGAGGCCGCCGCCTTCTGGCAGCATGACGTAGTGCGCCGGCCTGTGAACAATTCACGTGGACTGAAGGTGACGCACCTGTATCCACTTAGGCCCCGACATGCTCGTTGGAGAGCTGGCCTGCGAAGCGTAGGGAGCCTCAAGATTCGACCACGGTGGTTTTCCAGGTTCTTCAGGAATACATCTGACCTCTTGCAAAAAGAGATCCAGCAACAAACCGCCCTTGCCCCAAATCATGGCAAACAAAAAATGCACAGGGGCCCCCAAAAAGCCCCACTCCTCCCCTGCCTGCGTGTAGAGCGGTGTCTTGGGCGGCGAGGGAACGAAGGAGCGAGGAGTCGCAGCGCACGCCGCCTCTATCAGAAGCCGAACAGACTCGCTCGGAGACAAGATCCAGTTCTTGGCCAAACATGGCTTTGAAAACGAAATGAGCTTGGAGACCTTGAAAACAACAAGAGACGTGGGAAAGGAAGAAGGACGAAGGGAGAGTCAGGAAGAAGCCCTTGGAGTTTTCGGTTGGATCCTATCATCCAGTTACCGCTGGTGGCCCATGTGTCCACCTCTGGACTCAAGAGCAAAGCACCAAGAATCACAGCTGCAAAACGGCAATCGATCGGAACCGACTCGGCCAAAAGAACACCTCCGAATCTTGGACCGCAACCCGCGGCGGCTGCGGCGTCATCGCCCGCACCTCGAGGCATGCAATTCCAACCTCTCAAGCTGGTGAGTGAATCAGGAACCCAGGGTGCCAAGCTGCCGGAGGAAGAATATGTAACGATATGGGTGTAGGTGTGGGCGTGAGTGTGGGTGTATTTTTGGAGCTTGTGGAGGGAGCTCGCCAGAACGACTTTCTTCGGCAGAAAGATATTGCCTTGGGTTGCCCTGAAAGACAAACACGGCATCGTGTGCAAACCTAAAGCGCCGAAAGTGATGACCCGCCTCGCGCGCCCGCGGGGGCGACACGCAGGCCATTCTGGGGCTTGGGTAGCCTGTCAGCAGCACATAGCGTAGATGAAATGTTGGCCCTTCGGAAGCTCTCATGCTCCTTACTTCAACTTCAGCTCACCATGTTTAACCCTTCAAAGAGTTAGACATGGGGGTTGATCAAAAGGTCCTTTACATGGGATGACCATTGGGGAAAACCACTAAAAAATGATGCTTCCCACTGAACAGGAAAAGGTACCCATGGTTTTCCCATGCCGAATCATTCGAAAACAGGAACTTGGCAGACTTCATGCACAAAATCGCGCCTGGGAAGCTCTGCTCTGCACGCCTCTGACGAGATCCATCCAAAAAAGGAGCGAAGATGGAGTTGTCAGGGCTGTCCGTGCAGTGTTGACCCCCAGCTGAATCACTCCCAGTCCATTGATATGGGGTTTTGTGGCCTCTTCAAAAGTGGTCAGATTCCAACCACATGTCACTCAGAAATGAAAGCCCCCCCCCATGTCAACAAGCAGCGCGAAGGCGACGACCGAGGTTGGCCCCTTCCCTGCGCCCCCCATGCACCCCCGCCGGGTGAGTGATTTCAAGCATTTGGGGTAGCTTGGGGCGAGACCTGGTTTAAGGTGAACAGCCCCACGCAACACAAGGTGGGTCCTTTTTTCTGGTTTTTTGTGGTTTTACAAGGGCGCCAGAAGGAAAACCAACATTTTGGTGGGTCCCCTAGAAACTGACACGCCCAAATGTGGTCTGGTTTGTTTAACATAAATCTAAGTAAGCGGGTTTTGGAGCTTGCATTGATATGCTGCAGCCTGGTTTCAAGAAAAACTGCACTTGAGTATCGCGTCGCTCGGCTCAGCTTGCTTCTCGCACAAATTCCAAGCTTTTTGCGTTACACTCGGACTGCGCGGGTAAGTTGGCGCTTCCTCTCAAGTCTAACTAGCGTGGCATTTAATTGGAACAGGTGCGGGATCCAAGTCTTGGCACCCCGCTCCAACTATGTAAACATGTTGTGTGTCGCTGCTGGTTTAGTCAGTTTCGTAAGTTCCGAGTTTTCACAATCCCGCAAAGACCTACAAGAAGCGACCAGACCGAGTCTGGCGCGGGCCGTCAAACCTCTGGGCCACCCCCACTTTGGCATCGACGGTGAGCACGCAGGCGTACTGGATGCGGCTGGGTTGGTGAGGCTGCCTCAAGTCAAACCCTCCTGTCAAGTCTCCGTGGAAAAATGGATGCAAGTGTTGCATCATACCTAGTTTTGCATCAACCTCGTGGTTGCCAAACCCTCGACACACGCACAATTCCAACTCAGAGACCTTGTAATAGCAAATGAGATTGTGTGTCCGTGTGTGTGTGGGTGAGTCAACGGTGTCAATGCCGTGTGGGGTGTTGTTGCTCTGTTGTTACTGTTGCAGAAATGAGTGATCCAACGACCCATAACCATTGGGACAAACGTGCTCGGGACCAGGGAGCCGCACACCGCAAAGGATTACGGACCCGCAGCTTCTCAAAGGAGATGGTTGGCGAATTCACAGTGGGGTGGAGGCGGTTTGTTGGTTGGCTTAGGGCTTGATTCGGGTGTTGTCAGGCTTGCCTCAGAGCGCAGCGAGGGTGCATGTAGGGTGGGTTGCGCACTTTGATGGTTGGTTTCTGGTTGGTTTCAGGGATGGTTTTAGGGTGTTAGGGTGGGAGGATGACTCTGAGGTGGGTGGCTCTAGGCTTGGTTTGGGGAGCTCTACGTGGGTGAGTTTAGGTTGGGGGGGGGGCATCGATTTGTGGATGGGTTGTGGGTCGGTTCATGCATTGTCCATCGACTTAGCGTTGGTGTGACCCACAGGGTTTATGCGGACCAAGTCAGTCGCTTCACCCAGAAATGGACGCCCGGGATCTCGGAGCGTGCCATTTGTGGCAATACTGGAGCGTGGGTGCAGTTCTGTCCGAGGCAAGTATTAATGCGTTCTTTCTTTCTTGATTTATTTCCTACTCTCCTTCTTTCTTTCTTTCTTTCTTTCTTTCTGTCTTTCTTTCTTTCTTTCTTTTATTTTCTTTCTTTCTCTTTCTTGATTTCTTTCTTTCCTTCCTTCCTTCCTTCCTTTCTTTCCTTCCTGCGCTCCTTCTTTCTTTCTGTCTTTCCTTCTTGATTTCCTTCTTTCCTTCCTTCCTTCTTTAATTATTTCGTTATTTTCGTTCCTACGTTCATTCTTTATTTCCTTCTTTCCTTCCTGCCTTCTGTAATTATGTTGTTCTTTTCGTTCTTATGCTCCTTCTTTCTTTCCTTCTTTCCTTCCTGCCTTCTTTACTTATGTTGTTATTTTCGTTCTTACGTTCCTTATTTCTTTCCTTCTTTCCTTCCTGCCTTCTTTAATTATGTTCGTTATTTTCGTGTGTTCGTTCTTTTCGTTCTTAAGTTATTTCGCTATTCCTGTCTTTCTTTCTTTATGTCTTTATGTTCTTTCTTTCATTCCATCCCATCCCATCCCATCCCATTCTATTCCATTCCATTCCATTCCCATTCCAATCGTTCAGTCAGTCAGTCAGTCAGTCAGTCAGTCAGTCAGTCAGTCAGTCAGTCAGTCAGTCAGTCAGTCAGTCAGTCAGTCAGTCAGTCAGTCAGTCAGTCAGTCAGTCAGTCAGTCAGTCAGTCAGTCTTCCTCCCTCCCTGCCGTGATACTATCATTATGATTATTGCTATCATTCTTACTATGATTGCTATCATCATTGTAGACGCCATCACCCCAAAAAAAGTCCTCAAGTCGAGGGGGGGCCGGCTTTTTCCTACAGTACTGCCTTTAAAGCATCATCCCCCCCTGTGAAAACTCACTTGACCTTGCAGGCACCTCCACTCCGCTGGAAAGTCGAAGGCTCGAAGGTCTCGGCGCCAGGGGCCCCCGCTCCCCACTACGCAGCTTCCCGCGGTGGAGCTAGCGTTTCTGGAGAGCCTGGGCTCGAGAGAGCGCATCGATCCATTGAGCTTCAAGTCCATCCGACTGTGCAACTCATCTGCTTGCGATCACCTCGTCAAGCCCCTGGCCCGGAACACCTAGCTTGAAGCGGCTCGTTTAAAACTGCGCGGCGCGGCCCTGAAACGCAGATCCCATGCGTTTGGATTCTTTGGAACCTTCAAAACATCCGCGGGTCATCGACCTTGACCCGCTCAACAGAAACGTGTCATAAACCGCGTTGCCCTTTGCGAGGTCTCAACTTATCCACCGGGGGCACAAACAGCCTCACCCATCTCAGGCGTGTGCTGGCCGCTGTGGTTCGACCTCACATAGCTCAAGTCAATGCTTTCACTACATCAGTTTGTAAAAACCAACTGGAGGGCCATGTGTTCATGTCTTCTGCTTTCGGGAATTGAGCTGTTTTTTTGTCCTGGCTCTTTGGCTCTCCAGCCTCAGCATCAAACGCCACGATAGTGCTTGTAATCCGCACGGGCTTGGTGTCCTTGTTTGTGTTCTTCCCTCTCGCCCCTTCCGGCTTGTTTGCAGGGCTGTTTCTTCGGCTGCCAAACAAATGTTTGGCGAACCGTAAAGAAATCCAAAGCCCAGCCTAGACCAACCTTTCAGCAGCTTGTTGAGGGTTTTCGTGGCTTTTTGGTGGCTACCCTTAGACCACTAAACCAATCCTAGACCATAAATTAACCAACCTTAAACCAAGCCTAAACCTACTCTAAACCCACCCCAAACCAGCCCTAAAGAAACCATAGAGAAACCTTAAACCCACCCTGAACCCACCCTGAACCCACCCTAAGCCAGCCCTAAACCAACTCTAACCAACCCTAACCCCACCCTACACAAACCCGAAGCAACCCTAAACCCCTAAACCATCCCTGCACCATGCCAACCTACCCTATACCTACTCAAAACCCACACTAAACCCACACTAAACCTAAACCAACCCTTGTTTAAACCCGCCCTGAACTCGCTTTAAACCCAACCTAAACCAAAGATAAACCCACATTGCCTCTCACGAACCACAAAAGGCTTGCAAGGGGACACTCGCGGGATCTCCGGATCAGAACTCTCCATAGCCCAATGCTCTGGGACCACGGACGGCGAGAGCCCTTCAGATGTGGAGCATGCATGTGAGCTCACGCCTGCCAAGCAGGATTCGTGGATCATTCTTGAGCAGCGGCGAGGCGGGGGGGGGGTGGTCAAAAATGAGTACCCTTTTTCAGGGATCCTTACATTCTACACCTGAACATTGCCTTGTAAATGGTGGTTTCCTTTTATTTTGGTGGAAAACGTCATGTGTCAAATGGGCAAGATGTATCTTTTAAGGAGCCCTGTTTTTTGGGGCCATGGTTTATGTTGGACTTTGCCTTTCAAAGGGGTCCAACAAGGGGTCCATAGTTTTGACAACCAACCGAATGCATACGACCAACCTTCGTGGTCATTGCCCCAGCGACCGCCCCGCAAGCTTTCAGTCCAAGGAGGTAGGCCTCACATTTCTCAAGGTCAATTCCCCCCACCGGTTTGACAGGGTGCGCGGAAAAAGCAACATTCGAGTGATATAGCTCCCTGCCTGAACAGAAGAATCATCTACAAACGCAGAGCCACGCCAAAAAAACATGCATGGATTCATCACCCAGAACCCTCGGCCTCCGTTGCGCACCGGAGTGGCCGGATCCACACCTGGCTAAAGGATCAGATCTGGCACGTCAGCACCTGCTCTTTCGTGCAAATCAAATGGCTGTGGTTGTCAAAACCGTTTTGGTACCGTTTTGGGGTAGGTGCACCACCGACTCTTAGTCTATTTTAGTGGGGATTGGGATGTTGACTGGGGGGACGGGATTTTGACCCATGGCCAAATCAACTGGCTCAGGGTCAAACAGGGTACCCAACGTGGAAAATTGGGAAATGGAACCAAGGACTAAAGCCTGCGGTCCATATCCTGGTGGTTTAATGTTGACCCATTCCCAACTCCACAAAACACGCGCCGAGCCGCACCGCCTTCCCAGAGAATTCCATCCCCGCGCCTTTCTTGTCAACTTTGGACCGGGTGGGATCTGGCGCTCGTCACTCTCAGAGCTTCGTACAAAGGCCAACAAACGTGAAGTGTGTCTTTTTAGGGGAACCCAAAAAATGGTGCTGGTCCTTGTGATTTTCCAAAAAGGGAACCCTCAAAAAATGACAGAGCCATACGGAGTGTAAGATCAATGACCCTGGGATTGCCCCAGCGAGGCAATCCGCCAGTCACAGGACACGGCACTTAGAGGGAAGGCCCGGGGTGTCATATCACACGAAAGTGAATGAGTGTTTATCATGTTCGCGATCAAGACGCTATTAAAGCAAGCCACGTCTGCTACCACAGCTACCCCTCTCTTGACGCATCATTCCAATCTCGGAATACCAGTTGGCACGCACCTCCCATCCTGAGGATCGTGTTACCCGCAACCGCCCGACTAACCCACTCCCTCCCCCCCCCCAAGCTCCTACGCGAGCGGGAGGCTTCAGAATTCCATTCTCCTCAAGGCCGCTGAAACCGGCTTGGCCGACAACGATGCGGGGGCCGAAACTTTTGATGCTGGGTTGGAATGCCGTGGAACAGCCCACATCTGACGCAGTGGAAACAAACTTCGCGGCAACCGGTTGGCTTTACCCACACGATGCTGGATAGCAGAATTGAGGCGCGCATGTCATTTTCCCGCGGGCCCGACTCCCTGCTACTCATCTCTCCTTTGCCCGGGGGGTGCCGTTCTTCCGAGGCGCTGCTTTGGCAGCCTGAAAAGGAATGGGCGGGGGGGGGTGGGGGCTGCAGATCCCGCATCAGAAAAAATGTGATGACCTTTTGAAGGAAGCATCATGCTCTCACAGAAAAATGAAAAGCCTTCAGGAAGCCAACATCCAAACCCAACATGGCCGGCACCACTCATGAAAGTGACGTGCGCCTGGCTTGCCCGGGATAAAGTGGCACCTGCGAATGCAGAATGATAAAATGGCAGTCTGGGGAGGCAATGAATCAAATGGTATGCCAATCACTGCAAACTTCGACCGCAGAACCCCAAAATGAGTCTGGTGAACCTCCTTTCGACTCAGTTGGGGATTGTCTAGAGGGGAATGATGGCTGTGACAAGCTGCAAGACCCAGCGCCTTGGCCAGATGCCGGCCTGGGCAAAACTGTCCATGTGCTTCCGATGTGTGCGAATGCGCATGCTCCTCAAACCCTTTCGTCCTGACTTGCCCCTTGGACAAATTGGCGAACGACTTCAAGCCAAGCCGAATCTCCCCTTTGCCGCTTCCCCAAACCGAATCCCTTTGGGCACACCGAGCGCACGGCCCTTTCTCAGCGACCCCTGCGGCGAGCGGAAAGCCGGAAGGGGGTAAAAGGAAGAGGCATGCCGCGCAGGGATTGAACCATGTCAGATGCGGCTCCATCGCCACCCTTCGCACAGCAAGACACGAAGTCTCCCGCCCTTTTGCAACAAAGAGCTGGAGCTCGGCCACTCGAAACGAGTTCCAGCTGCAACCAGGATGCGTTGATGCATGCGTTGTTGAGTCAGTTTTTTTTTTTTTTTTTAATATTATTGGACTCCCAAAAAGTGTGGTTGTCCTCTTGCTTCCCCTTGACAACCACGAAAAAAAGGGTGAGTCTTGATCCATTGCTCTTGTACAAAGCGTGAACGAGCGTCAGCTGGATTGGAGGCAGTTGCGGTTCAAGTGTAGGAGCACGTTGAAAATCAACTTCCGTCTGAAGAGTGTGGCTCTGAAAGCCTGGAGTTCCTTTGACAAATGTAGCGCCACTCGCCCAGTGCCCAGTAGCTGCAGTAGCTCGATTTGTTGCCCCTTTGAGCTCGGAGAATGGATCAAACTGATTGTGCTCCTTACCAGTTCAAAGGTCAACGCGCAAAAGGTTTCTCCGGGCTCAACTCGGTTCTTGCAAACAGCAAGAAAGGCAATCGCATCACTTGTGCAGGATAAGGTACAAACACCACAAGCCTTGCTCCCCACAAACCACTGAAATACACTCTCACTCTCTCACTCACGGCACATCATTGCGGACCCTGTCCGAAACAGAACAAGACCAAAAACGAAAAACAGAGCTGACCCTCCTCCAGATTTACACAATACAACAAGGGTCAGGATGCAAATGACGCTGCTCCCATTCTTCGCTGCCTCAAAGCTGCATCTTGATTTCAATAAGAATTGGCCCACCCCTGGCCACAGCAAGGGCCTTTTTTCCCTAGCGGGGTTCCTCATGACGATCCTTGCCCAAGCCTAGGCCCACCATGATGAAGCTCAAGAATCCCAAGCAATGATGCTCTTGGAAGAATCTGCAGAAGATTTAAGAAACGGCTGTGGGTCAAAAATATGTACCCAAAATGGAACCCTGGTAAGTGAAAACATGGACCAAAACCTGCGTAACCCCCCCCTGTTTAATTTTGAGCCACACCCATTTAAGAAACGGCATGCTTCTGTCGACTTTCAATGCCAGCCCCGATGCACTGCAATCTTCCCTTCTGGCCGGTGGTATCGACGGACAAAAGACTGGAGGGAAGGAAGCTGACGAGCACAAAGCACCTCTGCTGCTTGCTTTCCAGGTGCTGCAAAAGGAACTTCCCGCGAACAAGGACGAGCGGTCAACCACCTGGTTAGTCCTTGATTTCGGGAAACTTGGGCCAGTGCTTGCTGCGTTGGCCTTCCGTTTCCCTTGAACGGGCTACTTTTCTGCGCCAACCCAACGGCCCCCCGAAAAGCCCTGCCTCTTCTTTCCTTGGACCGGGGCCGGCTTGGGCTTGAGCTTGCTCCTAGCTCGCAAACGGCTTCGTGCATCCAGCACGGGGATTTCGTTGATTTCTTCAGCAGGGTCAAGCTTGCATGTCAACATGATGTGCTCCAGAGAAAAGCAGCGCCAAGACAAGAAAACCTCCAGCAGTCAAAAACTCCCAATAGTGGACAAACTTCAGAGGCCTGCAGCAAAGAAGCAAAGTCTCAGCCAGTCAACACGACTTAGAAGTATGTAATGCACGACTCTCCCAATCCCAACAGTCAGGTTGCCAGCAGCAGGTGCGAAAATGGATGCGTAGAATCCATTGGATGATGGCCCTGAAAAAGCCTTCGAGCCTTGGTATGAACAAACAAGAACCAGATTCCTCCAAACCCCTCTGTCCTTTGGAAGCAGTTCTCAATGCGCCTGCGGAGCAGGATCTTCAGAGACAGATTTTGTTGCATGGGTTTCGGCATGGGTGCAAGTCCCATGACCTTGACCGGCAGAGTCTTCTGACAGGGAATCCCTGGGTTCAAGCCATGCAGCTTCTGCATCTCCCATGCCACTTGAGCCAAGGATTCCATGAATGTGCCTCAGCTCCAGCTGAAACTTCGAGAATGAGTCATTGCAACCCAAGGCAAAGCACCCCAGCCTCGCTCAGGCGCATGCCTGCCGCCGCAACGGGTGACTTTGACAAGCCCCCATGACTATCGAGGATGTGCACGACATGGCATTGACTTGGACCAACTGCGAAGGAAGGAGGAACCGCCATTTCTTACCTTTTGACTGGATACATGAAGCCCTCTCTTTGCCAGCGAGCAAGCCAGCTACCAAAAGCGCACTGGGGCTCCGGCGACGGGCTCTGCTCCTCCGGTCGCAAGGCTTCCGCCTCCGGCGCACCGAGCAAGACTTCTCGGGTTCAAATTTTGCCCAGGGCTCCCAAGACCCTTTGGCAAAGCTTGGCTCCATTCCATGTCCGTGTGGCTTTCTGTGGCCGATCTCGAACCACAGTCGAAAAAAGTGGGAGGGGCCATTTATTTGAAGGGCAACCCTGTATTGGTCTGAGCATCGCGCATCATAGCCGGAATCTGCTTTCAAAAATGGGGAGCCCCAAGACTAATTAGCTTCCTTGCATTTCTCCTGCAAACATCAGGGGAACCACCCGTGACAGCAAGTTGCAAACGTTGATGGGTAAACGTGTTGAGATACTGTGTCAGAGATATTTCTCCAATTTTAGGCGACCAGCCAGAAACAATAAAAGAAATATTGTGCTGAAATAGTGCTCTTCCCTCTGCAAGATGTGCTCTTTCTGAGCTACATGTAAGAACCCATGGTTTTGCCAACCCCAACGCACACCCGAAGCAGGCCTTTGAACCGATCCCACCACAACGAAGCTCTAAATTTGTTTTCAGGGGAACCCCTTGTTCTTTTTACCCTCCAACTGATTTTGGTCAACCCTTCCCCCTTCTTTGGAGTGGTTTCTAGGGCTCTTGGACGCCAACTGATCTCAGCATCTCTCCGCATCGCCTCCAGAGCCACGGGATCCTCTCGGCTCATCGAGTTGCGCCGGGACGAGGTCGTCGAGGCCTGTGAAACGCACGCGGACCGACCCTACTCTGCCCCGGCCCGCAGTGAGCCAGAATCCAAGCCCATCGGTACCAAACAAAAAGAGCGACCCGAGGCCTAAAAGAAAAAGCGCCAAGGAGATCCGTGCCCATTTTTGGGTTGGGGACTTGCTCAAGTGGTCCATGCGAAAGAGGGAGAAAAAAAAAAGATTTGATGAAGTTTGCCGGTGGTCATCACATCTATCCAAGTTCCGCCATTCAGATGTCTTAACTGGGCCCTCAGATCCCCCGCTATAGCTGGGAGCCACCAAGATAGGTTATGGTATCTTCGGGGAATTGGGGAAAAGGACTGGCAAAGCTCGACAGTCCTGCAGCTTGCAGATGAACTCCTGGCTGTAGGCTTCCCAATACCGTGGAAACCATCACCAGGGCGGCCCCTTCTGTTCATGTGTCGGTGGCGGCACCCTCTTAGGGTTGGTTTCATAGGGAAACAAAAAGAAACTATTGCCATTTGGGTCCCATTTTGAGACGAAGCTCTGTACCAGGCTGCAAGTTTGGATCACCCGTGGATCTTTCACGGTGAACGGGGTCTACCAGCACTTGGGTGACTCATCAGTTCGGACGCACCGTGAGAATGAGAAGACATGAGTAACCCAGACGCAGCATGGTTGTACTTGCAGCAGCAGTAGCAGCAAGGACGAAATGGAGCCAAGGAGCGAACGCATACCTATATATATATATATACATGTGTGTGTGCACTTTCTCATGCACATCATTCCCGCCGGAGTTTGCAGGCAAACGTGGACGCTTGGAAGTTTGAAGCCAGATTGTATTGCGTTCAAATTTGATTCCTTCATGACAGCTGTGCCAGTGAAGGCTCACAGCCTCACAGCTCATCGTTTGCGGCATGTCTGCCGCAGCCAAATGTCAACACGCAAACCAAGAGGGCTTCAGCAACCAAACTCTATGTATGCCCAATTAACAGCAGAGCCGGACGCCTACCGACGAGTGGTTGTGGGCAATGCCTATCCGCCTGACAAGTGCCGGTCACCCTACAAAAGGCAACTGAGGCTGGACAATGGCCTCTGGGCATTTGCAAGAACTGGCAGTGTGTCATCAGTGTGTCATAACTAGGGTCCACCCCAAACGGCCGATGCTTTTTGACTTCCTGTAATGACACAACCCCAAAGGATATTCAACTAGTTTGACGCGCGATCAGCATCATCTGGTGTGTGTCCCCTGTTTTTAGGACAAGCACCAAAAAAAGGCAACGGTGCCCTTTTGGTTTCCAAATAAAACCAACCAAAGAGGGGTACCAACTCTAAACAAACGTCACAACCACATTAGGTTTGCTTTTTGGGAGGGAACCCCCAAAAAAAAGAAGGTGTACCAACTCTAAAAACACGTGGCAGGGAACCCAAAACAAAGGACTTCGAAGGGGGGCCAAAAGGACAACCATCATTTTGGGGGGTTCCGACTCCGAAAAGACATACCCATAGCTGTCGTGAATGTAGACAAGGAACCCGGTGGAAAGTGGTGGACATAGATCCCACACCTAAATGATGCTCAGCAGAGGGCCCCTGATTTAACAAAACATGCCCACACCTATCATCTGAATCTGGATCTGCTTTTTTTTTTTAGGGCCCCCTTGGTGGACATGATTCAGGTGGGGATGTATGTCCACCAACCACTTTGGAGGGGGTTCCATGAAAAAATCATGGCCATGTGGCCATGGGTCAAAATCCCGTACCCCCAGTGAACATCCCAATCCCCACTACAATAGGTACTAAAATGGGTGGTGAATCCACCTACCCCAAACTGGGATCCCAAAACGGTATTGACAACAGCCATAACATCAAAATAGGTGGCAAATGGATGCTCGTCCACCCCAAAATGGTACCATTGGTTCCAGCCACAGCCATAGCCGTCTCCTTGAAGGGCTCGTACATCACGCCGTCCACCGAGGCGGTGAGGGTGTCGTTATCCATGCGCAGCTGCGCCCGGGCCAAGGCACCGAACTCGTAGCAGCCCTGGCACCGCATCACCAGGTGCTCGAACCGGAGCTCCTGCGAAACCAAAAATGGATACCCTGAACCACCCTAATAATATGGGGGGTCCACCCTCACCCCACTAACATGGCACCAAAGGGGTCCCTGAGGGAAATGATCTTCTAGGTGCCCTCCCGGAGGTGCCTTCTGTCAGTGGAAGGGAGGGTAGTTGCTGCTCTTTTTTGCTCATGCGCAAGCCACAATCGCTGAGCGCAGAGATTCTGAGCAAAAAACGGAGAAGTGCTACGACCCTGCAGCACATGAATTTAACATGGATGGCTTTGGTTGGAGGAATCTGGCAGTTTGGGACTGGATGGACTTGGTTTGGCTATCATGGTATGTTAAACTACCCCCGAGCTGGCTGCCCCCCCCTGGAATTGGGGATAACCCCTTTGTTTCCATACAAAGGTGCCATTTTTGAGCCATTTCAGGCACATGTCATCCCCCTCCTCCAGGATCTCCCGCATGGCGCTCTCCACCCGGTCTCTCTCGCTTCCGCGCTCCGGGTTGACAGGCGTCACCGGCGTCACCGCCGGCGCCGGGCTCGGCTCCGGCGGAGCGCGCGAGACCTCCGCCGCGGCGGCTTTGGGGTCGGCCGCGTCGGCGGAGTGTGTCTCCACAGCGGTGTCCTGGGCAGATGCCCCACAATGCTTGCGCTCAAGTGAAAAGATCGAAGATGGTTGATGTCAGAAAGACCAAGAAAGGCTTGTGACTGCTCTCCTGGCTGACTCCCAGAGCCACAGGATGGCTTGCTGGCAGTGTGCCGTTGGTCTGCGCGCTGCCTGCAACAACATGCGGTGCAATGCATGGCAAAGGCGCCTCAAAATATCCGCCCATTCCATTGACGAGGGCCTCTGCGCCTTAAGATGCGCATTATTTGGTAAGTTCGTCATGGCCTACAGGCCATAAGATGCGCATGGTCTGGCTCCCAAAACAGCTCGCATGGCTTCTCATGTAACACATTGATCTCAGAGAGGTCGTCACAAATTGCCTGATGATGTGCTCCACATGACGTGCACTGGCCTCCACAAATGCAAAAAGTCGACAAACAGGTTCTTCACTTTTGCCGGGTGATCAGACGCACAACGCAGCCTGAGGAGCCAAGAGGGATCTCTTGCTTCCCGGCCGTCTCCGTTGGAGCATCCTTGGTGCAGGTTCCAAGACCGAGACCCCATGTCAGCCACATAAAAGCGACTCCAGCCCATGGGCCCATAGACTCCAACCCATGGGCCCAGAAACTAGGCTGCGAAGGAGTTTCGCCCCCAAAAGGCGCGATCCGCGATCCCTGCGCTTGGGCTCAAAGAAGGGAAACTTGAATTGAGTCCACATAAAGAAGGCACCAAAACCCGCAACAATCGGGCAAGCACCAAAACCCGGATTTTCAGCCTCCCAAGCAGTCAAAAGAAACACAAGCAAAACAAGCAATGAAAAAAAGCTAAAGAAACGGTGTCTTCAGCACCCTTGGCTGGGCGGCATGGCAAAACATATCAAGTCTTCGAAGATTGAGGGCTCCAAAACAGCATGAGGGGTCACCTCTGGATGGACGGGAAAAACGGTGAGCAAATAGGGCAAACTGTTTAGCCCAGAAACTCATGTCATTTTGGTACATTTTTTTCGAGCCACAGCCACACAGAAAAAGAATTGTACAATAGTTTTGGCTTTGATGGTTGGTGGAGATACGAGCCCGTTAGGACCGGAGTGACCGGGAGACTGAGCAAGGCGCGGCGGTTCTTTTACCGGCATCACGACCTGAAGGCAAAAAAGAAGAGCAATGGAGCAGCGTTTCACGAGTGCTGTCTTCTCGGAAGGGGCCCATTGGTCGAGAACTACTCCATTCTTCCCCAATGGCCTGCCAAAAGTCATACAACATGCCACCACTAGGCACTCGGGCCAGCCGGCAATTACGGACGCAAGACAAGAAGGAAAAAAAAGTAACCTCGCCAAGTCAGCTGGCTTCACAATGCCTTCTAGTGACCAGGGCATGCAATCGTCACAGCCAACACAATCCACCCATCAGGAAACTGCCCAATGACCACCAGCACCACGTGCCCTAGATTCTGCGTCTTGGCGCCGGGCGTGTCTGAAACAGCTCGCTTTGCAGCTGACAAAGCACTTCGTGAAGCCTGCAACAAGAGCTCCGAGGGCGTCATGTGGCCATGGGTCAGAATCCCGTACCCCCAGTAGTGAACATCCCAATCCCCACTAAAATAGACTAAAATGGGTGGTGCACCTACCCCAAAATGGTACCACAACGGTTTTGACCCACAGCCATGTGTTCTGTTACGGCCTGCCGAGAGCTTCCACTTGCGGCACTTGTTCCCCCTTTTTTTCCTGCAGCTCCCATCGGGGGCCTCGAGTCAATGAAGTCCTTCAGAAGTTGGAGCTGCATATGTCATCTCTCTCTCTCTCTCTAGCCATCCCTGCACCGAGTCCAGAGAGGAAATCAGGCAAAAGACCGCCATGTGGCTGGTCCAAACCCTGTACCTGTGCTGAACATCAAAATAGGTGGCACATGGGTGTTCCGCTCCAAAATGGAGCCATTGACGCATGGCCACGTCAGACCCCTCCAGACCCGCCTGGTCGTCCGGCGCTGCTGGTCGCAGAGCTGGAGGGCCCTGCAGCAGTTCTCGCCGCGCTCCCCCTGCGGAGGACCGATTCAGCCCCGCAGTCAATGCGAACCTCGCATTAGAGAGTCATGCTTCTGGCACTCACCATAGATTTTGTCGTGCGCAAAAGGGAGTGTAGAAAAACAAGAACAAGTCCTACGCAAAAACTTGCATTTCTGAGTTGCAAACCATGCAAATCCAATGCATGCAAATTGTTGTCCATCACCAGCATCGCCGTACAGTAAATATAGCGACACCTTGCCCCGAAACTTTGAGATAAAATGGGGAACGGCTGCACTGCAAAGACGTAAAGTTGGTGCTCACCATCACTATCACCATTAGCAGCAGCAGCAGCAGCATTGTCAGCAGCAGCATCAGCAGCAGCCTCAAAACAAGCTTGATCCATGACAAAGAGACAGAAGCCCGTGAATTCTCTGAAAGCCGTCCACTTTCCTTCACTCAAGTAACAAACCCCGCCTCCGAATGAATGCTCGAAAAAAAGAAAAAAGAGAAAAGAAAAAAAACCGCTTCCAAGCAAGAGGACAGTTTACCTCAGAAGCTCACCACCCAAAGCGGCCACTGGTGAGACACTCAGCCTCCAGGGCCGTCTGGAAGGCAGCGACCCTCCTGGCGGTCAAAGCCGGGGGCTCTGTTTGGGACCCATTCCGGCTGCCTCCTTGGCAGAAACAGGGACCAGGACCCCCGAAACGTGGCCGAAAAAAGAAGAAAGCTAGCTGGTTCTCTGCGCCGCATGACATCCTGGCGGGGAACAAGGCAATGCCAGAGCTGGAGCAAATAAGCCAATACATGG
Organism: Effrenium voratum; assembly: GCA_963377175.1. NCBI lineage: Eukaryota > Dinophyceae > Suessiales > Symbiodiniaceae > Effrenium > Effrenium voratum. Next base: position 57,662 of record CAUJNA010000896.1, on the reverse strand, counting down.
GCTGGCAGAGTTGGGTTCACGAAACAGTGGTCAAACCTACCCAAAAGTCTCTCGGGACAACAAAAAGAAGACATCTGGCAGCACACAATGCGCGCAATGCCTTTACGTTTGATCATCTTTAAATGGCTGTGGGTCAAAAATGCGAACCGAAAATGGAGCCCTGGTAAATGGAACCAAAGACTAAGACCTGCGGTCCCCTGGTGGTTTTTTTTTGACCCATACCCAAATGTCCTCCACCTTTGGACACTCCTCACATCCGCCATGTTCAAGCCCGCCGGGAATGCTCAGACACACGGCTGCAGTGAACGTCCAGATCCTGGGCAGTAAGACGGGGTGCCGCGAGCAGAAACGCTCTGCGGCTCGGTGCAGCCATTTGGCCCCCGTGCCAATCACGGCCCTCCCTCCAAAAAAAACATGGAAGCTGATGACCCGAGGGTTCTGAAAGCTGCACATCATGCACAACAACTTCAAAAGGCCTGTGCCCACTTCCTGAGTAGATTGGCGCCAAAAACAAGCCTAGCCACGACACATCCGAAACTTACTCTCCAACCACCTCCCAATAGTTGAGATGGATATTGCAAGCGCGCTCTGTTGATCCACGTCGATATTCCGTGGGCCAAAAGTCCTGAGTTAGCACAAAGACCTAGCCGTGGCACGCTGAGCCGACGCATGTTCTCCCCAAGCATACCCAAAACCTCAGGATTGAATCATACAACGCAAGCATTGTTTCTAATGTTCAAATCTTTTGCACTTCAGCTGCACTCACAGCCACTTGAGCCTTTTCTGTTCTGGTGCTCAAGCCTAGCAATAATACAGCTCTGTCCACAACACACTATCTCATGTCATAGCTAAGGTCGTCGGTCATCAAAGAGACAAGCGAAGTGTCAACTTTTTGGAGCTGGGGGTCTTGTTGAAGGGGGCCGAGACCCTCGTCTGGTGCCTGGACCATTGCCAGGTATTTGGACTGCACGAGCTCCTGCAATCAGCGTACTCGGATGGGCTGGGAAGAATCAATCGCCACCGATCATGGAATTGAATTCAGAATGTTCCACATACAGTTCTTAGTGGGTGAAAGGCTTTACCCAACATCCAACATACTGCGCTTCTTGAGATTCTAGCGGTAGCAAGCAAAAAAAAATGAAACAGATGAAAAGGCCCGACAAATTGCAGAACTGGCGCTGCAAATCCCATGCAAGGTACCCTCAGATGGGCTGCAAGCCCCGTGACACGAAGAAAGCAGCTGCCCCCACCAGTCAGCCTGCTGGCTCTCAGGGGAGTAGCCGGGCGACAGCAAGGCCACCTGTAGACGCTCGGCCCAGTCTGGTGGTTTCAAGAGTAGTGCGTTTTGCTGGGCCGTAAGGCGAGAAAAACACTGACAGGCAACCACGTGGTGGAATTCAGGACTCCCATGTGTTAGGCTGACTGGTCAATGACAAAAGCCGCTGCAGAGGAGCTACTCTTGAGCTCTTGCCCAATTTTCAAGACAAATAGCAAGGCAAGAAGGTCTCAGCTCATGCACTTACCGGCTGCTCCACAGTGAGTGTGATTCGCGCAGACAGACCCACAGACGTGTCAACAAGCTAGTCTTGACCGTGGGTGAAATTTACTGTCGTGTGACACACGGAGACTCATAGAAACCAGCTACAGGAAGTTCTACAGGAAGTTAGCCAAATACCCACAAAAATCAGGGGTTTCCTATAGAATTTCCTGTAGTTGGTTTCTTAGAGAGACACCAAGCAGTTCCACTGGCGAGTCGTCGCACTATCAACGCATGGCGAGAGGTCTGCTGCGCGTGTGCCGCACAACGCCTTCAGCTCAGGGAGCTCGGGGTGACTGTCGTTTTTCCGGAGCGAAGCCATGTCCGGATGGGATTTCTGGACCATGACACATGGCTTGCGATGAGTTCCACACTTTCCACAGACGCACCCTCCCTGTACCCCAGACGCTCCACTCACCCGGGCCCGTTTTTTTTTGAGCCCGCCGCCATGAGATCCATGAGGTTCTGCACCCGGCTCTCCGTCAGCTGCTGCATCTCCTGCGCCTCGCGAACCCCAAACCGCGAGTCGTCTAGGACGCCTAACCGAACAGGGGCTCAAAAACCACAGCCCAACAAAACCATCCACAGCCCAATAACCCAACAGCTCAACAACCCAATAGCCCAATAGCCAACCGCCCGCAACCTAACAGTCAACAACCCAAGCGAAGGGATGGGGAGGTCTAAACACTGAAGTATCCAAAGGAAAACTGCATAGCCGGCCTGCGCTCTGTGCCCAGTGCTTGCAATTCATTCTGCAAACAACCCAGGAAACCAATGTCGAAGATCGCTTTGTGAGCAGGGCAAATCATTTGAGACGTCCTCAGATCCCATGCTAAAAGTTTAACTGTTAGTGGGTTCAATGGAAACCCCCACTAAACCCTAAAAACCTAGAAACCTAGTAAGGGGACGGCAGGGGACCACCAAGACATGAGAAACCAATGGCATCGGCGAAGGCCTGTGAGTTCCAATCGCCTTCCAAACACATGCGGGAGGACTCTTGATTCAAGGGCTTGCAAATACGTGGCAAACTCCCGGCACCATCTTTGTGGCCATGGGTCAAAATCCCGTACCCCCAGTGAACTTCCCAATCCCCACTAAAATAGACAAAAATGGAGGTGCACTTACCCCAAAATGGTACCAAAACAGTCGCAAACGCTTCGAAGGAGCAGAAGGCGCCTCTGCAACGCGTTGCCTCAGCTGCTTCCCATCTTCCTGCGCGCCAGGTTAGTCCAGGAAGCTCGGCTGAAACGCCAACAACAGATCCGCATTTTGTGCCCATAGCTGCTTTTACACATGGCTGGTCCTGGGGATGCCTTGTTCCCACTTCAAACGTTGGCTCCTGGGACTTTGTCGTTTTGTTGGCCGCGTGCGTGCATGTGTTCACAAGTCCGCATGTGAGCGTGGCGCGCGCGTTCGTGCGCCAGTGCATGCGCGCCTGCATGTGACCTGCCTGTGCCCGTGCCAGTGCCTGCGGGCGCCTGAGCCTGCCCCCTGCGCGTGTGCTGCGCATGTGTGCGTGCGTGTTTGCTTGTGCCGTCTTGTTCTATCAGTCTGTTTTCAGAGAGCCATGACTTTGACAACCTCCCTCCACGTTGCCCACTGTCCGGAATCATGAGGGACTAGCCCCAAAACATTATAAAACAAGATTTTAAAGAAGAAAAAAAGAGAACACACAAAATGATACTCCTTGAGAATTGCTTGTCATGCATCTGGTTTGGTCATCTTAACCTGCGCCCTGAGGCTCAGAAGGTGGCATGAAGTCCAGCTAGGCTGCTACAAGCAAAAGACTGCTGAATTACAGTCTTTGATGCGCTTTCATCATTTGCTTCCTTTTGAGAGTGGCAACAAAAGGAAAAGCTTGAGAACACCCAGCAACCTTCAGTTCAATGTCCCGGATCCTCCTGTTGCTGCAGCACTGTCTGCCACATGGACTTCTCGTGCTCCAAGGTCTGGCCAAGACCAGGCCAGACGCTAGTCTGTTGCAGGTGTGTCGAAGAGGAGCCACTCATTCACTCGAATGAGCGGGGGGTTCTAGGATATCCCCAACCCGGTTTACGACTGCCTTGCCTGCGGCAACGCACAAAGGATTTAGCAAAGAACCCAAAGAGCCTGACTCTTCTGGTTCTGCTTTTCAGGGATACCCATATGTTCCAGTTGAACCAGCTTCAACATCAGTTGTTGAACCCACTTTGGGTTATAGCAAAGAGCCCAAAGAGCCCAAAGAACCTGTGCCACAACCCGCGTGCCTCTTGGTGACCTTGCAGCACTCGCCTCAGCTGCCGCCAGCGCAGCAAGTTCTGCGCCGCCGCCGGGCCCTGCCAGGAGAAGGCGCCAGGAGTTCAGCAATGGAAACTCTTGGAGAAGAGGAAGGACACCAATTCAGCAGGAATTCTCAAACACACCAACCCCTTCCTTGGCACCTCGCATATGCATACCTTTCAGTAAATTATTTGTCCTAGGTCGGTGGGTCGTTGTCTAGAAGGTCGGTCTGAAGTAACTTAGGTTGTGGCACCGCTGTGCCTCAACACGGCAACTTCTGAAACCCCATCAATAAGGGCTCCAGGCGGCAACTCCTTAAATACCCCGTGCTCTCTGGATCCCTTCAAAGTGGAAATCTGGGTGACACAACGGACAACGACCCTTATGTCAGGATTGCTAGGTCAAATGCACAGTGAGGTCAGATGACCGCCATAATTTGCCCAGATAATACTTAGCAGCGGCAGTTTGCCGTTTCCTCTAACAAAGGCAAGCTTCCATTTCAGTTACCTGGTGTTAAATGTCATGTGCTGAGATGGCCCTTTCAAAGCGCTGGAGCCACTGTTATTCACTAACGCCTGCACGCAAAGCATCATCTGCATCATCTGCACCCTCCGCATCCTGCATGTCCTGCATCACCCGCATCTCCCGCATATCCTCCATCCCAGCATCGCATCACCTGCATCACCTGCATCACCTGCATCACCTGCATCACCTGCATCACCTGCATCACCTGCATCATATGCAACATCTGCATCATATGCATCATATGCATCGTATGCATCATCATCATCTGCATCATCTGCATCATCTCCATCATATGCATCGTCTGCATCATATGCATCATCTGCATCATCTCCATCATATGCATCGTTTGCATCATCTGCATCATCTGCATCATCTCCATCATATGCATCGTCTGCATCGTCTGCATGATATGCATCATCTGCATCATATGCATCGTCTGCATCATCTACATCATCTGCATCATCTGCATCATATGCATCATCTGCATCATCTACATCATCTGCATCATCTACATCATCTGCATCATCTGCATCATCTGCGTCACCGGCACTGCATCTCCTGCCTTCATTTCTGCATCACTTGCATCAGCTGCATCATCTTCTGCATATCATCTGCATGTGGCAGCCCCAACATCCTCAGCTCATGACACCCTGACACCAGCTCTCAAATCCAGCTTCCTTAAGAGCCTTCAATGCCAAACTAACCTCGTACCAACTCCAAGACACTAAATACCATGACTCCAGAAACCAAACGAAGCAACCTCAAACCAAGTCTAAACCCACACCTTGTGACCAACACTGAACAAATCCTAAAGCCACCCCAACCTCCAGGGAAGGGAGTGGAGTTGAATTTGTGTGGTTGTGCCACATGTTGTCGGGTGTCGAACTTCTGCTTCGGCTCGTCTTTCGCTTGTCTTTGCCCGTTTCATACGCAATTCAAATGTTACATTAGGCATGGTCTCCATGTACTCAAACTTCTTGCCGCAGGCAGTTCAGAGCAACAAGGCCGAAGCTCGACAACAAGCAAACGACAACCAGCGAAGCTCGCTAAAATGTGGTTCTCTTCGGCGGCAGATCCAAGACAGAGGTCCAAACCAGCGCAGCCGGTGGGGCAAAGCCCTCAAAATTGAAGCAACCCAGTATACATATATATATATGTATACACAAAATCAGAAGCCGTCGCACCCCCGAAATCCGAAATCCATGCATGAGGTCCCTAAGATATCCCATTCCACAGCATGGATTGACAAAGTCCTCAAAGGACCCTGACCCTTTGCTTCCATCCGACCCCTTGAAACATGGACGCATGCACCTCCTGCACGCAGAAGCGCTGGGGTTCGGGGTCGCACCTCAGAATAGCTCCAACCTCTCTACCCGTTTACTATAAAAAAGGGAAGTGAACAAACACGTAAGGGGCTCACCAATATCCAAGAGGGCAGAAAAAGCCAAACCCTTCGATTCAAGAGCCGGAAAATGGAAAAAGAAGCACAAAAACAACCCCTTGCAGAATTTCCTTCGGCCTAATGCCTCCTTGGTGTCCAACCAAGTGCTTCCAAGGCACGTGGACGATGCTGGCGACAAGCACAGCTCGGTGTTTTCCACCTGACGTGATGAGGTGTGCCCACCTCACGTCTTGCGAATTGGGCAGAGTTCCATCTGCCGATTTCTAAAGTAAAGAACCCGGCATAGGCACATCAACACGAATATGCAAGTTTCAACATGCACTGCGAGTTTCACGGGTAAAACAAGAAACATGCTGGGGCGCCATCCGGTGTTGACCATGAACCCTTGCGAACTGCATCGCCTCGGGGGCCGTGAAGAGCACCTGCGCCGCCTCGAGCTGCCGTACCTGGCTGGCGCGTCCTGTCTTGACGTCTGCACCACGTGGCCACCCGACGTCAAAGACATGGTGTCAGGACCCTCGTTTTGGGGGGTTTAAAGGCAAACTCGAAGGAAAACCCAGCGGTGGGTTGGCGGTTTACTGCCTGGGTTGAAGTTCTGAAGGAAAAATACAGTCAATGGATGGGCTGATGAACCCCTGCCAAAGGCACAGCAATGAACCCCTGCCAAAGGCACAGCAAAACAGCAACGCCATTTTGGGGGCTCCCCGAACAAAAGACGCACCCATATGGCACAACGCTGCGCCACCAGTGCGACGCATCTTAGCCATGTTCGCCCGCAACCAAGGGCACTTTCAAACGGCTCTCCCGAAGCGCTGCTTGGATCTCTTCCTGCCGAGAGTGCTTCGTACCCCTGGAATGTGGCCACTGGCAAGCTGAGGTGAATGGCTTAACTTGTCTTTGATACTCGCGAAGGAGCCCTGCAAATATGACACTACAAAGTAGGCGGTTTCTGCAAGGGTCGTGCCGCATTGCAGGCTGAACTTGCGGGTGCCCCGCATCTACCTCCATGCACACGGACCTCGACCAAAAAGCGCCACCTCCCACCAACGTGGAGTGTCTATGAGCCGATAAAAGAAACCAACGTGCCTGGACAGGGGGTCCATATTTGCGGGCCCAGTTGTGCTTCTTGAGAACCATTTCCTTTGCCCTCTCGCCCCTCCCGCCTTTTCTGCCCGCAACCGCTTGAGGCGCCGCTGACGCCGCTCCGACATCTCTTGGACCCTCGGCAAGCTCAAACCTATGCCCCAGTTTGGGGCTGCAATCCCCTCGTGCGAGGTCAAACATGTCCAAAAGGAAATGATTCAACACACAGACCGCGAGAAGAGTGTGCTGCGCAAAAACTGTTCGTCCAGGGAGGTCATGGCAACTGGGAAAGCACTTGACGCCTTGGCATCTGAGATCACTTTTCCGGTCGGTGGCTTTTCTTCATCAATCACCGCTGGGCGACACGCGGTGCGCCATCCTGGCTTTCGTCGAATGGTTTCCCAAAACCCGCGCAGAAGAGTCAGCGTTGAGCGACCGAAAAACTCGATGTACTAGTAAGTCACACGACTGCAAAGCGAGATCACCCTGAATAGATCCACCTGGGATTGGCGGGAAGTTGTACCATCAGGTGACACCATACACAGGGCAAGAACGACCATTGGCTGAAACCCGCAAGCAAGCCCAGCAAGCCAAGCCAAGCAAGCCAAAGAATCCACACAAGCCATCCAAACAAGCCACGCAAGCCAAGCAAGCTAAGCAAGCCAATCAAGCCAAGCAAGCCAATCAAGCCAAGCAAGCCAAGCAAGCCAAGAAAGCAAGCCAAGCAACCCAAGGCAGCGCAGGAAGCCAAGGAAGCCAAACAACAAGCAAGAAAGCAAGGAAGCAAGAAAGCAAGGAAGCAAGAAAGCAAAGATAGCAAGAAAGCAAGCAAGCAAGCAAACAAGCAAGCAAGCAAGCAAGCAAGCAAGCAAGCAAGCAAGCAAGCAAGCAAGCAAGCAAGCAAGCAAGCCAAGCAAGCCAAGCAAATAAGAAAGCAACAAAGCAAGAAAGAAAGCAGGCAAGCAAAGGAAAGCAGTCCAAAGCAAAACAAACCAAAGAAAGAGAGCAATCAACCAAAGCAATGCAAAGCAAGCAAGCAAACAAGCAAGACAGCAAAGCAAAGCAACACCCAGCAGCTTTGCCACAGGAACTTTAAGCGTCTATGTGTTTCCCCTCTCAAGCAAAACAGGACAAATAACACGCCAGCCGCCGCGCGCCTTGTCGAAACCGCCTGACGGGCAGTTCAACCAATCCGAGCTGATACGAAGCTGGGCTACCTACAAGACCTAGCCACAAGACACACACAAAGCACCAACTCAGGGTATACCCCCAATCTTCCACATTGACAGGTTTGGATCGGTGGTCTGGTGGTGAAGGAGCTTTCCCATTTACCCACAAGAACCAGGGCTTCAAATCCAACTCCAGTTCCCACCACTCCAAACCGCCAGCTCACAATTTGCCTGACAAAACAGGGCCGTTGGGACCAAAGGCTCCGTTACGTACGGCACCCTCTCCACCCGACCCATCCGCCCCATCCGCCCCCTCCGACCGCCTGACGGCGGCATCGGAGATCCCGCCATCCCGAGCTTAGAGGCTGCGAGTCACGTCGCGCTGGGCAAAGGGCCAAACGGGGGCGGCGGCTACCCCAGCCGGCTTTTGTGGTTTTAAAGGGAACCAAAACAAAGACATGCCGAAAAGTGGTAGCGCCTGCAATGATGCTAGTCGTTTTCCATGCCGGCGGGCCTGTGGAGCGTTCCATTCCTTTTCCTCACGCGTCCAGGGACTCCACTTCCGGGTGCAAGAGGTCCGGGTGCACCATCTGGTCCTTCGCCAAAGGCGCGCAGTCCTGAACCAGGGGTTGGGCCAGGAAGCTGTTGGGGATCTGCACGTCGGTGTCCTCGAGCCCGCGAGCTGGAGCTTGCCAGTCACAAACAGCATGCTTCAGGGGTGGATGCCCAAAACATATGCAAACCCACCATGCTCAAACGCACAACCATGGGCAATACCTGCAAAAAGGAGGGTGTCCTTGTTCCCTGGGATGCAAAACTTGGGGCATCCATCACAGGGGCACTTACATGAGCAAAGGGCTCACACAGCAAAGGGCTCACGCGCAGGAGAAGGGCAGCGCACGTCAAAAGCATCAATTCAAAACATGCTCTTACGCACAAACGAGTGCCGTGTGCAAACACACTCGCCCAACAGTCAAATACTTGTATGTACTATGGCAACAGCACATGTCATTGCGCAAGACAACTTGTCACAATCTTCACGAAACCGCCAGCGGCATACATGCGTGATGGTTCCAATGATGAAGGAACCTGTATCTCTCTGCCCTCACGCAAAACTCAGCCACTGCTCAGGCCACGACTCGTTTCACTACATGGCATGTTTCAGATAATTAGAACAGTGCTGTGGGGCACTGTCAAAGGAAAGGAAGACATAATCATAAGAAAGTAATGTCTGACTATTTAGCCCCTTATAATACTTGAGTTCATCACATGCCCATGCTCGAACAAAAGCACGTCGAGGGATTGGCGCCAGGTCGTCGCAGGACGGTCCTAGCCTTTGTGTCATTCGTGCATGAGTTGCACATGGAGGACGCGCAGAAAAGGCTCAACCGGATTCATGGCAGGGGCAGCTCAAGGGTTTTATCATTGATGCAGCTGAAGCGTGATCAGCGGCCAGGACGTTGCTGGGGCCATCGCGGCAAAACGTGGCGTATCATTCGCGAGCCAGGCGTGGCCTGTGTTTGGTGGGTCACATGCTTCGTTGGCGTCGGACTGTTGAACAGGAGTGCAGTTCTTTGGTGGCACAAACGCGCGGAAGTTTTGTGGGCACGCCTCACGGGCCTCAAGCTAAGCCCCAGGCAAAGGCAAAGCACAAAGAATCAGGTCATTTATCAACATGCCTCCAACAAGCCCGTTTTCTTAATGACACTTTTGCTTTCTTTGTATCTTCACCGCTTTACAAAGAGGCCTTTCAAACAGCCTTGCCGCCTTGGACAAACTCTCCTGAGAGCTCCCCTGATCGTTTAGATGATCACACCCCATGCCATCCCTTTTCTTAAAGCCTTGGGGAACTCTCTTGCCGCAAAAACCGGAGAACCCAAAAAGTCGCCTCTCCCATCCGCACCCCGCGCCCCCAATGAGCGTTTGGCCTCTTGTCCCCCCCGCCCCGTTTTCGAGGCGCCTGCAACGAGCCCGGCTGCTTGGCCGCCTCGGGGCAGGTGAGGTGCCCCCGCAGGTGGGCCCGCAGAAAGCCCTCGGGGTTGTCCAGCTGCCCGGGAGGCAGCGGGAAGTACGCCTCGTCGGGGCGATGGATGGGTTGTGGGTTAAGGGGGTGGGCGTGGGGTGGGGTGGGGTGTCCCAAGCCAGATTTTGTAGCCCAGGAAATTGATGTTGAAAACATGGGACCCCCCCACTCTTGAAGTCGACTTGAGAGAAAGTCAGGGCAATAAAGCCACGGGTACGCTGTCAACGTCTCGCAGGTGGAATACATTTCTCATGAACCATGCGTTCTGGTTCCTCATAGACATCGAACCACTCGTCGGAGAGAGTCAACCAAAACCAACGGCAGACTGCTGCAACTGGTTTGCTTATGCTGGATGGGTCAAAATTAAACCATCAAGGGACCGCAGGTTTTAGTCTTTGCTTCCATTTACCAGGGCAAGCCATTCTCGGTACCTACTTCTGACCCACAGCCATCTATGGAATCCCCCCTTCCGCCTGTAGGGCACGCTTCGCTCCCTGGCGCGAGATGATGTACATGCCGGTGTTCCAGTTGGTGCCCGGCCGGACTTGCAGCCTACCGGTGCTTTGCGGAGGCGACAAGGGAGCCGTCACCCGTGCGGTTTGCTTGCCGCAACTTTGGAGATCCAGCTGGCAACTCGGAATTCCGGGCCATCTGAATGGCCCTGGGGTTGGGATCAAAAGCAACTCGACATCACAAGAAAGATTTTCGTCAACGCTGTGCCGAAAGCCTCGGGCCCTGCAGGCTGCAACCGCCCTGCAGCTGCAAGTAGTCCCACTCCTCGCCTGGCGCGGGCAGAGTGTCCCCCAGCTGGCACAGGAAGTTCTGCAAATCCGGGTGCAGGTAGTGGATGTCATCCTAGTCCCACCAGGGGCAAGTGTGACAGCGAATGACACGAACAGAGCAGGAATTCATGGAATTCCTGCGATTCAGCCAGCTCTTTCCATCCAGAGAGTCGCCTACCGTAGCGGCCATAGTATGAATATCCTGATGTCTGAAGAAAATATGTGACAGTGGCCCTGAAGCTCCGCTGTGACAGAACAGACAATTTGGGCTCCTGCAGAAGAGACATCCTCTCCATGCCACTTCTTTGCAAGCACTCATCACTCATCCTTCAAAGCAACTTGCCAATAGTTGCGACTTGTTGCAGTGTGGCTCGCCTGTTCCTAGATCTGGGGGCATCCGGACACAAGGCTCGGAACACATTAGAAACAGGGAAGCTCTGAAGCAAGAAAGAAATGGTATAACGAAAGCAACTGCAAAATGCACACCAAAAAAAAAAGAAGATGTAACCAGGCTGGCCCATGCACCAGTGCGCATGACTCTGATCTCACTTTTGACTCTGTTGGGAATCAAGTAACAATCCTTTCGAAGGATGACTGTGGGAACATGCTAAATGCTTCAGGGTTTCTCGGGGAGGTTAATCTTCAAGTCACACACACACACCCAAGGACTACGAGGGTGGTTTCAAAAACTCAACTCCAAATCTTGTTTCAAACATCTTCACTCTGAGCTTCAACAATTGGAACCCCCTCAAAACAGTGGTTGGTGCACACCCCACCAAGCTTGATGTCCACCTTAAAGCGCCCCCATCGAGACACCACACTCGCTCGCGCCTCGAAGAGGATGCCCCAGGCCGCCCCGCTCTGCAAGATCTGCTCCCAAACCCGGGCGTGGCCCATGATCAACGCCACCGCCCCGCTGGTCAGATCTCCCCCCAGCGTCGGCACCCGCTGCCGGGTGCGGAACTGCGCGTCCCGCCTCAGCCGCGAATGGCGCGAAGGGCGCCGAGGTCCCGGCGACTGCCCCTCGAAACGGTACCCTGGGTGTAAATTGTAATTTGTAATATAAATCACATTGTAAGTTCGAGCTTCTATGACATTGTAGATTTGTATTAGACAATTTTCATAATTCCGCAATCGCAGTGAACATCGGCACATGTTTCATGAGCCATGAGCGCAACAGGAACCACATGAGTAGCACCAAGAACAGGGATGAATGAGGGGTAGCAAGTCAAATTCTAGAGTTTGAGGCATCAAAGCGAGGCGGCACCCACACATCAAGGAAAGCAACAAAGAAAAGCTGCCGCTCCATAGGCGGGATGCCACAAGTTGTCGGCCACAAGGTTCGACTTCAGGTGTGGGCCAAAGGCACGCCCATCCGGCGCGCTCACGCGGCAGGTCTTGTCGAAAAGCCACGGGGAGTCTTGCGACAAGAACTGCGAGAAGTTCCTGCCACGGGACGGCCCAAGCTGAAAGTGAGTTGGCTAAGCATGACCCATTCTACAGTTGCCTGCTGCGTGTGTTTGGCACTCCCTTCAGGGTGAGGCGCGTTTGCAGCCAGTTGAGTACTCTTTCTTTGGACAGTCTGCCGCACAAAGGCCAAGCACAAATTTGTAGAGCACGGCAGTCCGTCACACGTGTCTTCTCAGTCCAAAAGTCTGCATCTCCAGTCATCCCGCCTTAAGCGATCAGGACGCCGGTCCAGGTTCAGAACAAAGGCATGCGCGCCGACGAGCGCGCTACAGGCATGGTGCTCTTCTGGGAGCGGCCGGGGAGGCCGGGATTTTGCCCGGCGATTGCTCGCGCGCTGCTGCGCGATGACAAAGGCAGCCAGGGCCAGGGTTGGCAGCGCCAGAAGCAGCAGCCCCGCGGCGATCGGCCAGGACCGCCTCCTTGGCTCAATCGCCGTCGTTGTGATGCCATCAAACGCCGCAATGCCCGGCATGCACGTCAAGGCACCGCCATACAGGCGAGGGAAGCAGCTGACCAGCAAAGCAGCAGTGGGAAAGATGTGGGCGTTTAAAGTTACTCTTGCCTAGACGAGGATCTCTAGGCTGGCTTATTCGGCTTGCCACATCTTTTGCGTGCTGTTTGAGCCTTCAGGCAACTAGCCCAGGTGTCATGGGACATGGGACTTGCCCCGAATCCCCGCAGACGCTGCTACTCCTTCGTCAGACAACTTTCAAGAGATATCAGGAATGTTCCAAAACCCGGACCTCTCTGAGCCCATGCCAAACCGCAATCTCTGCAAATGAAATGGTGACGCCTGTCTCGTTCAATAGGCACGTTGTAAGTGGTCACTCAGAAATCAATTATGTTGACAGGTCAATTGCATTTGCAAGAACAATGCAGTGTCCTTGCCACGAGTCTTGGTGAAGACGTCTGGGTCCGTTATGGGCAAGAGCCAGTCTCAGTTTCTGTCAGAGTGTCAAAAATGAGCTCCACCCCATGGCTGATGCGAGCACGACTTAGCTTTTTGGAGTAATGGCCAACCCCCGGCATCCCACCTCACCCAAACTCAAGGCAAGTGTTGGTTGGGGTTGCCCGCGCCATAGGAGAGATCGCCATGTTGTCACCTTTCGAAGAGGCAAGCAACGCAGCTATCTCGGTAAGTTATCTCTGAGCCTGCCTGGTCTGCACATCTGGCAGTAATGCGGCAGCAAAAGCGCAATGCAGTCGAAGCATGGCTTTGCCAAGCCTCAAAGCATGCATCGCGAGCACGAGAGAAACCTCGCTCGCCAGTTTCTTCAAGCAATTGCAATGAAGGCCCCGAAGCCCTTGGCAACAAAGAACGACTGCTTGCAGGCGCACATGGCACGCCATCCAAGCAAAATCTCACAACGAATCCAGAGAAACTGGCCGCCCACAGACAACTCTTTCAGCGCAACCGTCTTCGGCGCTGCTGCTCAACCCCGCGTGGTCGGGCGCGAGCGCGCACTGCGGGGAGAATACCTCGCCGACCCAAAACCGTGAAAGCGACTGATCAAAAGCAGATGTCTTGCTGGTCCCCCCTAGGGAATAAGGGAATGAACCTGGTGATTTTCCTTCTCGGATATCAAATCAGGAACGGTTTTTCTCGGGGTCCTTCCATTTCTCGTTCCCTGATCAAAAAACAAGCCAACGGATGGGCTTCCGGCATACTGGACATCAGCTCCGAGGTTGGACTCAGCACGCCTGAGCGCCATCACGGCCACGTCTCAACCGTGTCTCGAACCTTTTCCCTTTGCCATGCGTTGCTGAAGGAGGCGAAGAGGGACGTATAAACAGATATGTTTTGAGGAAAATGCTGAATGTGTCATGTCGCCTGGCATCCCGTGATATGAGCGCCAGCACAAGCCTGCCCAGGTAAAAAGAATCCAGCCATCTTCTTCTGTGTGTCTGGGCACAGATCAGTCACTAACCCAGGTCTTCAAGCTGCAAGGACTCGCGACTGAAACGAATGCCCTCATGTTTCCGTGTTGCTCGAGCGCTGTTCAAAAAGAAATGTCTCAAATCAACCAGCTGAAGTTAGAAGCTAGAGAATGGCAAAGCAATCGAAAAGTTGAAATCGAAAAGCCGGAAAAGGAACTTTCCAAATTCACTTAATTTTTCTGAGTATTGCCGAGCTTTTCGATGCACAAGCCAGGGCCGACCGATTCGAGGAAGTTCTGGGGAAGCTACCAACCAACTCATAATATGGGTGTGGGTCAAGGTACCTAGGAAGCAAGGAAGAACCCACTTCAAGAAAAAAAAGAAAAAAAAACGAAATCAAAACAAATGAGGGCCCTTCGTGGCGAGCCATTTCCCTTTGCCCCAGCATCCACATGCCGGCGCCTGCAAAGCCCCTCATGCTGCCGGCCTGGCAGCGAACGAATCGGATTCCGATTCCTTTCAGTCGCCAGTTTCAGCTGCTGGTAGTTGCAACTGCTGGTAGTCTCCCAGGGCTGCCAGCCAAAGCACAAAAGGTAGTTCAGCAACTTGCCATGGGCACGATCAGATCCTGCTTAAATGAAGTGCCCAAGAAAGGAGACGGCAACAGGCAGCACATGCAAGCATGTTGTTTGCACCTGACAAATCAGCGGGTTTCGATACTCATTGCATTCGAAAGCACGCCGTGCACTCCATGCAACGGCTGCAACGAAACAGCGTGCACATGTGTGTGTTGTCCTTCGGAGCAACACCCCTGACACCAAATGCCAAAAGTGGGGGGCGAAAATGCTCAGGCCATTTCGCCCCTCTCACGGTGCTGTCGCTCAACTCTCAGCTTGGGCCATTCAGGCTGCAAGTTCGCCTCCGAGAAACTGAGCTCCAGCCACAGCTGGGCTCGGCTCCGTGCGGCGCTTCTTGCTGGGCGAGGCCAAGCTTTCTAAGTGCGCTGGGAAGCAGGCGGTGGGTCCAAGAATGATCAGAACTGGCCCGCCAGCGCCGAAGTCCTGCTTCAGCACCTCTTCGGGCATGGTGCCCAGGGTGGCGTGCAGCGACTGCTGCTGCGGAGAAGTAGCAGACTCTACTAGCATCATGGGTGTATCTGCAGGCGCGCCATGCTCCTTGAGTGTGGCACAGATTTGGTTCAAGAGCTTCAGGCCCATGTAAAAAACGGCCGTCTGCTGCATGGCCCTGTTGGCCAGCTCCTTCCAGTCCATGTCTGGCAAGGTTTTTGCTTTGCTCTGCCCCACGCAAAGGTGCACGTGGTTGGTGTTGAAGCCTCTGTGAGTCAACGGAACCTGACACGACGCCGCTGCGCCCAGAGCCGAAGTGATGCCAGGCACCACTTCGCAAGGCACCTGGTGCGCCGTCAGGAACTCTAACTCCTCCCCCCCTCGGCCGAAGATGAAGGGATCCCCACACTTTAAGCGCACCACCCTGCACCCGCGCCGGCTGTTCGCGAGCATCAGCTCGTGGATCTCCTTCTGCTGGATGCCTCGGTCCTTGACATCCCCACACCTCTTCCCCACGCTGATCAGCTTCGCCGTCTTCGGCACCAAGCTCAGCACCTCTATCAAAGGGGCATCTCACATGTTTTGCGGCTTTCCTTTGGTCTCCCTTCAAAACTCAAAAGGGTACCCTCCTAGCACCTATGGCGTTTCCTTGAGCAAACGGATCTTCCACCGTCACAGCTGCGTTCTGTTTGTAGAAAAACACCCTCAAAAAACATTCCGAAACTAACCTTCCAGGTACCCAGCCTACAGCTGCCTTCTGTTTGCAAGAACACCATACCAAAAAAAGAAAACCAAAACTAGAAGATGGATGGCCCAAAAGCATTCGCAGCGGCGACAACCCCTCCAAGCAAGTTCTCTGCGCAAGTTGCTCTTGGCAAGTTGTTGCCGCGAGTTCCTCTGAGCAAGTTCTCCAAGCAAGTTCTCTCAGCAAGCTGCACTGAGCTAGTTGTTGGCGCGAGTTCCCCTGAGCAAGTTCTCCAAGCAAGTTCTCTCAGCAAGTTGCACTGAGCTAGTTGTTGGCGCGAGTTCCCCTGAGCAAGTTCTCCACGCAAGTTCTCTGTGCAAGTGGCTCTGAACAAGTAGTTGGCACGATTTCCTCTGAGCAAGTTCTCCAAGCCAGTTCTCTCAGCAAGTTGCTCTGAGAAACTTGTTGGTTGCTCTGAGAAAGTTGTTGGCGCGAGTAGTTCCTCTGAGCAAGTTCTCCAAGCAAGTCTCGCAGCAAGTTGCACTGAGTTGCACTGAAATCATGGCAATATATTGCGGCAGACGGGTCACGTGCTCGAGCTGGATCACTAGGAGCAGCAGCGCCTACCTTCTGACCGTGCGCTCGTGCAACTCTTTCACGATTGGCTTGAAGCCGCTCACGAGTAAGTAAATCACGAACTGCTTGTGCCAGGAACTCACAGCTTTTGTTGTATGACCTTTCTTTTGCACGTTCGTACGTATCCAGGTCATACTTGATCTTCTGGCATCCACGAATCTGTCGCAAAAAGATGTCTTTCAACACGCTGCTCCGGCACAATCTTCATACCAGCCATAGTGGAGGAATCACAGTTATGAAGGAAAGATACCAAATCATTTCCATGAAGCACAACTTCGGGCAAATCTTCAGTGGAATACAATGCTCCCAGCTCCTCATTGGTCCTGAAATGTTGTTCAAACATGAGGAGAACTTGTCTGCCACGAACGACTCTACCCGTTGCGGCTTGTTGCTCTTTATAGGTAGCCACCAGTCGGCTAAGGTTGCCCCAATTCTCGGCTCGCATCAAACTGCTGTGTTCCTGAAATAGGATCACTCCATGATTGCTTCGGCACTACCTGTGGCATAGGCCCGGAAGTCTGAACATTCTGTGTTGGAAAAGGACGAGGATCATGATAAATATTACCTCTTCTATCCAGAAATGATTCTGTGCGAACATGAGGACTGGCTGTGGGAGGAGGGCCATTGCGCCTTCTCAAGTTCACCCCTCAAACAATCCACCGTATCATTGAGACTGTGAGTCGTACCCTGCGTGGAATGATTCTCCTTCTCCGCCAGCAAATTGTCCCTCTGTTCACTGACCGCCTTCTCAGCTCCATCTGCAATAGCCATCTCAGTTCGGACATGCTCTGAAAACCTGTTGCGCTGAACTCGCTGCTGGCAGCAGCATTGTCGACCTTGGCAGAGATTGCTCCCCATCTGGTTCACCTGGGCATGACAGAAAGCGCGACTCTCCACAAATTGCTCCTGCGTCTCAGGGGACTTGCGACTGTTCTCTTCGTCCAGTCGTCGAACCGTTTCAGCCAAATGGGTACTATACTCCGCCCGCGCTGCATCCATGGCCACACGATGGAGCGCGATTGCTTCATCGCGGACAATATCGCTTGAGTCTGTATGTACGTACAATACATTCTGCGCGGCGCGGTAGCTCGTGGCGAAGCCGACAACATTGCGCGGATCGTTCGGATCAGCGGTCACCGGGGTCCCCGAGCTGCCAGCGAACTGCCTGCATCGCCATCACTTCACAAGATATATTGTAAATAGCAGGATTGTGTCCAGAGTGCATGGCGGTCTGTACAAGCCTTACGGCTGTGTTATCAAGCCCAGGCCACCCACGGTGAAAACCCTAGGCAAGAATCCGCTAACAACCTTTTCGCACTGCGCACTGCTACTGACGTCTTGAGCAATGTATACAGGTGCACAGGGTTGGAACTGCTTCCACGCCCTTCGCGATGCTTCGGGAATTACCCCCCCAAAAAAAACGGCCTCCTCGGGGATGAGGCTGTCGTGGAGCACCACGTCCGCCGCTTCCAGCCTTCGCACCGCCCGCAGCGTCAGGAGCTCCGGATCCCCGGGCCCGGCACCCACCAGTGCCACGGGCCCCAGCCGCAAAGCACCTGACTCACACATCCGACGATCCAAATCGGGCAAGGAAAATTGGGGGCCCAGGTTCACTTGAGCCAATGGAGAGATGGCAAACCCAAATGCAGGGGCAAGCATGGTAACGAAACAAATCAAGACTTTGCACGTCCAACGTCAAAGCTCATCAATCTGGTGAATGACTCACCTTGTTTTAGCACCTTCCTTGTACCATGACTGACGCATGCGAGACTCTGGGTGGCATCTCATCTCTCCCCAGCCCCTTCCCGCCGGCACATGATCGCGGCTTCTGTCCGCTGTCAAATAGCTCGGCGCCGGCGTGGCCTCGGGCGAGGTGCCAAAAGCAACAGCCGCAACTTTCTCGCCTCCTTGCCTGCGATTCACCGATCCAAATGGCAACGTGTTCACTTGAGCCACAATCAAAACCTTGTACAAGAATGGTGAACCCAGAACCATGTAAGGAATTAAGAAGGCGGCCGCTGCTACTTATGGTTGGGATCGCCCTTTACTAAGCTTCACTTGCCCGGGTTTTGATTGTGGCTCACTTAACAATGGGCTAGTGCAGAGTTTGACTCACATGCCGCGTCTTATTGTTTTGGTGAATCATCATTTCTTACACGGCCCCTCGATTCCCTAAGCACAATCGACCGGGACGTCGCTACTTGTTTACTTTGCTTCCGGTTCGACCAGCACGCGCTTGACCTCCTCTCAGGCCGGGCCTGCGAGCCCGCGCGAGACTTCGGCCCGTGTCTCACAAACCTCAGCGCCACATGTTAACGAAACCAAAACCACAAACTCATCGAAGACATTTCAAGCACAGGGAAATCGTGCTACTGAATGCGTGACTGCAAGTTGCGAAAACTGAACTGAAGGTGTGAAGCATTGACATCTAAAACCGCCTTGAGTGATCCCACTGCCAACTGCCAACAAGTCAGCAAAAGCCCCGCAGGACACATCTCTGGGACTCCCTGGGCCTGGGAACGAAAATTGGATCCTATTTTCTGAACGCAGTGTGAAGCCTTTACAAGTAACGTGAAAAAAAGAAGAAGAAAAACATATGTGCAACGTATCTGCAGCTCCACTGCCTGGGCGGGGGGCACAAGCATGCGATTGACGACAGCCGATTGCCAGGACGTGCTGCGAATTGAAAGCCTTGCAGCCAGCCATTGCTTTTCTGCATTCGAGCATCGTATGGCACAAAACATCGTATGGGACTATGGCGCAATGGCAGCGCACCCGCCCGCTGACGGTCGGAAGGACACTTTGTCACAAGAATTCATCCGTGCCTGCCAATAAAGCCTCCGAGCCATGAGCGACGAAGGCTTGTGTCTGGTTTTGAGGCCAATCACGTTTTGGGTGGTTTCATTGGAAAATCAAAAGGAACCCCTATTGGGGAGGGGTCCGAAAAAATGACAAGGTCACGTGAGAGTCCTCTTCGACCAGGGGTTCCGGGCCAGTCATGCATCCGCTCCAAATGGTTGAGGCGGCACGACCTGAGGTGGGCTTGATTCTAAAGGGAGAAACTGGAGGACTCAGGTCACGTTGCTACTAACATTACTAACACACACACACATGGGTGTGTCATTTTTGGAGCCTCGATATCCAATGTTGGTTAAACCAAAAGGGAAACCAAAAGGAAAACCGTTGCGCCGCTTTGGGGGGTCTAAAAGAGACACACCCTTTTAGAAACTGATGGGGAAAAAATAACAAGGCGACACAAGATCTACTTCGGAAGGTGATGACGAACGACATCTGTTTTTGGGCACCCGTCCTTGCAATAGACGAATTGAAGACACAAGGTTACAACTGGGACGTCGACCACTTCGAGGTTGCAGCACATCAATGCTTCGAAATCGAAACAAGGAATGCAGTGTTCCTTTCTGAAGAATAGCTTCACTGTCAGTTGCCTGGAAATTGATGACATCAATGAGGGGGAAGCCAAGCTCCATGGCACTCAACGTCTCACTATGAAGGAAATGACAACCAAACATCCTTGGAGCAAGGCACCTCTTGAACTGTGGCAGATTCCTGCCTTCATAGGCGGGGTAGAGACTGCATTG
Source organism: Effrenium voratum (assembly GCA_963377175.1). NCBI lineage: Eukaryota > Dinophyceae > Suessiales > Symbiodiniaceae > Effrenium > Effrenium voratum. Next base: position 37,547 of record CAUJNA010000896.1, on the reverse strand, counting down.
AGCATCCCGCGGCTCGTCGCTCAGGTCGAAGTCTACCATTAGGCGCTTGATGGATCTGTCGACGGAATCCTTCGCAGTGAAGCCCTGATCTCTACTGACAAATCTAACTTCCTTGCCACTGCACCGAACAACCACATAGGAATTGAGCCTGCACATCAGATATCACGAGAACAGAACTCGCCCAAACTTCCAAACAAGAAGCCCGTGGGCCGTTTTCGGGGGCTCTCCCTTGAGTTGCTCCTACCTCGAAGCTGCAACGCGCACGTGGGCCCCTGAGGTCCTGCCAAAGCGCCTTGGGGACTTTGCTTCTGTCCTCCCCAGTGAGACTTTCCAGATTCACACCTCGGTGAGGGAACAGCACAGCCCAGGGGCATGGAACACACATTCAACCTGTTCCTATGGTTCCAAAGCGAGTCGACACGGATCCTCTGCGGAAAAAAATCCCTCTCAAATGGCGCAGACACCAGGAAACAAATGTAGGCCACTCTAATAAGCAACCTTGCAGCCTGAACATTCATCTCGTCGCAGGGAAGTTTTTCGGTGGCTTTCGTAGTGCGCTCTTCAGCACGGATCTACTCACCCGGACTCAAGTGACCCTGGCTAAAAACAAAGGGTCGATGCATCAACTGTCCTAGGGGGCAAGAAAAAGCCTAATGTTCTGCTGATCCTTATTCGGCCAAAATTGAAGATTGCGGAAAACAGGGCAACATGCTCAATGCTGCGATGTTCTACTTCCCGCCCCTTGGCCCAAGCAGGTCCGAATCGGAAGCACAGACCAAACCGCGCCTGGCGTTTCCCTGGCTTTCTTGACGTCCCTGGGAGACTGCGATCAATGCCATGTGCTGGGCCTCATGTGTCCATGGAAAGGGCTGGAGACAAGACAGACAGCTGTAAGACTTCTGAGGACAGCCCCGTTAAGAAGTAAGGTACGGCTGGGTTCCTGCTCCAGCACTCCCTGGACGAAGTTGGATATAGAAGTATTGGAACTGCCACAACCCGCCGGAGCCCAACACTGCGGAAATGGCGATGCATCTTGTGAAGACGGTTCAAAGTCCGAACTGCATCACAAATGCGGGTGTTGCAATCCAGCCATGAGGGAATTCACTGGCCGGGTTCAAAAAAACCCGCCTGGCCGAACTGGGTGTTGGAGGCGCAGCTTCTCCCTGGGGCAGGCCGTCCGCGGTCCAGTTGCTTCACAAACCCGCTCCAGTCGCCAAATGAGAGGTGAAGGTAGAGAGAATTACATGCACATGTACAAAAGATCAGGATCATGCACAGAAACTGATCAAAGAAAAGAGATTTCAAAGCTCAGCCCTGTCGCGAAAGCTATCTCCGGCCAGGCGGCCCGTTCGGCCTGGCACGGGCGGGTTGCATCCGCTGTTGGAATCTCTCAAAGCGAGTGGTTTGCAGAAGCTCCAAGTAGGGGCAGAAACCAAGTAAGCCTTTGCCTGTCACCGAACATCTGTTGACATTGAAGCACAGGCACACGCAAGCACGCACACACAGTCCGGAAAAGGCCTAGAAGTAGCTGCCTGAGGGCTGCCCAGAATCTTTCATGGAACAAGTATGGCAATCCAATTCTGCAGCGGTCGTTTCATGCATCTGCAAACCCGGCATGCTCGAGTTTCTCCCTTGCTGGGATTGATCTCTGCCAGTTCAATTCGGACTACTGATCCGCCAAACTCACACACCTCCACAGAAGTACACATGCCGCAGGTCATTCAATCTCCGAACAGGACAAGTTTAACCCCCTTTTGTTTTTCAGTTCTCAAAGCCCAGCACGGGCCCCGCTGCATGCTAAGATGCCGCCTCACCACCGGCCACAGTATGCGGCCTGGGGACGCCTCACAAGCCACTGAGAATATGCGCTATCTGTGGCTACTTTGGTCTTCACTGGTATATCTAAACTTAGGGCTCTTTCCGGGTATCAATTACATGAAGGCAAGTGGCCAAACCATTGCCTGCTTCAGCATCCAGATGCCCACACAAAAAAAAATGGAATACTCACCGTGTCCCCAAAGCATGTCCGAGTGAACTACTACAAACTGAACAGGGGCCACACAAAAACTCTGACGCTCTCACGTCTAAGGACACGGCTCAGGGCAAGGTCGGGCAGAGGCACCGCCTGAGCTGGTCAAAAGAATGAGGGAATGAGTTGGAATGAACCGTTCCGGCTTTGGTCCCCTTAAATGGTTAAGGCTCATTCCCTCATTCCCTCATTGCCCCAGAAACAAAAGGAAAATGCTCACCAACCGCGAATGGTCATCACAATCTCCAATGACCATGCACGTCGTTTGCAAAGGTATGGCACCCTGCAGTGACAAAACTAGTGGCAATCCTTGTTGGCTGAACTGGTTTTGCGCCCCCCTTCTTGTTTGGGAAACTTCTATGGCCGCTTCGTAGGCTTTGGCAAGCCACTTGCCCTTTCACTGCATGGCAACTGTATTGAGACCAGTCCTTCTGGCCCTCGCAACTCTCCTCCCTTCCAGAAAGACATGGTATCCACTCAGAAAGCGGCCTTGAATTGCCGAGAGAAGGCGTCCATCTGCTTGAATCGGCGATCGCTCTTGATGGATAGAGCCCGCTCAGCCTCCGTTGGTCTCTCCGACAGAAGTTCCGAGCATTGATCCCTTCCAAGACTTTTCTCGTTTGGTGCTTTGATAAACTGTTCATTGTCACCAGAGATAAAACACTCCTCCATCTGCAAGATCCTGCCACATGTTTACTGGTGTTACCGAAGTGGGTTGCAAAATGAGGAAACCCTTTAGGTGGTTGGCTTCCTCCGAAGCTTGCATTGCACGCCTCGGCTTCGCCAGCAGGAGCGGCATTCTTTCTGGGCGAGGTCTTGTCCTCCAGCACAGCCGCAAGCGCCTCAAGTCCCGTCTTCAGCTTCCTCATGGTTTGGAGCTGGGTTTGGTGGTCTTCCGGGGTGGTGTCCCTCCTCTCTGCAAGAACTGGGAGTTCAAATCCCCGATCCGAACCACTGAGCTGCGGACACGGCCTAAGGGCGCACGCTTGGGCTTCTCGGTTTTGCGCGGGCTAAACGCCATGGCGATCTCATCAACACCAGCCGTTCCGAGTTGAGCTTCGTGAGAATCTAGAAGGCTCATGACGCCTCACTGTGGCATCATTCCACCCAGGCGATATTATTCAGCCAGTGATAAACATTGTGCACCACCGCATTACAACAGGCTTGGCTCTTTGCCGGGACTTGTCTTGCGCTTTGCCGGGAGTTTCTTGCATCTGCTCTTCCAGACTGGAGCGGACTCTGTCCGAATGTGTGCACTCAAGCTCGCAAATTGGGATGCAACGTGCATGGCGACATATACGGTGTTTTGATATACTGTCTCCAGTATACATACTTATGGAGACGTGTACCCAGACAGTTACGCCACAGTATCGCGTCGGATGTAAGCCGCACATCTGCGCATCTTTTTCAGCAAGCAGCGGCTGGCTTAGCCAAGCACCGCAACCCACCAGCCACTGAGGCAAACCCGTTGTGCAGCCGCCAGTCTCGCTGCGCAATTGCTGAAGTTCCTCACAAGGGCAACCCTCGCTGAATAGAACGTTGCTAGCCAACCTTGCAATCTAGTCGTCCCACTTCACTGTGAGAGAACCTCCGCTAAGATGGAATCATCTCTGAAGAAATCATGCACCCAGCTGGTGCCATACTGAACCATCAGTGAAGAGGGGCCTACTGACTGACTATCGTCTTACGAAATGAGACCAAAGTCACCGCCCTTTACTGCTCGGTTGGCAACAAGGGATGCCCGATTCTTCCTGAGCCTTTCGATCATGGTTGTTTGCATGGCACAAGCCTTTGAAAGCCTGGTCACAAGTACATCCAAGTACTTCTGCGAACAAAACCAGATGAAGCCCAATATTACTTTTCAATCATGGTTGTTTGCTTGCCCCTGATGATTGACTCTATCCTAACATCGCACCCAATTGGTCAGCACATCAACTCATTGCACCGCCAGGCTGTGTGTTTCAAAGCAAAGCTTTCGGAGCCGCTCGGCCGCTGTTCGGCCAGCGGAACTCCCCAGCATAAGCTACAGCCAGCCCCGAAGCAAATAAGTTGGCTTCCGTCTGGCTTGAAACGCAAGAAACCGGCCTGGAATAAGAGGGTCCGAAAGAAACAAAAATCAACTTGCTTGCATGAGCAAGATGTCAAAGATGCCCGTCCGGGGTTTGACATGAACTTGCGTCTCGCCAACAATCACCATTGTTTCGAAACAAACATGAAAACGGTGGGGTGGGAACCCCGTGATTCAACAACAAATTCCAACCTGAAAAAGGTGTGGGGAGATGCATCAAGTGTAGTTCATCATGCAAGGGTGAACGAGAATATGGGCAAGACAGCGTGACATCCTCGAGATGGGCAGGAAAGGGGGCAAACAAACCAGGCGATGAACCAAACATAGCCGTTTCACAAGTCAAGCCTCAGCAAATCACATGCCGCAAACCTTATGTGCCGCCATCTTGACGCGAACCATCTATGTACCTATGTACGTATGCATGTGTACATATATATATATATATATATTATACAATTGACATAGCTTCCTCCCCCCCCTGTCTTTTGCTTCGGGGCAAAAGCCGGCCATCGGCGGATTCCCTTTCCGCTTCACCGCTTTTCACTGCTTGTTCAGCGCGGCCTCGTCCTCCTGGACCTTCTGCGCGGAGGCCTTCTCCGGAGCCTGGGACTGGTCCAGCCACGGCGCCAGCGAGGACGGCACGAAGCCCTCGTCCCCGATCTCCGCGATGTTCAGCTCCTAACAAGCAAAAAAGGGCGGGTGCCAAAGGGGGCGGTCAAAAGTGGGAAGAAAACCAGAGGAAAGTGCCAAAGGGGGGCGGTCGAAAGATCGAAAGTGGAGTGACTCAGAATCAAAGGAGAAGGAAAAACGGGTGCGGGGTAATCGAAAGTTTGGGGGATGCGGAATCCTCTGGACCGAAACTCAGAAACTCGGGTAAGCCACGTTCCGCATTTCCCAGGAGAGAAAAACTTATGCCAGGCCCACAGAAGTCCATCATACAGTGCGGCCCTGGTGAAAGAACACGCGTCTTCTTGGCCAACCAATGTTCGCTTCTGCAGGCCTTGCAGCAAAAACCATCTGGGTCTTGGACGACTGGCCTTTGCTCAGCCAAGAAAACCGACCTATTCCACGCCCTTAATCACATTGTCTGTGTTGCAAAGCCATTTCTTTTAGAGGTCAGATGGCCAGTCGTCTTGGGTGTTTTGCAAACCCTTGCCAGCTTCCATGGCAAATTCCTGTCCGCAAAGTATGGCTCATCTTGTTTCTGCTGCATCCAAAGCAGGTTTGCAAAGCAGGCCTCATGGGCTTCTTCAAGCAGTGGGCCTTGGGCCCCACTCCCTCTGCCCCTCCTCGCAGCAGAGGAAGCACTGCAGGGTTGTGTCTACCGCCAGCTCAAAGATACTGGTGAAGAGCTTGGCCACGATGTAGCCCAACATCACGTAGATCCTGACGCTTGGCCGTGGCGCGTGCGCTCGGTCCCAACTCGGTGGTCTGGAGCTGGTCTGAAAAAGAAACGGGGAATGGCCAAGAATAGACCTGGCAAATTGAGTTCGGCTTGACCGGAGATCAGTGTTCAGCCAGCTCAAGCAATCCATCGAACTTGAAGATACTCTCTGAAATCCCCTCTTCCCATATTCGCGGAGAAAATGCAAAGCATCCTTCCCGCACCACCCGCACCCAAAAAAATACCCTCCAAGCGTCAGGATGGGCACCGCCGGCGCCATGTTCGGGTGCAGACCCGAGAGGATGAAGTAGCCCATCACCACCTCACTTCGCGGTTCAGCCGAAGTCCAGCGGTGAGCCATATGGCCGTGGGTCAAAACCAATGGGATCACATTTTGGGGGTGCACCACCCATTTTAGAACCTTTTGTAGTGGGGATTGGGATGTTAAGTAGGGGTACGGGGTTTTGACCCATGGCCATATTTGTGCGAAAGGCTTGACTGAGCTGGGGGAAGCTGACTTGGCTTTGGCTTTGAGGGAGAGCAGCTTGAAGGCCGTATGGTTGAAGCCTCTGCCAGCGACGCACCCAAAGTCCAGGCCTATCTCGAAAAAGGAGCTTCACCCCAAGCATTTGATCAGAGCTTGCCTATTCTGCTCAAACTCGCTCGTTCAAGACCTTGGACTGAAAAATGTCGTGTTTGGTTTTCGCCCAAAACGAAAACCAGCCATCTGCCATCTAGTCATGGCCTTTGAATCGTGCTTTTGACCCCCCAAAAAAAAACACGCAAAACTCCACAAAAGTCCGCACATGGCTCAGCTTCACCGGCTGTACATTGCTTTTGGAGTCTGGGGAACACACAAACGATGCGCATGGAGGTCCGGCCAGGTGGCCGTGCCCGCCGTCATCGCGAGGATGCCGATCATGTGGATCATGCTCCCGAGGATGGCCACGGTGCCGAAGCGGAGGGCGTTGCGCATGATCAGAAAGAAGGCCTCCAAAAAAAGGCATCGGGATGTCGTGTGAGAAAACGAACGAGGGCAAACCACTCCACATCTGGTCTCTCTTAAACAGGTTCAAGAGTGTTGTTTCAAACACGCATCAGTCATGAGTTTGGCCGCCTCCAGTGACGGCATGTGAGAGCACTGTTCCTAGCTCTGGAGATGAAGGCGACAGCTCGACTGAATTCTTTAGCCATTTGCTTCACTGCCCCAAGGACCTGGATAAGGGACCTTTGGAAACCTATCGGACCACTGGCAAACCAAGGTAAGGATGGCTATGGGCAAGCGAGTTCATGTTCTTTGCAAGTCTTGGATGTTAGGAAGACGTGCTCTTGACCAAACGGAAAGGCTGGAATATTTATTAGGAAGTCTCCAGCATTGGGTTGTCAAACGCAAACTCGTGTAAACATCGCTGCATCTTGCAAGAGGCGGTTGCGAAAAGACAACGTTTCAGGTGTACTTCTAGACAAACAGAACAAATAAACAAATCAACAAACTAACAAAACAACCAAGCAAGGCAAGGCAAGACAAATAAACTAAAGCAAACAAGCAAAATACGCAACACAAGACAAACCAAACCCAAACATACCAACAAACAAACAAACAAAGAAAGAAACCTGGCTGGCGTACGCCAGCCAACCAACAAACAAACAAACAAGCAAAGCACGCAGACCATCTTTCACTCGTTTCGGACCAATTGTTGTCTCCCTGTTTGTCTGTCATCTTTTGTCCGGCCTTCCTGGCAGAGGTGCAGAAGTTGGTGCCCATCAGCGCGATCTGGATGTAGGCGTTCTTGTTGAGAAACTTCAAGCACTTCTCGAAGCACCAAACCAGGCACTGCAGCGCACGCAGGATCATCACCAGGACGCGATTCTTCTGCGCCTTTGCCTGCTTCTCGTAATACTTTAGCATGTACCTGCACCGAAGCGAAGCCATCAGGTATTTTTGTTAGTTGTAGTTGGTTTGGGGTGGGTTTAGCGATAGGTTTGTGGGGTGCTTCGGATTGGGTGTAATGTTGGTTTTAGGTTTGGGGTGGGTTTGGGTTTAAGATGGGTGTAGGGGTTGGTTAGAGGCGGGCATAGCGTGAGCTTAGGGTAGGCTCAGGTTGGGTTTGCGGTGGATTTGAGGTGGGTTTAGGATGGGGGTGGGGCTGGGGTTGGTGTAGAGTTAGTTTAGCGGTTTTGAAGTGAAAAGGTGGTTCGTGAGGGATTAGGGTGCTTGCCTTGCCTTGCCTTGGGCCCTGCCCTGCGCCCCGCCCTGCCCTGCTTGCTTGCTTGCTTGCGGTGGTGGTAAAAATCTACAATCTAGCGGGATACACGCTTTTGAGTGATATAGCACCCTTAGGGAATCCTCTGCCTGGAATTGGGGTGAACCAAACAAAGGAAAAGGACAAGGCTGCCATGACATCAAAGTTGATGAAGAAAGCTTAGGACTACTTTGCCACAACAGACATGTGCTTTTGCCTGTACGTATGGAAGAAATATGCAAGCTGCGCCGAGCAACATCTTACGAGTGAGGGACATGGAGTGCGCAAGCAGCTCCTTTATAGTCATCCAAAAAACGTCATCCCCCTTCAGCTAAAAATCCAAACCCCTTCAAGGGCCCGCTGCAATCCTTTGGCGCCGAAGCTCATTTCCCTGGTGAAACCCTGCAAGCAGCAAGTCAACACCGTACGCGCTTCGAAGAAGGATCTGATCCACACGTGCGGTTCGCTGACTGCTTACTCTCCAGCCTAACAAGCTGGACCACCGCGATGATGAAGGCGCCAAAGGCCAGTGAACCCATGTGGAAGCGGAAGACGTTGTACAACGAGCTTCTGATCGCGGGCCGTGTCCCCTTCTCGCCGTTCCTAAGCTGCCAACCAAAATGCGAAAGCGCTTGCGAAAGCGCTTGCGAAAGCGCTTGCGAAAGCGCTTGCACAGGGGACCGGGGTGAACCACTTCTTTGAGATGAACTGACCAGCAAGTCCAAACAATATATAGTTGTCTTTGAGATCTGTTGGGCTGTGCAGAGTAGAGCGCTGCCCGCCAATGGAGGTTGTGTTCAGCCCAAACCAATAGAAGGCTACCAGGAAGCTCCAATCCAAGTTGATTGAATTTTGTGAGCTCCTCCAATCGCCTCCCCATCCATTCGTTGCATCGAGCTGCGGGGTAAAGAACCAAACACATACGGCCCCCGCGATGATGCACTGGCCCACGGCGATGTTCAGGGCGCTGTTCCACAAGAAGTTGAAGAAGGAGACCCAGAACCGCCAGTCGAAGGAGTAGCGCGGGGGAGAACACTTCCAGCAGGCCTTGGCGCTCGACTGGCCGGAAGAAATGGACTACTGACGGGTCCCGGATTTCACGCATTCCCATGCCTCGAATGACGTGACCTGGGCGAAAGCCGTGTTTCCAGCTTTTGAAGGAATCTCGCATGATGACGACATGGCCACAAGACAAATGCGCCAGTAACCTGGAAGGCTAGCTCCGAAAACCTTCAGAATTCACCTTCAAGGCGGGCATCTAAGTTCAAATATTCTGGGCTGTTCAAAATAGAGCCATTGGTCAATCCCAACAAATCCCAAAGAAAAACCACTACAAAGGGCACCCATGGCGCAACTGAGGGAGAGATTTAAGGACTGCCTGTGAACAGCCCAGTCATATCCTGACCTTCCTTCCGCTCAGGGTTTTCCGGGGCCCCCGACAGCAGTCCCGTTCACCAGCGGGCAGTTCTCCTCGTCCTTCCACACGCTGCCGGTGGGCCACTTGTCGGTGCAGGCGCCTGGCACTGTGGCGCTACCATAGGCCTCAGCGTAGGTCAGGTAGGCACCGGAGGGGACGTAGCCGCTAGGCACCTCTGAAGGGTGGTGGAGAAAATTATGTGGCCAGGTCTGATCCACGGGTTCCCAATGAAAATGTATCGTCGGGCATTTGGTGGGGCCTGCGGCCGCAAACCAGTATACACCTGAAACTCTCTAGGAAAAACTCATATTCATGTCGTTTCACCTGTAGTCTTCTTGAAGCAACGAAGTAAATCAATCGGTGCACGTGTATGGTCAAAACCTCTGCATGCAGCCAACAAGAAACAAAAAGGCGTTCATTACCCTGCCAGCTCAGCAAATCCCCGAAACTTGTGAAATCTACTTCTAGACATTTTGCGGCGTCCGTCCATTGTTGGGCAGCATTGTAAACCAAAGACCAAAAAAAGACTTTGCCTGAACTTTCTCAACTGCGAGGTTCTATTCATATCCATCCATGCCCTGCCGCTCGGAAAAGAGACTCCGTCTGCGCAACGCAGAAAAAAAGCTGGCAAATGAGAAAAAGGGGCGTATCCTGCCACAAAAGAGGTTCTGTTGGCCTGCCAGCTAAATCGGATCCGTAGGCCAAGAGGTTCTCCTGGCCTCTCAAAATCTGTGTTTCTCGTCTCTCGAAACCTCCACCCGCGGCCTGGGAGAGCAGGAACGCGGCAGAGATGCCCCAGACCAGAGTCCAAATCCCCGCCAGCAGGGACTGCACCACCGGCAGCACCAGGATCCGGGGGGTGTGCACCACAAAGACCGAGGCCACCTTGTTCACCGCGATGGCCAAGCGGATCCTGCGGCTCACTTGGCTTCCGGAGGGGCGAGAGTAAGGTCTGGATTTGGGGGCACGGGCCTCAGCCAGAGATCCACCAGAAAAGGGCTTGCCACAGCATGTTGATCTTGAGACAGGAAGGAGCAACCACTTTATATGAGACGTTTTTGACATGCATCATGCTTTTGGTGCTTTCTCATCCAGCTCCATCCATTTACAGATCCCACTCGACACTCTGCATATGGAGCTTAACAGACTCGTGTCAAGTTTTTGGGACAAGCACAGGGAGAGCCACACCATGACGCACATGTCTCTGCAGTCGTAAGACACTTGTGCGGTGCCTCGAAGCTCTTTTGCGAAGCAATTGTAGCACAAAACCATTCACGTGGTCAGTGACTTTGACGCCTGACCATGTCAATTGGAGGGCTTTGCTGTTCCTTGAGAAGGCAGCCGAGCAGTCCTGTCAGTGAGGCAGCAAACTGCAATGCAGTAGATAAGGGCCAGGACCCACAGGATGTAGGCCACAATCTCAAGCACCACTCGCAGCTCCTGCATTCACTGCTGGATGCAGGCAAATATGTGCGCCGACTGTGTTGCCCATGTGAAACTTTGTCTAAACTGGGTCCGTTCCAAATGTTAGCTTTATCTTGGTGTGCTGTGTGGATTTGTGTCAAAACAAGTTTGCTTCAGCTGAAGGCTCGTCTGATTTCCCTCAAGTGGCCAAGGCCAAACTGTTGTCTGTGGAAATGGGTCTGCCAAGTCACCCGTCTTGAACATGTAAAACCAAGAAGAAGAAACAAATGGGCATGACATTTGTTGAGTGTAATCTTGGGGTTGGCTCAAAACCTCTCATTTTGAGCCGGGGGGAGTGTTGGGTGCTCACCAATTTGGAGACAAAGCCATTGTGAACTTGGGCTCCTCGCTCTGGATGTCGTACCCGTGCTCGCAAATGGGCTTGATCACGCCGATGGGCGAACACTCCTGCCAGCGGACCTCCGTATCCTGCGTGAAGCACCAAATGGTCCTGGCCTGACCGCACCGAGTGCCAAACGGAAGATCAGAATCAAAGGAATCACTGCTTACCAGGTCACGCTTGCTTGTGGTCTCAAAATCTACTCAAGCCAAGCTGGCTTGAACGTTGGCTTGGATGTTTCTTGCTTTCCAGAATCGAGCCTTGTGCCTGTCCGCGTCCTTGAAGGGATTGCGACAGTAGTTCTTCACCAGGTTGGAGTCTGGGTAGTTGGTGCTGTTGTAGGAGGGATCCGCGTTGGTTGCCGCACCCCAGTCCGCACAAAGCCACCCCATCTGGGTGTAGCGCTGGACTCCTTTGTTTAGCTTCGTGCTATACCCGGAAAGGCCACCAGTCAAGTCTGAGTCAAGTCTGAGCCCCGACCAACATTTTGCCGGATTGCTTTGGCAAAATGCACTATGGTGCCAAAAAAGGACGCATGTTGAGTCCAAAAAAGTCTTGCGCCACCGCTCTAGCGGCTCCTGTGTAGTTGGAGTCCCGCACACCAGACAGCACCTCGCTGGCGGGGATTGTCTGGTCGATCGCATTCTGCGCTGCCACAGAGACCGTGGTCGCAGCCCCCACCACCAGCTGCTGCCCAGTCTCAAAAATGCCGACCCCTGCCGTCCAAGGAAAGATGACAAGCCCAAGTGAGCTCTCACGGTGTCTACTCCCCCGCTCTCTCCCTCCCCCCCCACAGCCCCCATGAATATCCCAACAGCTACCCTGAACCCTCCCTCAGCTCCGAACCATTGGGCAAAGGGACCATAGCTTGCAGCTGGGGAAAAAAGAGAAAGAAGCCAGGGTGATAGCTTTCGGCAAACATGGATCCACCAACTTTGGGAGTACTTTCTGGATTCTCAGTGGGTAATGCAGCTATGATAAATGTTTAAGTGGAGCTGATCTTGCAAAGTGCACTCCTCTCCAAAGGATACCTCCATCCGATACGGTGAACACCCAATATGAAATGCACCATTGAGAGGCCAGGAATCGACCGATAAATAATTCCAGAAATGGGCGAGTGTTAGAATGGTTGCAACTCTCCTGAGCCAACTGCTTGTTTGTTTCTGATGGATACTTGAACATGCAGACCTCCACTGGTGCCCTGTTTTCCCTCCTTACCCACTGGCCACTGGAGGTTTGTTTTTTCTGTGCCCTTGTGGCGGGTACTGACTATCAAGGCTTCGGAACATATCGACGATCCAATCCTGCTAGTCTCAAGCCAGCCCCACTCGGCGAGCAAAAAGGTGACACGCGTCTCGGTTGCAACGACCCCGCTGCAAAAAGTGAGCAACTGTTGAAGGGTCCAATGCAAAAGTCACTTCCCAAACGTTGACCCCTCTCAATGGAAAATCCACTTCCCAAAAAGCTAAAGTCCAAAGATCCCGTACCAAATCGCCATGGATCCCGTGTCAAAGACGCGCTCACCTGAGCAGCGCGAGGAGGAGATGAAGGACATTGCCCCGCCCAGGACCAGGATCACGAAGAAAAGGCAGACCGAGATCCACACGCACACGCCCACCAAAAACCTCGGAGTGGCGTTGCACCAAAAGGACGCTGACTGAATCATTGAAAAATGAATTCGGAGATAAGGGTTTGATTGGTATCAGTATGGGTTAAGAGCTCACTAAATGTGACGGCTGATGACTGCTCACTGCTGTCGTGATCCCTTGCGGAATGTGCGAAAGTGAGTTGGAGTGCAGTTTGCCGTGATTGAAATCACGGACCTCAAGAATCCGGGAGACCTCAGGGCCACCATGTAGATGAATCCGATGAGGAAGGAGACGAGCAAGACCAGCACGAAGGCATCCAAGGAGGATTGGAAGTCCCCGATCCAGGTGCCCACGGTGTCCATCATCGAGTTCCCCAAGGCGTTCATCCCAAGAGATTCAAAGGTGGCACCTCAAAGACTCGCGGTGCTCCCATGGAGCGACTCCATGGTTGGTTGGTTGGTTGGTTGGTTGGGTGGGTGGGTGCGTGCGTGCGTGCGTGGGTGGGTGGGTGGGTGGGTGGGTGGGTGGTTGGGTGGGTGGGTGGGCGGAAGCCAAAAGCTTTGCTTCCAACAACTTTTCAATTGTAAACCCTTCCACCAAGGCGAAACCTTGACAATATCTATATCCTGAGATTGCGTGAGAACGTGTCGACTTTTTTCGTCGTTGAGTTGCCAGCGGGCCGTTTTTAAACCGTTCCTTGAGTCCCTCCCGTCTCCGAAAGAACTGCCGGTTCCCAAAACGCGGCCGCGCCACTGAAGGCCGAGCCCAGGGTGTTCACCACATCTGCCGTCATGGAGAAGGTGCAGTAGTTCGACGTCAGCTCCTCGGGGCTTTCGGGAGCGCCCAAAAGCACAGAGCCCCTGGCGGGGGCAAACTGATCTCGATCCGTGAAATGCAGCCTTTTCAGCCCCATGGCGCCAGGGTGAGTTTCGAGAGGTGAGACCTGACCATAGGTGGCCTTTTGGAAAAATAGATGGCCCTGGTAAATGGAACAAACCCCATTTAAACCAGGGGAACCCCTTCATTTCGTTTTCTGCAAACCCACCAAAGAGGACACCTCTGGTCCGTCCCCCCGCCTGGAACTCCACGCCCGGCATGGGCACGCAGCGCTTGGCGCTGTAGGGGCACACGCTGAGCGGCAGGGCCTCGAACTTGAAGCTGTCGCTGATCACGGTCCGGATGGCGGTCACGTCCGCACGGGAGCCTTGCGGGGCATGGCAATGGGAGGAACTGAACCGCATTGGCTGTTCGGCTTCTCGGCTTCTCGGCTTCTTGGCTTGGTGGCTTTTTTGGCTTCGACTTTTCGCATCCTCTGCTTGCACCGAATATTGATTGATGTTTGGGAAGGGTGTGGTGGGATAGTCGACTTAAGTGCAGAACTGGCAAGAGCGCAGACTGCCAAAAACAAGCGCCAGTCACTCCTTCATCATCGCCTTTCAACATCCTCAACACTTGAGAACATTTGCGGTGCTTTGGACATACCAGGTTGAAGCGCATCTTTGATCTCCTCGCGCTTGTCTTTGGTTTGGGGTTGGGGAAGCACTGAGTCTGAACCAAAGGTTCAACTTGAGAACTCTTCAGCCATTTGCCTTTTTGGCCAAGGCTTCAGGTCTCCAAGATCGGTGTCTTTGGGCAAGCCCAAGAGAAAGTCCAGAGTCTGGACACCACAAGCCCCTCAGTCGCACCCGGCCTGAGTAGCTCTTGATGGTGTCGAAGGCGAGCTTCAAATCGCTGTCGGGCACCATGTCGTAGATGTACTCCCGGGGAGTCGCAGAGCCATTCACGCTCGCAAAGTCTGCGCTGCAGCTGGTAAGGCACACCTGGATGCACGGAATCCCAGTGGGAATAAATAAAACCCTAGGAATACTGGTTGATCAACCACACATCCCAACTGCCACTCATGGATTTTATCCATCTCTGGAAAACCCTGTCTTTCGAAGGGGAACCCGATGACTTTAAATTTCAGACTTTTGACTCGTCTGTTTGACTCGATCATTGACTCATCTCTTTGACTCATTTCTGACTGAAATGACTCAAAATTTAGTCATCTGATTAACGAAAGTCGTGCAACGGCCTCGTTGAAGTAGAGGTTGGCCTCGCTCCACATCTCTGAGAAGACCTTCGAAGATGTCCCATGTCTTTCGAACAGCCGTCTGGGAAAAAACGTGACCAAAGAAAAGGCCGCCCGTGTCTCAGAGAAGAAAAAAACGAGAGCAACCCTGCGGTGTTTACCCCGTTTTTATCCAGTTTGACATGTTCCCACCAGCTCCAATTCTGTCACCAATCCAGGCACTTCGCGCTGAAGCTAGATCATGTCCAGCACACATGTCTTACAGAATGGGCTCATCACAGCACTTTCCCTCGAAACGCTCTGGATAGTTCAATCCTGGGTGCAGATTTTCATGGACCTGATTTTGCCTTCTCCCAACCGGCATCTGTCACGCATGAAGAACATCTTGGACGGCGCGCGGTGCAACACAATCTGTGCAAACCAAACCACGCTTTTTGTCTAAGGCATGGCCACCAGCTTCCCATAACGCCTCTTTAGCCACAAGAGCGCTGATTCCTCCCGAAGGCCTTGACGCCTTGCCCGAACGCATCCAACGAATCCGGAAAGTCCCGTCCCACCTCACCATTGGCACCAGACGGGGAGAAGAGGTTGTCTGGGCTGACCTTGCCCCTTAGCTCCGTGAGCTTCGCAGTGATCACGCTGGCGATGTCCGCCACATTGGCCAAGTCTCCACCCACCTGAAGGGAAAAAGAACCACAGCAACTCAGCGGGGTTCCTTGTTTTGGGACAGCTGATTCAGCTGTGGTGCTTCAGCTGTCCTATGTCTCCATACTGTGGATGGACGAAATCCTGCACAACCTCAGAGACCCTGGAAGGATGATTCCCTTGTAAATACCAACTGACAATGGTTTGCCATGGTTTCAAAATGGTGCAGGATTTTGTCCATCCACAAATGGTATTTTGATGTTTGATACACTTATACGGTATACGGAAGGTGCGGGATTGCCTTTGCCCAGGCGTCAAACGTTTTACACATCCTGACAGAACCACAGACCCCGGACCGTTGCGTCAGGATTGTATAGCACTACACTGCTCAACAGAAAATCTACCAATGTGTCATGTGTCTTCTTTGGATGGCAAACTCAAGAGAGCACAAACTTTATTCAGGAGCCAACCAAATGTGAATGTGTGTGTGTGTGTGTTTCCATGCATTGCTTCAGCAATCTCATGCAATTGCCTATTGCCTATGCAATTAATGTCCTTGTTTTGCCCTTAATTTGATTTCCTGGAGCTTTCAGAATAACTGTTTGCCTACGTCATAGAGAAATGAGACTCAGCTTCGGTGAAGGTAGAATCGTCACTGCTTATCTGCGGGTTTCGCGGTTCCCTAGCAGCTTCGCTCAATGGTACAAATGTGCGTCTGCCGTGTGTGAAAGCAATATCGGGCAACACAATCTTTCATTTGCGACCTTCTTGAAGAGCGACCGGCAATATGAACCAACAACGAGGGATTGTTCCAGCAACCCACTGAGAATGTAAACGGAGGCCTGCGCAAATGTGTCACAAACTTCCCGGAATCGTTTGTCAGGCTCCAGTTAAGAAAATGACTGGTCAATCTCCGAAATCCAACCCGGGCCCAACCTGCAGCGAGCCAGAGCACTTGTCGCAGGGGATCAGACAACAAGAGCAGAGGTAGTCCTGCTGGTCCAAATTGCCCAGCAAAGGCGAGTTGCCTGCCAGGGGGGAAACACATCCAAAAAGAAGGCCGGTGCATCCACCAAGAAAGCAAGCAGCCTGGGCTGATGGCCCTGCGTAAACCATCTATCACAACACCATGGACGGGCTGCAAGCCAGCCATGCCTGATACTGTCTGTGTCAGGACCTGCGAGGCCGCAGTAGAGCACATCATCTGCTTCACAATGACATCCGTCACGGCGCTCACGTTCATGGTGAAGCTCTGCTTGGTGTAGCCAAGCAAGTTCGGCCCGCCGTTCCAATTTGTCTCAAGATTGCAATAAGCGCCCTGGCAAATTCGCACCATCCGCAATTATTCTAGTTGAACGTTTGTTCCAATGGATGTAACAACCAACGCTGGCATGGTTGAACAAACGTGCTCAAATCATGTAATTGTGTTTCTTTGGTCAACATTTTACCCCGTGAGAAGAATAAAGGATATGTTAATAGTGTACCCGCAAACGTAGGAGAAATATTGAGCAAATCGTCAGTAAACGGTAAAAGAGTACAGCAAATTAACCGGTTCAAAAGGGTTCAACGGTTTTAACATCGACCCCTCACATCCTTGCCTGGTAGTCCCGAGGCTGATACAACCTCTCCAAGTTGCCATCCGTCACCCCCATGATGGTGACCACAAACCAGGCCAGCCTGCGTGTAACACCACTACAAACTGCTGTCAGCTCATGTTATCTCGCTGGTTTCAGAGCGCCACATGTGACACTGGGTAAAGATCATGTGGAACAGTGATGGTTCAATCCCACTGGCGGGTGGAATACTGCACAACGTTTAATAGTGCTATAATGTGCATTTGTTGGGGTTGAAGCCTTGATGTACTGCCTTTCCATCCACAACCCGAGAAAGGATATCAACTGGCAACGACGAAATTTGCCCTGAATTTCCGACGCAAAACTCAGACAAGCGAAAGCCGGCGAGGAGCCATGCTGCCAGCAGCACGGCCAAACACCACAAATCCGTGCAGCCGCGGTCTGGTGCTGGCCCAAATTGTTTCGGCTCAGATGCCGTCAGCCGATCATCTTCCTCTGGGTCCTTCTCCACCTGCGCACTACTGCAGCAGCCCATTGAGCCCAGAAAAACGACTCGTCTCAGATCAGTTTGAGCCAAAAAACATGTGCAGTATGTGAAAACCAAGGGCGAGGTGCTTCAGACCATGACGTCCATTCCCGAAGCATGCCAGAGCCTCATGGACACATTCGCTCTGATGATTTTGAGATGTCTGTATATGATGTACTGCAAATTGATATAAACTA
>CAUJNA010000896.1:0-12500 GCA_963377175.1 Effrenium voratum | reverse complement strand
TCCAAATCTTCTAGGGGAAGCATCCGGCTTCCCGCAACCAACCAGTAAACTTGAACCATTCCGAGACATCCTACTGCAAAATACCGGTCTTCAAAGCCCAGTCGTTCCCGTGTCTCGCCCATGAGCAAAATTCGCTTGCCCTCAACGCTTGCTGTGAACATTCCGGCATGGACAAGGGAAGGGATATCTCGGCACGCTCAAGCTTTCGAGCCCGCGTCATCAAGTACGTTAAGAAAACAATGCAAGCCCTCCTCAAGTCCGTCACCGGCCAGTCCCTGTTTGCCACGACAGCATCCTCCGAAACAGCGTTCAACATAACATCAACGCAAGCCCTCATCAAGTCCGTCACCGGCCAATCCCTGTTTGCCACGACTGCATCCTCCGAAACAGCGTTCAACGTAACGGCCAAACTTCTCGGGCGTCAGCCTGCGCTGCCGCTTTGATGAAATCAGCAGGTTTCCGTTTTCGTGGCACCCCCCCCCCCCCAGGATAGTCTTCTCCGTCAGCATCATCTGCAAAAGATTCATGTCGTCCAATAAAAGCCCTCCTCCGCTGCAGGGATGATCTTCTCCATCACACTGCAAAAGATTCATGTCGGCTAATAAAAGCCATCCTCCGCTGCAGGGATGATCTTCTCCATCACACTGCAAAAGATTCATGTTCGGCTAATACAAGCCCTCCTCCGCTGCAGAAGATTCATGTTCGGCTACTAAAAGCCAGTCACAGCATCATCTGCAAAAGATTCATGTCGGCTAATAAAAGCCCTCCTCGGGTGCAGGGATGATCTTCTCCATCACGCTGCAAAAGATTCATGTTCGGCTAATAAAAGCCCTCCTCCGCTGCAGTGAGGATCTTTTCCATCACAGCATCATCTGCAAAAGACCCCATGTTCGGCTAATAAAAGCGCTCTTTCACTGCAGGAGGGCTGCAGGGATGATCTCCTCCAGCACACTGCAAAAGATTCATGTTCGGCTAATAAAAGCCCTCCTCCGCTGCAGAGAGGATCTTTTCCTCACAGCATCATCTGCAAAAGACCCATGTTCGGCTAATAAAAGCGCTCCTCCACTGCAGGCCCGCTCGACTTCCCCCCGCTCCTCCACTGCAGGCCCGCTTGACTTCCCCCTTTCCAAAACATGCCTGCGTACAATGGCAGTGGCCTTGGGCATTGTTTCAAAAAAGTATGTCCAGCGGTCGGGTGTTCTGCGCGGCGCACAACACGGTGCGGTAGTCGCCAAAGTCGGCAAGCAAAGGTTTGAGCCTCTTGCCCTTAGGCAAAGAGCCTGTAAGAAAGAGATTCAGCGAGCGATTCGGTTTGTCGGACTGCGCTTGGAGATCCAGAGCGTCTACAGCCTTGTTGGCACCTGACAGAGTGTCAAGTCTGAATCCGCGCGCAGCCCACTTCTTGAGAGGCCTGTCTAGGGCCCTTCAGGCGACGCGAAATGAATCCAAATTCTGCGAGACAAATTGCTTTGATGTAACCGCGAAAATCAGCAATTCCACGCTCCTTGCTTGCTGCGATCCATGATCACAATGCGCTGCTTTGCCGCTATGGAAATGGTGGGATCTCTCACCGTTGCCTGCAGCGCCACTTTGGTGACCGCCTGCGAGAGCCTAGCACTGCCAGCGAAGACTCTATGCAAATCAATTCTTCGGTGAAAACCCTGTTGCACTTCTGCAAAAAAATGTCCTCTTCGGACTTCTTAAAGGGAGCTTCGACACCTTCGCGCGTGTCGTCCTTGGGCTCCAAGACGGTGGGGAAGTTGAAGAGCAAGTTCGTCCGTAGGAGCGGACTTTATCCCACCTATGGCAAGAAGGGCGGCCTTAAGAAGGACAACCTGCTCCTTGTGGATAACGCCAACACGGCACTTGTCCCAAGGTCATTCATCTACAATGTCCCGTCGCTGAACGGTGGAAGGGTTGTGGCAATTGAGCGGGACAACTATGACCCTACGACCCTTTTCCCCTCCTTTGGGGGAATTATTTCCCTTTTCCCCTCCTTTGGGGGAATTATTTCCCTTTTCCCCTCTTTGGTGGAATTATGTCCTTTTTCCCCTCCTTTGGGGAAATTATTTCCCCAGTCATTGATAGCAAAGCAAAACACTTCTTTTCCATCCTCAACCTTGGTATGTGAAGCACCTACTGGAGTGAGCAGTTAGAACCAGCAACCACATTGGGTACTTGGCTCACTGTGCGGTTGCTCAACTCTGTTTCCACTACCTTAGCCATTCCGCTAATGTCAATGTTGATGGAACCAGAGCCCTCAACATAGTTGTGGTAGGTGTCAATGAAAGTGTCCATGAGGCACACAAGGGTCTTGTTCTGATGATAATCAAGTTTGGAGGAGCACTTCTTCATGGTCTGCATTGACGGAAAAAGAAGGTCAATGGACTTGCTGAGCTTCTCCTCACCGCTCAGGTTTTTGAAGAAGGGGACAAAATGCTTTTCAGGGTGACCAGCTCTTCGGTGTTGATGTGCTTCAGTGCAATCGCCAAAAATGAAGACCCCGCCCTTGTCTTCATCATCAGGAACTCATTCATGGAGGTCTCCATCTGCTGAAGAAACACACGGAAAGGTTCAGGGAGTTCTTGGTCAGGTGTGTCCATCTCATCGTCCATCTGGAACAGGTCTCTCGCCTTTTTCTTCAAGGCACGGATGGCATCAGGCTTTTTGAGAAATGCTTTTTGAACCGAAGGACGACCACCACCAATGATGCCTGTGATGGTCAAGTGGAGTGTCTCATACTCCTGCATGTTGATGTCTTGCACCACCAAAGCGTCACCCAAGCGGTTGCCATTGAACGTCAAGTTCTGATGGTTCAAAGGGATGTGCCAGCGAAGCCATCCAATGACCTTGACCATTAGCACAGACCAACGAAGTCCCACCTCAACAGGAACCACCACTGTTTCCGTGCCATAGTTGTAGGATAGGTTGATGTGGAAGTCTCGCCAGTCCTTGTCATTCAAGTTGTCTCCACTCTCAGAACCACTACTATCTCCTCCGTCATCGTCTCCATCACCATCACCGTCTCCGCCATCATCAGGTTTGTTGTCCTTGTCCTCCTCGTCTTCGCCCTTGAACAACTGCGTATCGCTTGTGGATCGCTCTCCTCATCATCCACTCCATCGTCCTCCTCATCGATGGGGGCATCCGCACGACGGTCGAAGTCTGGGAAGCGGAAGGAAATCATTCCCCCAAAGGAGGGGTAATTCCCCAAAAGGAGGGGAAAAGGGACAAATACCCCTGTTAAAATCCGCCTGACCTACATCGTTTTTCGTGGTTTTCCATTTCGTCCGCCACGCACCGAGGTTGAGAAGTCCCGCTCTTCATCGTCTTCACCACTGACGAGTTCTAGGTTCAGGGATGGGTTTTGTCCCATGCCCCCTTTCCTGTTCCCCTTTTGTGGTTTAACCCTGAAACAAATTAACAAATATTTCACTAATCAAATCAGTAGGAATTTTATATAAATCTTCCTGTTTATGTTTAACAAACCCATCACCCCAACCATCCCTTTTCCCTGATGGCAAACGTTGAGCAGTTTCTAAATGTTTCCCATTCCTAACCTTCCAACAATCCCCTTTGCATAAAGGTCTGGGTTTCCTTGTTTCAATGTTTGACCACAACCTCGTTCGCTTCCTCTCCTTCTTCGTGTATTTTAGCAGGCTTCGCAACCGATGGCAATTGCCTCAAGGCGTGCGGGTGACAAAAAAAAGCTCGAAGGGCATGGGCAGCTTGCGCAGGATGCAGTCCCACGCCTGCTCCAGGTCGCAGTGCGTCCGCCGCTGTTTGAGAGGCCGTCTTTGAGGCGGAGAGTCGGTCGGCGTGCGCAGCTGCAGCTCGGGGTAAAGCGAGGCCATCAGCGGGAAGAGCTCTGGCAGCTGCTTGTGGGCGCAGGCCCTGAGGTCGGCGCTCTCCGCCGTGCGCCAGGCCGTCTTGTAGTCGGACAGATCTCGCTGGCACACGACCTGGACGATCCACTTGAGCACGTCGGTGGCGGAATCCCCTGTCATGACCCAAATCTTCTTCGCCGGGTCGTACCAGCACTTGTGCCCAGTGTCCGAGAGGATCTTGAAGATCTCGTGCACTCGGTACGGCATGCTGACGTGGACCGCGGGTGTCTGCATCACGACCTGGGCGAAAATCCCATGATGCGTCGGCGGGGATGTGAATGCCTTCATGACGTAGGCGTGGTGCTCTCGCCAGCGGATGTCCCTGGCATTCCAGAGCTCCAGAGTGTGCGGGCCTGCGTTCTTGCAGATCACCGCCTCGGCCGCCTCGAGCGCGCTCTGAACCGAGAGCTGTGGCTTCAGCGTGAAAGCGAACTCTCCCAGCACGGACTTGATCTCGTTGCGGAGCAGGCCCAAATCGCCCTCGAACTCCAAGAAGAGACCGTCGTGCTCGTAGGCGAGCACGTTCCCGTCCAACCTATGGACCACGTTCACAACCCTGTCAATGAGCTCCCTCTCCTGCGCGGTGTTCAAAACGTAGCAGAGGAGCTCGCGGGGTCGGGCAGTCTCGTTTCTCAGCCGTTTCAGTACGTCGCGGTTCTTCGAGCAGTCCTCGGCAACCAGAGCTCTCACCGTCCTTGGAGATCGAATCGCAATGGAAATTCTCCAACCAGTCCTTCGTGAAGGCTGTGGCCGACGCATGCAGGACTCATCTCTGTGTGCACAGCTCCGACTGGGAGTTGGATGACGAGAGCACCCGGCATCTCCTCAACTTCGAGGGCATGGTCTTGAACAGCAAGACGCTGAAATAAAACGCCCGTACGGCCCACCATGAGGATCACCCGCTCCACTGGGTGGTCGCACTCCTGGCCCGCTTGGTGGGAGACTCCGGTCATGGAGAAGTTTGAGGAGGCGCTGGAGGAAGTCCGCCGGCAACAGAACTCGTTCTGGAAGTCCGTGGACGGGTACGACCTGATTCCCGACATCCACTCGAAGCTCGACGAGCTTTGCAACCTCATCCCGGAACTGGGGGTACTGCACGCGTGGACCCAGGACGACTGGGCGTCGACGATCTACGAACTCATGCTCCTGGCCAAGGGCACTTTCGGGCTGAAGCAGGCCGCGGCGCTGTGGACGCGCGGCGTGGGGCGGAACGGCAAGGACACTCTGTGCAACCTGATGGGTTCCATCCTGGGGTCGTACGCGGTGACCATCGATGCCTCCACGTTCTCCAAGATTCGCGACCCCAACGCACCCTCCCCCATCTATGCGCTTTGCCGCGCCAGAAGGTTTGTGAGCATCCGGGAGGTGGACGGGAGTGAGACGATGCGGCTCCAGGTGTACAAGAAGTTCACCGACCCGATCTCCGAGCTGTCTGGGCGCGACCTGTACGAGAAGATCGTGAGGTACAAGCCGCAGTTCTTGGCGTTTTTCGCCGCCAACGAGCCCCCACCGCTCGTGTCCGACTACGCCGTGCGACAGAGGACCGCCATCGTGGAGCACATCTCGGTGTTCACGGACAATCCGGTAGAGGCCAACCAGAAGACGTGGGTCCCGGTGGAGGACACCATTCGATCCACCACACCCTCCTTCTTCGCGATCCTGTACATGGTCTACAAGCACCTTTTGAAGGACAGGCCCATGCGCTCCATCGGCCCGATTCCCACGAAATGCCTGGCCCTGCTGAAGGTGGAGGTGAAGGACGAGGTGGGCGACCTGGTGAGGTCCTTTCTGTCCACCAAAACGGAGAGAGCCCCCGGCGCCTCGAGTGCGGACAGCAGGGAGGACATCCACGCGGCCTGCGAGTCCTTCATCAAAGCGACCCGGCAGGAGCACGAGGTGGAGCAGCCGGGCAAGCGGGTGAAGCTCAACGTCGCCGACCTGCTGAAGAGTGCGGGCGTGGTGGAGCGCCGCAGCAAGGCCGCGTCCGTTTGCGGGAAGAGGATCAACGTCCACTTCTTGATGTACAGATTCGAGGACGCCGAGGGGAAGAAGGACTTGAACGACAGCTTTATCCGCCTCGTGAAGTGAGAGGGTAACGTACAGTTTCCCGCCTGCAAAGGCGAAGGGGCATCGCACAGTTTGCCCGATCGAGCACAGAGACGAAAAAACAGCATACCGCAGTTGCATCTCTTCGTCACCCCGCCTGATTTTTTCTCGAGTTTTTTTTTCTCTCGGCCTGTATCAGGCCATGCCCGCAGCCCGCCAGGGACCCAGAGACGCCCAGCCAGCCGAGGGCTTGTCAGACCTGAGACATTCCTGGGAAAGGGGGTGAGACACCTGAGACACCTGAGACACCCACTAAACGTCGAACAGAAGTGTCTCAGGCGTGTCTCAGACCTGTCTCAGCAATAACAAGACAGCCATTTGAAGATTGAGACACCTGAGACACGCCTGAGACACTCCTGTTCGACGTTTAGTGGGTGTCTCAGGTGTCTCAGGTGTCTCACCCCCCTCTCCTCGAAATCCTGTCAGGCCCAGCTTGGACCTAACCACGTTTGAGTGGTTCGCCCAACCCGTTTGGGCTTGATACTGGTCCGCCCAACCCGTTTGGTTTGCCGAGGACCCCAAACCCTAAAGGGACATTTGCACCGTTTTGCGCCACCAAAATGCCATTCTTACAGGGTGTATATTCATATACGGCCTGGAGGAATAGCTTTTTTTTGCACGGTTTTGCGCCACAAAATGCTATTCTTACAGGGCCTATATCAATATAGACACTGGAAGAGTAGCTCGTTTTGCACGGTTTTGCGCTACAAAATGCTATTATTCTAGGGCCTACATTTATGTAGGGCCTGGACTAATAGCATTTTTTTGCACGGGTTTGCACGGTTTGCCCATGCCAGCCCCGCTCATTTGATTGGTTCGCCCAACCCGTTGGTTTCCCGAGCACCCCAAACCCTAACCCAAAAAGGGCTTGAGCAGGGTCCGGGAATTCCGACGGCCCCGCGCAATGCCTCGAAACCGTTTTTCTAGTGTTTTCGCTCGATCAGGCAATTCCAACTTGAGTGTGATCAAAGTTTATTTTTTTGCCCCAAAACGGGTCCGATCAAGCTTCCTCGGAAACGGGGAGGCCGGGTCGTGCCTAAAAAAAATCATTTTCAAAGGAGGCTAGTCGAGGGTCCTGGGCCTCGGAGGCGCCAGGAAGTCGTCCAGCTGCCTCACAGCCGCCGGCCTGCCCCGTCTCGTCAGCCGGCCCGCCGCGTTGCCGCTGCCCTGCGGCGCCGGCAGCGCCAGCTTCAGCAGGGTCTCCCGCCCTCCGTGCTGCGGACGGTCATGGAGTCCACGGCCCCCAGCTGCTGCACGTCGCCGTACTGAGGGTTGAAGCTCCTCGCCGCGTTCGTCGGCGCTCGAAGGCGCCCGCGTCCTCCACCGCCTTCACGCCGGTCGGTGAGGTCCTTGTTGTGCTGGAACTTGTCGGCGTTGTCTTGGAGGACCCTGAACTCTGTGGCCGGCTGCTTCTCCACGTCCTCGGGCGCGCCGTGCACCGTCTCGTGGGGCCGCGCGTTGTAGGCCCCGGCCGCCCGCTCAACGTGGTCGCTCCACTGCCCGCCCTTGCGCGCCACCCTCGTGGCCAGGTCCTTCTTCAGCGTCTGGATGCCCCGGTCCACCACGGCAATGGCGTTGCGGTCCTCGGGCCGCTTCGTGCGGTGCACGGCCTCCGCGGGCAGCTCCCGGTCCAGCGTGGCGAACTCGTTGCCCAGGTCTGTCGTGACCACAAAGTTCCCGTCGTCCCCCGTCAGCTCCCGCGCGGCGCGCTTGGTGGCCCGGCCCACCGTCTCGGCGTTCTTGTTCTGCAGAGGTTCCACGGCAGCCTCCCGGGTGAAGACGTCCATCACCACCAGGCCGTACCTCGTCTTCCCCCGCGTGTTCTGGCTGAAGTCGATGAGGTCGGCCTGCAGCGGTCGTTCGGCCCCTCGGCGGCCGACTTGCCCAGCGCGCGCGGCCGTGGCGCCTGCACCTGCCGGCCCACGTCGGCCTTCAGCGCCTCGAAGGCCATGGCCTGCGTCACGTCGAGGTCGCGCTGCCTCGCAAGTCGGTACAGCTTCCGCGGGTCCCGCACGTTGAAGTCGTCGGCCAGGTCCCTCAGCGCCTCCATTTAAAAAACAGCTTTGTTGCCCCAAAAAGGAGCTTGCGCTGGCGTCCCTGGATGCGGGGAGGCCTGCACACACCTACTTGTTGCCCCAAAAAGGAGCTTGAGCAAGGCTCCGCTAGAACGAGGAGGCCTGCTCACACAGCTACTTGTTCTTCGGCTCTGCTGGGCCTGCCAGGCTTCCACCTCGTCCAGCCGGGCCTGGAAGCCCTTGCACACCCCCCACAGCACGCTGGTGAGGTGAGAGTAGTCGAGGGTGACCATCTCCGTCGCTCCACCGGGCGCCCGTCAAATTCTTCCACTTCGTTCCTGCGAAGTCGTTTGAGGCGAAGCCCAGCCTTCATGTCCGGGCGCTTGTACTGCTTGGCCTCCACGGAGTCAAAGAGCTGCTGGAGCTCCGCCACGTCGGCCTCGGCCATCTCCGTCTTCACCCGGCTGTCCGACAAATTCGTGAAGCTCGTGTTGCAGACCACGTTGCCCGTGTTGCCCGCAATCACCAGGCAGCCGGGGTTCCTCTGGTTCGTGGTCAGGGACAGCTGCGTGGAGAGGCTCTTGGTCTGCACCAGCGCCTCGTCGTTGATCATGATGAGCTCGCACTGGTGCGCCCCGCCGTACCGCTCCAGGAAGACCCTGGCGCTCTGGTTGCCCAGCAGCCGCAGCTCCGGGCCGCTGTCGGGGGCCGCGCTGTTGTTGGACACTTGCAGCTTGCTCCAGCCCGCCCAGTTCTTCGTCAGGAAGAGATCGTCCGAGAATTCGGAGGTGTTGGTCACGGTGAGCGTGTTGGACGCGAAGAGCTGCGGCGCGGAGACCGTGCCCGAGCTCGTCACGTCGCCGCACACCACACTGCCCGTCGACACTCCGCCGCTCGTGGCCGTGAAGGTGCAGTCCAGGCTCTCGCAGTCCAGCGGGCCCGCGGAGGCCGCCCCGGTGATTGTCAGCGTGGCGCCCGTGAGCGCCCCGGTGGCTGCGAAGCTCGCCGCCGTCGCTGCGCCCGAGGCCGTCAGCGTGCCCGTGGACACGTCGCCCACCGTGGTGAAGTTCCCGGCGTTGGCCGTGTTGTTGATGGTGAGTGTGCTGCCCGTGATTCCTGTGGCGGAGCTCAGCAGGCCCACGCTGGCCGCGCCGGTGATGCTCAGTGAGCTGCCTGACACGGCCCTGTGGACGTCAGCGCCTGTGGCTGTGAGCGCTGCGCAGGAAATGGCGCCCGAGGCGTCCACACCCGTGGTGAACACGTCCGTGCAGTTCACGTCGTTGCACAGCAGCTGGTCGCAGCCCACGTTGCCCTGCGCGGTGAGCCCGTCCAGCGTGGCCGAGCCCGTGAGGGCCAGCGAGTCCGCCAGCAGGTCCGTTACTGAGACAGACTCCCCCTCGAAGGCGCTGGCCCTGATCTGCATGCTGTACAGGTCCAGCGTGCCCGCCGACTGCTGCACCAGCCCGGGGATGGAGCCGCCGAAGGCTCCGAAGTGCAGCTTCGCGATTCCTGCCCGGCGGCAACCGAGAAAGTCCAGAGGCGGCGGCCGTGCTCCCCAGGACGCCTCTGCGAAGAGGGGGTGTTGGCCGATGAAGGTGCCGGTGGTGGAACCCGCCATACAACGTAGCACGTATGTGGTATTCGGTCAGGCTAGGGCCCGCGCTGACCCCGTAACCATCACCAAGTTGGAGGCCGTGCCCAGCCTGTACCGGCAGCCGAAGGAGTAGCGTCTCCCGGCGTCAGCGTGTAGGTGCGCACGATGTTCCAGGCGAAGGCGCTCAGGGTCATGGCGTAGCCCTCCAGCTGGAAGCCTCCCACCGTGAAGCTGGCCGAGGCCACGGAGCTCTGGCTGTTGGAGCGCACCAGGAAGTTGCCTAGCGTGGTAAGCGTGGGCTCCAGCAGCACCTCGCCCAGGGTGGCCAGCGTGACGTCGTCGGCCCCTCCGTCGAGGAACTCGTGCTTCAGCAGCAGGGCCGAGGCCGCCGTGTCCTCCTCCTCCGTGTTGCCGGTCTCCAGGGTTGCGTCCAGGATCTGGAGACCGTAGACGTCCACCGTTGTCGGCCTCTGACATGTACACCACGAAGTTGGAGGCCGTGCCGAGCCGGTACCGGCAGGCGAAGAGGAGCTCTCGGCCCGGGGTCAAGTTGTAGGTGCGCACGATGTCAGGGTGTAGCCGTCCACGCTCACTCCCGCGGTGTGCGTGGCCAGGACCACGCTGCAGCCGCTGCTGTGGGGCGGACCGTCCAGTTTGACAGTGAGACGTCCGTGGGGGCCAGGATCTGCTCTCCTATGGCGGCCACCACCTCGTCGGCCCCCGTCATCCGGAAAGCGCACTGCTATCTGCAGCGCCGAGGCTGCCTCCGTGACTCCGAGCTTGCCGGCAAGGAGGCCGTCTACTTGTGCGATGGTGTAGTAGCTGAGCAGCGCGGCGGCGATGCTTGAGGCCGTTGCCGTGTCCTGGTCTGCGGCTGAGCGGTACGCCACCAGCGCCGAGGTGATTGGGTTGGTTGTGAAGACGTCCTGGCCCGGGCCCGTCCGGTAGGCCAGCAGCGCGCCCGTGATGGCCGCCTGCGTCTGCGTGTCCTGCGCGCTCGCCGTGCGGTAGTCTCCCAACAGGGCGTCCACTTGTGAGGAGGTGTAGTAGGCCAGCAGCGCGGCTGTGATGGCGCTGGTCGTCTCCGTGTCCTGCGCTGCCCCTGTGCGGTAGTCTCCCAACAGAGTGTCCACTTGTGAGGAGGTGTAGTAGGCCAGCAAAGCTGCTGTTATAGCAGCGCAGTGCCCGCCGTGGAGTAGCAGTCTGCCGTGATGCTCAACGTGTCGTCGCCGTTGGCCAGCGCAGCAGAGAGAGGAGCCATGAAGTGCAGGTTGCGAACGACGTTGCTTCCGCGAAGGAGCTCCCAAGTTGTGAAGCCCGCCCAGGCCGGCGCGTTAACAACTCCGCTGCCGGAAAGCTGCAGGGCGGCGAGCTCCGCGAGGATTGCGTCAAGGGCGCTCTGGAGCGCGGTCTCGCTGGCGGAGAGCGCGGCGTTCGTGGCGTATGAGGCCAGCAGCGTCGCGTCGGCCTTGGAGCGCCGTGATGCTGGCGTCCCGGCTAGCAAGCTGCGCTGCGACGAAGGCCTCGGTGGCGAGACCCAGCAGGGCATTTGCTAGCGCCGCGGCGGTGACGGCCCCCAGGAGAGCGTTGGCCACCTTGGTGTCCACCTCCAGCGGCGTGATCCTCGCCGCTATGTCCAGGGAGTGCTGGTCCACCACCGTCTTGAGGCCGTAGTTGGCGGCCACCGTGGCCAGCGTGGCGTTGTTGGCCAACACGATGGAGCCGTTCATGGCCGCCGTGGTGCTGTAGTTGGACAGCTTCAGGTCCACGCCGTCCGGGGTGCTCTTGGTGCCACCACGCCCTCCAGCACGTCGAAGGCCGACTGGTCTGCCTTGTTGGAGAGACCCGTGGTCAGCGAGCTCTGCAGCGCGGCGATGCTGCTTCCGTGCGCAGCCACCTGTCCGTCCGTGGTGGCCAGGGCCGCCGCCGTTGCTAGGGGCGCAATTGCCGGCGCCAGCGCGCTGCTGTCCAGCTTTGAGGCCAGCTCTGCGGTGACTCTGTCGTCCAGGGACTGGATGGCCGCTGCGTGTTGCCGGACGCTGCAGTGTTTACCGCCAGGTCCGTGACTTGAGCGTAGGGCGTCAAAGCGAGGGCCAGCTGCCGTGCGGTGACGTGCGTGCCGTCAGTCACCTCTCCGTTGTCCAGGACCTCCGGGATATTGCCGGTAACAGGTCCTTCAAACATGTTTACATATGTTCTCGCCGACGCCTTAGTCCAGTGGCTAAGGCGTCGGCCAAGGAGCTAAGCGCTTCTTACTCCGCACAGGGCTCGATTCCTGCCGCGAGCGCAGTTGAGTACCATTCAGTCCGAACTCCGGCCATTAGAAGGTTCCGCAAAGCGAGGCCGGCTCCTTGTCCTCTGTGATTCGGGGGTTGGTGTGTTTGACACAACACCCCCGCACCAGGCCCGCACCAGGCCCGCACCAGGCCCGCACCAGGCCCGCACCAGGCCCGCACCAGGCACCAGGCCCGCACCAGGCCCGCACCAGGCACGCACCAGGCCCGCACCAGGGTTTTTTTCCCGGATGTGACTCAATTTGATTTGACCGATGGCGCCGGTCAATCGCGGGACCTGCGCACGACGGCCGAAATTTTCGGTAAACTGTCGGTAAACTGTCGAAAATTTCGACAGCTCGAAAGCACAAGTGGCACTTGTGCTTTTCGAAGTGGGTTCGTTTCAATGCGTTCCAGGCGAGAGGTGCGGTGGCTGGCTCCGCAGCAAATCGGGTTGTCCGCGTTGTCCGCAGTGGGTGGTAGAATCCCCCACTGTGGACAACCTCTCTCTTTAGAGGGCGTTTCCCTAATGGATTCGATTCTACCTGAATCAAATCGTGGGGGGAGTTCAATCCACTAAACGTCGAACAGAAGTGTCTCAGGCGTGTCTCAGACCTGTCTCAGC
>CAUJNA010000895.1:32500-132500 GCA_963377175.1 Effrenium voratum | reverse complement strand
CTTGGAAATGGACCAGGCTACAAGCCCAAGACAGCCGTGGAGGAGGAGAGCAATCCGTGGTCGGAGGTATCCAATCTGGAGCGGATCAAGGCAGGGAGTCTTTGTGGTTTTAGGCGGCACCATGTGGGCTTCTGTGGGGGTGATGTTTTGGAGGCGGTTCCCTATCGCATGTGCATGTGTGCACGCCTTCTTCTGCCCATTTTCTAATACTAAGGGCAGTGAATTGAGAACATTTCAGAGCATTTCCCATAGTCTTCCATTCATGGTCTCTACGCACTCCGCAATACCATCTCTAGCCCTTTAGTCCCGGGGCTTGCAAAGCATCACCCTAAGTTGAGTTTCCTGAGCTCGGCCCTATGGCGGCCAGCATGTTCTAGCTGTTTGGTTCGGAGTTCTTTTGGAACAGGATTTCTCTTCCCCATTTCATTTTTGCATCGAAACCGCGCCCAGTGCGAGCGGCCTGACCTGTTCCAGCACTTGCCGACCATGCGCCCGGTGGTGGGGGGTCGCAGCTTCGAGCGGAAGGAGCCCCGGTTTTTCAGCCAGAAGCCCGATCAATTCTGCATGGGCGAATGGCTGGTTCCTTTGATATGGGTGTGTCTTGAGGAAACCTTGTTTGGAGGTTTAAGGGAAATCACATGGACAACGCGCATGTTCGATCTTTTTGGAAGTTCGCCGATTTGGAGACAAATTCATCCAGTCGTTGCTCAATATATTTGTACAAACGTGTTACTTGATAGTCAGGCGAAATCCTGGCAAGCAGCGTGCCAGGTCGCAAAGTTTCTCCTGGTTCTTTGGACACGACGCGTAGGATTGACAATCACTAAAACGTCTTCCCTACTGAGCCAGTTTCGAATCATTCCTTCCCACGCGCAGGATGCCTGTCTCGAGTGCAAGCAAGAGCCCATCAACGGATGGGGCAACATGTACTGCCACAAGTGCGGCCATGCTGATGGCATGGTGAGGGCAACTTGGCTGGTTCCCAGGTGGGGCGGGTTGGTGAGCGCTGCCGTAGATTCGTAGATGCCCGCAAGGGTGAAGCCAAATCACTGAAGGCCCAAAAAAGCAAAAAGCCCTCTATTCCACACGCGTGCACGCGCCCATCCCTAAACTGCTGGATGGGTGCGTGTTTTGTGCCACTGCCAGTTCGTGATGCTCAGCTTCACCAGGCCTAGACCTCCTTAAACTACCAGTTTGCAGCGAGGTACATCCGAAGGAGTGCGTTAATTGTTGCGTATCACAGTTTGGCAGCCGCATCTGTCCACTTGGTCCAGCTTGCATTTGGAAGCCGGCGGATGTATGTCACCCAGGATGAGCATTGACTGGAGTTGGGGGGCCTTGCCCAACCGCCCACCTTGCACAAATGCGCGCTGGGCGAGGCATGCCTTGCCAACAACAAGCACTATGACCTGCACAAGCTTCCCACGCTGGACAAGATCATTGGACTACTCGGCGCGGCTGCCATGTGTTTGCTTCTGCTGATGGCTACGCGGCTGCGAGCCGCCATGCAGGGACTGGGCTCAGCTATGCCTTTCCTCCATTTAGGTTTGTCCCAAAATAGGGGAGCTGTAAAACAAACGTGAAAATTGGCGCAACAAGCAAACAAGCATCCATTTTGCTTCTTACGGCTTCGTACAAGGTCCAGGGTTTGCGATATGGCAGGAACTTACACCACACCGCCTGCTCCAATGCATAGTGGCTTGGCTGCAGGCGCACTTGCTTGTTGGCAGCTAAGAGTCAACCCGCATGAACCGCCCAGCTTTCCCTAAGCCGCTTCGTCGGCTGTCGACCCTTTGGGTTTTGCCGCCATGAACCTCATTTGCACCGATGTTGAACCCACTTTTCAAGTCAATCAGCGGAGGTTGCAAGAGCCAAGCTTGCGAGTTGTTTGCCCCAACCGAGGGCCTTGTCCCCGCAGCCTCCTTAGTTGTTTGTCATGCATGCCTACCGGCCTAGGAGAAGACCTCAGCAAATCTATGGCCATGACCATGGAGATGCGCGAAGACCTGCGGCGCAGCTCGCGGTCCAGCAGATGAGCCGACCTTTCGCCTCTGCCTGGGTCGGATGCGACGCGGCCGGATGCCAAGTTTTACGTCCAGACTTCAGAGAGCTCGCGACAAGTCAGCAAGCTTTCGCAGGGATTTGGCACCTTGAAGCCTTGGCATCTCATGGGCGCAAGCCGCATCGCGAATTCAGCATTTGCATATCGGCCCGCCTTTTCCTCCTGCATTGCGGCTGGATCCATTCTGGAAAAGACTGCCGTCGTTTCCAGTTTGACAGAGACCTTGGGTCATCGGAATGATGCAACCGCGATTGCGGCTCGCAGAACCTCGCCGGAGTGCCCAGGGCTTTTAAGGCTCGTCCGCACCCAATTGACCAATTATTGATGTATTGCCCCATGATGCTCGACGCAAGAACTTCTCTTCTTGCAAGAAAGGGCGCACAGATGGTACTGTGGCCTTGTGGCACCTCATCTGCTGGAATCTAGCAAGCAGTGGCAGCATGATTGCCGCTGGACCAGCACAGGTGTAGCAAGCAACTCAACGGTCAGGGCGACTGCCAGTTGTCCAGTTTTGTGCAGGTTGTTACAATACCGGTCAGGTTGATGGCCACTCAACAACCTTCAGCCCACTCGGCAGGCCGCCCTAACGTTCTCCAGAGAGACCATTCCGCTTGTCTCGAGTTTCACCATGCCCGGCCCGACTTCTGCCAAAGGCAGGCGTGACGGAAGCCAGCACGGGGCACGGAAAGCACGGCTTGATTATCTATTGGGGTCTATGGGTCTTCCATTTCCGGCAGAAGCCATGGCTTCAATGCGGCTCGGCCCGAAGACTCAGAATGCCCAACACCACCAATCTCGGAAGTTTTCTTTGCCTGGACTAATTGCATCACTGAGGCTAGGACTTGCACCTAGCTACATTGACATGCTCAAACAGAATGGGCCTTTGCCCTATATGAATGGTGTTTTCCGACCTGCTTTGGTAGCCTTGCAAATTCTGACCCTCTCTGACCCATAGGGCACAGGGCTTTGGACTTTGCAGCTCAGAGCTTGCGCGTTCCGTGTCAGCCCCCCGCGCAAGGCCCGTCATTCGGACCGACGGCTTGCGACGAAAATGGCATAGGTCATTATAGGTCATCGCATGTACACGTGATGTAGTCCCGCGCAGCCATGGACTCGATCTCCTTTGCCTTCCAGCACGTTTGCCAAGCATTTTGGCTCGAATTCGAGAGCATTGCAATCTGAGCCACTTGGATCCGATTCCTGAAACCGGACCTTTTTTTTTCCACTTCCAATTTGAATGTCGCAATCGTTTACAGGCCCCAAGAAGGACCCGGTTTTCAGAGCGGCCGGCCTGTCGCGAGCGCGAGTTCTCGCATGGTCCAGGGCTCAGAGAGAAAAGCTCAAGGCTCAGGGGTTTTGGAGTTTTTGAAGGTGCGAAGGCAAGTGTGGTTTTGCAAAGGGTTCTGGTTTGCTCAATTTGCTCCTCGTTGAGCCATCGCTTTGTCGCCTTGCATGGGGCATCGGCGATCCGAACAGGCAGGCGCTGTCTGCAGGGTGAAGGCACGAGCAGCAGCCAAGTAGACTTTGTGTGAGTCAACGTAATTTGTAGCCATGGGGCGCATGTACGGCAAGGGCAAGGGCATTGCCTCCTCCGCAATTCCTTACAAGCGCACTCCGCCCAGCTGGTTGAAGATGAAGCCTGAGGACGTGACTGAACACATCTGCAAGTTGGCCAAGAAGGGCTTGACCCCTTCCCAGATCGGTGTGACTCTGCGCGACAGCTTCGGCGTGCCAATGGTGAAGACCGTGACAGGCAACCACATCCTGCGCCTCCTGAAGTTGAACGGCCTTGCACCCAGCCTGCCGGAGGATTTGTACTACCTCATCAAGAAGGCCGTCTCCATCCGAAAGCACTTGGACAAGAATCGCAAGGACAAGGATGCCAAGTTCCGCTTGATTCTGGTGGAGAGCCGTATCCACCGCCTGGCTAGGTACTACAAGCGCGTGAAGTCTCTGCCGGCCACCTGGAAGTACGTCTCGGCCACGGCTTCTGCGCTGGTGGCGTAGTTGGCAGGCTTCCTTGCAATTCTTGGCAAAGTTTGACAGATCTGAGTTGCTAGCTCCTGCACTTGAAAAAGATGCTGCCGAAGGTGAAGCGTGCACAGTTGCCAGCAATAGGGTTGGGCCACTTTAGGCAGTCCAGGCAATTGGTTGGCTTCTTGAGCCACTAGAGGTGCTGGATTGATGCCATTGAAGGCTGGGTCTATATTGAATGTTTGTGTGGTGTTTATGTTGGCTTTTACCTGGCTGAGCTTCAATGCACATCGGTGTGTATGCAGCTTGCGAATTGAGCTGAGCGTTGCATATTGTCCTTTACCGTCTGCAGGGTGAAGGCACGAGCAGCAGCCAAGTAGACTTTGCGTCAGTCAACGTAATTTGTAGCCATGGGGCGCATGTACGGCAAGGGCAAGGGCATTGCCTCCTCCGCAATTCCTTACAAGCGCACTCCGCCCAGCTGGTTGAAGATGAAGCCTGAGGACGTGACTGAACACATCTGCAAGTTGGCCAAGAAGGGCTTGACCCCTTCCCAGATCGGTGTGACTCTGCGCGACAGCTTCGGCGTGCCAATGGTGAAGACCGTGACAGGCAACCACATCCTGCGCCTCCTGAAGTTGAACGGCCTTGCACCCAGCCTGCCGGAGGATTTGTACTACCTCATCAAGAAGGCCGTCTCCATCCGAAAGCACTTGGACAAGAATCGCAAGGACAAGGATGCCAAGTTCCGCTTGATTCTGGTGGAGAGCCGTATCCACCGCCTGGCTAGGTACTACAAGCGCGTGAAGTCTCTGCCGGCCACCTGGAAGTACGTCTCGGCCACGGCTTCTGCGCTGGTGGCGTAGTTGGCAGGATTTCTTGCAATTCTTGGCAAAGTTTGACAGATCTGAGTTGCTAGCTCCTGCACTTGAAAAAGATGCTGCCGAAGGTGAAGCGTGCACAGTTGCCAGCAATAGGGTTGGGCCACTTTAGGCAGTCCAGGCAATTGGTTGGCTTCTTGAGCCACTAGAGGTGCTGGATTGATGCCATTGAAGGCTGGGTCTATATTGAATGTTTGTGTGGTGTTTATGTTGGCTTTTACCTGGCTGAGCTTCAATGCATATCGGTGTGTATGCAGCTTGCGAATTGAGCTGAGCGTTGCATATTGTCCTTTACCGTCTGCAGGGTGAAGGCACGAGCAGCAGCCAAGTAGACTTTGCGTCAGTCAACGTAATTTGTAGCCATGGGGCGCATGTACGGCAAGGGCAAGGGCATTGCCTCCTCCGCAATTCCTTACAAGCGCACTCCGCCCAGCTGGTTGAAGATGAAGCCTGAGGACGTGACTGAACACATCTGCAAGTTGGCCAAGAAGGGCTTGACCCCTTCCCAGATCGGTGTGACTCTGCGCGACAGCTTCGGCGTGCCAATGGTGAAGACCGTGACAGGCAACCACATCCTGCGCCTCCTGAAGTTGAACGGCCTTGCACCCAGCCTGCCGGAGGATTTGTACTACCTCATCAAGAAGGCCGTCTCCATCCGAAAGCACTTGGACAAGAATCGCAAGGACAAGGATGCCAAGTTCCGCTTGATTCTGGTGGAGAGCCGTATCCACCGCCTGGCTAGGTACTACAAGCGCGTGAAGTCTCTGCCGGCCACCTGGAAGTACGTGTCGGCCACGGCTTCCGCTCTGGTCGCGTAATAAGTAGATTGCAGATATATGAAGATACGCACCTGCTGGCTCTGAGTAAAAAGCTCGCTTACTTGCGCCCAGGTCGCGCGTGGCAGTCCTAGCTTTGGTCGACCCTCAGGATTTGTTTGGCCATGTTGTTTGAGTCTGTTTCCCTTGGCAATGGGAGGGTCCCGACTCAGCTTCACTGTGCGCTTGGCTTCCTGAAGCCGAGGCCTTTGCGTGGCTGCGCCGGTCATCGACGGACAGCGGCTTGCAAAAAGTGCCCACAGATTGCCGGCAGCCTGAGGTAGGCTTCGCCGGGACTCGACCGTTTTGATCTCTGGGCTCGGTTGCGGGCTTGCTAACCGGAAGCCAGTACTTTGCTTGTTCAGATTTAGAACTCCAGAATGAGGCGCAGCTCACGTGCAAGAATATGTTTCTTCCGAGCTTGCCCTTGTGCCAGAATGGCTTTTTCCAGGGTCTGGCAGCTCGATCCGAACCCAGAACATTCTGCCATTTCTGCTTTTCCAGCAGCTCGTTGGGCTCCTGGGAATCAATTCCACTCGTCCAAGCAGAAAGTGGTCTTTCTTTCTTAGAACATTTTTTTGCCGCCTTGGGGTTAACGCTCACAACCACCAGTTTGCCAGGTCACCGTTTAGCTTGGAGAAATGGCGTTGCCAGCAGCACAACTGAAGTCCTTTCATTTGTACACAGTGTTCCTTGCATTCCTGCAACCCGCTTGCATTTGGTGCTCTGCACTGGCCCTATCGTATGCAATTGAGTCGTGTTCCCTTTGTTCAAGTGAATCGGCACTCATCACGTTCTACCGAAGTGGCTCAAAGCTTTGGATGCCAGGCAAAAGCCGCACAGCGCATTTTGCAGAATCGAGCATGCCGGCAACTCGCAATTGTTTGGACTTGATTGGTGAGATAAATTACCAGTGCAAGATGTCGCAAAAAACACCCCCTTTTAAGTTTGTACGGCAGCCGTGTCGATCGGGCGAAATGGATGTGATCAAAATTGCAGGGCGTTCTTCCCTGTTTGCCTTTGGGCAGCTTCTGCAAAACATGCCTCATGGCCCGAGCATGCGACAACTGTCGGTGTACATTGATATTGTTGTTCTTTACAAAGGCGGATATGATGTGCCGGCCATGGAGCAGAAAGAGTCCACCGAGGACCTTTGTCGTGTGCGGGTGTGAGGATTAGCATGCCAGATCTTTGGTTGGCCACCCAACCCAATTGCTCAAGCAAGACCGGCGTACTGCTGAATTCAGATGGCCCGCTCGCCAGAACTCGGATCATGACTATCACTCTTGGCCCACGTGGGTATGTGTAAAAGAACACCGCCAGGGTTCCATTTCGGGTGCCTATTTTCTACCCTCACCCATGCCAAGCCTTTCATCTCAGCCGCAACCGCCCCCTTTGCTGTCCATGTGCAGGAGGCCTTGCTGGACGCTTACGTGCAGGGAGCTCAGCTTTCCAGCATGGCAAGAAAGCCCAGCCGGGGACTTGACCAGATTCCGTCAGATGCAGATTTTCAAAAACCGCACATACAGCTTTTGGGGTCACTCTCACGGTTTCCAGGCTTCGTTACGCAGACCAGTTGCCGCCGGGCACTCTCACGGAGTGGGTCTTGTGCCTTGGCCGCAAGGGTCCTGAAGCGAAGCGTTTTGTGTCGACACAGCCTTTAGGCCCAAAAGGCAAGCAGGAGAAGAAAAACAATACCTGGAAATCATGGGCAGGGTGCTGCGGTAAAGAAAAGGGCAGCCTTAGGGCGAGGGAAGTGTGGATGACCAAGGGGGCGTCGCCTTTTGCCACGCTTTTCCAGCTTTTCCACTGTTGCGAAACGTGGAAACAGTTGGATCTTTGTGATGGAGGCTGCGCCAGAAAGGTCCCTGAAGGTCCCGGAAACCTCAGGCGGTGCCCCGACGGCTCCTTGGGCCAGGGGCCCTTGCAGCTTCATCCTGCCTGCGAGGCGGGCTGGCTTTGGTTGTTTCTTGTGTTTGTGCGCTTGTTTGTTTGGGTTTTGTGTGTGTGTGTTTTGTTTGCTTGCTTGCTTGCTTGCATAAATATGTGAGTGCGTTGCGTGAAATCCTGCCTGCCTGCCCGCCTGCCTGCGTGCCTGCGTGTTTGTGCGTGTGTGGGTGTGGGGCGGAAGCGGGAAGCCGGCCAAAGGAAAGCCAAAATCGATGCAAACCAGTTCAAACCGGCCACAGGTTTGATGCAAAGCTGCATGGAGACAACACCAGTCACGGAGCGGTAGCGCTTGAGATAGAAGCAAATAGGAGTGCAAATTTCAGATTACAAGGAGTTGAGCAAGGTTTATCCCCCCAAAGCCATAAGGCGAACCTATGGCTGCTTTCCATTGTGTAATGGAAGTTAATCCAAACCAGACATTGACCAGACAATCCAATAATAGTACAAACTGACATACAATTGCAACGCAACGTTACACAAGACGCGGAACAGCAATCATTGTAATATAAATATTATTATTGGCTGTTTTGCTAGCATGCGGCCGTAAGCGTGACAGTGGTGCAAAGGTAGTCATTCTTGAATTGCTTTTGTACCTAAGCATCCTCGCAAGAGCTTGGATGCCATTCGCATGTCGATGCATCCCCACCCCCTTAAAAATGGAATTGGGGAGGGGGGGTGACCCCTGGAATTCCATTTGTGGTTACAGTTTCCCTTACATGGGGAAGACTAGGGACATGGAATGGGGGACCCCCCACCCCCCTCCTGAAGGTAGGGGGGATGTCGATGCCATAGATTCATTGGACGGATCTCCAAGTCCCAGGTCCCATCCCGGCCCCGGCCAGGTGTCTCCAGTCTTGGCTGAGCGGATCGAGACGCGCCTGAGGCGCTTCGGCACCCCAACTGCAACATGACTAGCTGGTGGTTGGAAGGGATACCCATTTCTGCGTTGAGAGGCCTTGTCTTTTTCCATCGTCCACTAGGTTTTGCTTCTGTCAGGACATGGTAGACCCACATCAGCCATTTGCTTCCCCTCCGGCTGCGAGGCAGCAGACATCCGTGGCACCAGCGCCGTGCCTCAGCAAAGGCCGGAGCGAACTCCCAAACATGTCGACTTTCCTGAATGGGAAACGGACCTTTTGGGGCTCCATGTTAGGGAAGAATTGACATGGAAGCCGCAACGCCTTGCAAGATCAGTCCAGGCCCTCGAAAGCTTCCAACCCGAGTGCCCCCGGGCTGTAGGTTGGATTGCCAAGTGCGATGGTCAGCAACTGTCGTTTTGTTGTATTAGGTACCGACTTGATGGACGAATCCAGCAAATCCCAGTTGGGATTTGTGGTTTATCCCGGTATTTATTCACATAGTTTAATTTTTGTTCTCATCCAGCCCAACCGGTGCTTGGATTTTCATCCACGGTGTCAGGACTCAACATTGGAATAGATTGCGTCGATTTGTCGATCAACTGGCCCTTGTAGCCAGTTCTTCACATCGTTGGCTGCATGGGGGCTTGGTTTGCATGGACGGCATGCAGATCATGGTTAGGGCCAGCGTGATATGCCTCAGCTGTTTGGCAGAAAGGCAATTGTGGCCTTGTGCAGCGCAAGGACATGTTTGTGTGTGTGTGTGTGTGTGTGTGTGTGTGTGTGTGTGTGTGTGTGTGTGTGTGTGTGTGTGTGTGTGTGTGTGTGTGTGTGTGTGTGTGTTTGTGTGTCTGTGTGTCTGTGTGTCTGTGTGTCTGTGTGTTTGTGTGTCTGTGTGTCTGTGTGTCTGTGTGTCTGTGTCTGTGTCTCTGTGTGTGTGTGTTTGCATTTGACGGTAGCCCTTGTTGGTAGGGAAACCACTCCTCTAAGGGGACTCCCTGTGACACGTGGAATGTCACCTAGACTTGCTGTAGGGCCGGTTTGGGGGACTCCCTATCAACAAGGACACCATGCAATGAGCAGTGCCAATGAACGCTGGTAAAATGGACGAAAAGGTGAGGTTTCAGGGGATAGCAAAATATATATATATATATATATACACACACATACACATATATATTCATATGCACAATACACATGTATACAAGTTTTGGCGTATACGTGACCTGTCCCGAGCGGGGCCTGAGGCTCCATGCCTTTAAGTTCGAAAAGGGAGAATCGCCCAGGCAGCGCAGCTTGGGTCTGCCAGGTACGGTGGAAAGAGCCCCTGGAGATCGTGGCTCGGGGCTCGGCTCACAGGGAACTTGCAAAACATGAGGTCTGGGGAGGCTTCGACTGCCCTGCGAAAGTCTTTGGTATTTTTTAGAACCAACAATTCTGGGCTCAGGTGCGCGCACCCAGACATGCACACACACATTTTGACAGATGCTTGCACATGGGCATAAAAGATGCACAAGCATACTACGTGCATGTTGCTTGTGAAGGGCTACCCTCCATGAAAATTCCAAGGCTTGCGCAACGCAGCCTTCGCCATGCGAATTTGAAGCAATCACTGAAACTTGTTTGGGCAGAGCTAAGTGCAGGCATCACTCCAGCAGGCTTCCATCGGCACTCAGCAAATAGCATGCTCCTCGAGTGGCAAGCTGTGTTTTCGGGCTCTGAGAAATGTACCGATGGCAGGGTCATGGCGGTGATGCCAGCAATATCGACGAATTGCACTTTCCGTTCATTCGCATAGACTAAACGTAGATGACGCTGGCATCACTGCATAGCTCAGCATCCCAACCTCGGGTAGTACACGTGCCCAAAGATCGCTCAACCTATCGGCCCTAACGCGCGCAGGATACCGGAGCCGAACCTCCTGCCCAGGAGCGAGGTTCAGCGGCACATCCTGCATGGTTGGGGAATGCAGCCGGGCCGAGATGCCTCTCGGCATGGCATTTTTGTTTCCTGACGGGTCCAAGGACCCGGAACACGTTCTGCCCAACCGTGGAGGTTCGTCACAACTTTTGGACACGGAGTTCTGTTCTGCCCTTGTGTTTCTGATGAGTTTTAGGCTGAACTACTTTTCAGGGTTTGCTTCGCCAGGCTCGGGCTGCCTCACCGCATCCGCGAAGAGAGGACTAGAGCTGTGCGGCAGTGCTCTGAAAGCGGCCTGTCCAGTATGGCACTGCCCCTCTCAAGGCCCAAGTTCCCAACTCCAAGTGAACATGCCCCGATGCCTTTTTGGGGACCGTGTACCTTGGATAGCCCCCATGCAACCAAATCAATTGGTAGCCACGTTTTTGTTTGCATTCGGTTGCTTTTTTGGCTGGAGGACCGCACCTCGGAAGATTGGAGAGGCGCGCAGAGAACTGCAACAGTGCGCTGAACGAAGGGTGGGACAGCACTTTTAGGTGGCTTGTTCCATGAAATGCGTTGCTCGCAGTTGTCCCCACTCACGGCTCGAGTCGTGGCTTCCGTGAGCGCGGCAGGATCCAGTTGGAGACCGCAGCGGGTCTCGGACGGGGATTTCGGACCCTGTGCGCCCCCATGCTTTTCCACCCGAAATCCACTTGGCTCTGTGCAAGAGGAAGTCATGTCCAAGCCTTCGTGGTTTCAAGTCACTGGCCAATGAGGTTGTGGAGAACTGGAGGGAACTGTCAGCATAAAGGCGCTGAAGCATCCACGGAAATGTTGGGTGAACGCGATGGCCGACCAGGAAGCATTCCCAAGCTTGGATGAATCTTACACAAGAACTACCACCCAGTGCCGCCAACCCTGGCGCGACGTGGTTGGACAAAATTACGCCAAGTGAAGTGTTCAACTCGGTAATTGTCAAACCACTCTTTGTTGCTGTGCTTATGGATTTGGGGGGTGAAATCTTTCGCAAGACAACCTGTGAGCAAAAGCCACTCGGAACATGTCAAAGCCGTGCTTGGTGGCTTTGCTTGAGTTCCGCTGTGGGACGTCACGTTTTTCTGAGTCAAGTGCCTCATTTGTGCGGTTACTGTGCCAGAAGGCACTGTAGCATGAAATGTGTGTTTGCACAGCTTTAGGACCAGATAGGCATTTGGCAACGCGCGTTTCCAGCGGAGGACCCTTTTTTTCAGGCACAAGCATTCTCAAGGACTCCAAAACCTTCGAGTCTGGAAGCATGCCTTGAAGTCAGTCGAACACAAAAGTGTGAGCAAGCGGCGCTTCTTCAATTGGTTTTCCCGCTGGCAGAATTTCGATTTGTGTGTTTTTTGTTCTTCTTCTTTTTTGTGGGTAAGCAGCAAGAGTGTAGAGTGTCCGTAAATGATCTTCTCAAGCTATGACTCCCTGGCTGGTGATATTCCTGGCGCTGATATGGTATCCGCTGCTTCCGCTTCTTTCAAGCCTGCGGTGACCCTCATAAAGATCCAGCCGGCTAGCCGCAGGTCTTTCAGGCATGGACGGCGCGGGGTTTCTGCAGCCGCTCGAAGTGAAGCGCCTTGCAAGGTGGGACTCCGGCTGGAGTTCGGGCTGGTGGAGCAGCGCAAAGGCTGGGGACTTCACTGGAGCTTCGAACGGCTCCGGCATTGCGTGACTGAACGGCATGGGGTTGCGCAGCATCATTGCAGCTGGTTTGTCCGATTGCCGGTCCGATTCAGAGAATTAGGTGCCCAGCCGTGTTGTTTTGAGATGGGGAGTCCTTGTGCGTTGCTGGATTGTGTTACAGGACTGAAAGTTGGCCCACGTCAGCGGCTCAAGCAATGGAGTCAGGCAGCAGCTTGGATAACTGGAGGCGACACGAAGGAGCTGCGTACATTTGTTGTTGATTCTGGTTTAATACAGCGCCTCAAGAGCTGCCATTCCATGAGGGGCCCAAGAATTCGACTGGACAATTTTCACCTGAGCGGCCGACTGGCCAGCGAATGCAACTCATCACCCCGTGCATCTCACATCTTCCCCATGCTGGCATGGCGCCGTGCGCCGCGTCTAGCCAAGGCGGGGCCGCAACTTCAGTGTTCCCTTAACAAGAGCAAACCAACCCCCAAAAGTGAATGGCATTCCTTGCCCAGTTGATTCGCTTCGATTCCCCAGGCACGAGAGCACATTGGTGTCCTGCCAGGTCCTTGCGCGGCGGCCGGTGTCCACAGTGCAGGCAGGGTTCCAGATGCTTCTTGGGATGTCGGGAAGTCAAATGCGGATGTCAACCATGATATTGCCAGCCTTGTTGGCTGGGTATTCGGAAGCCCCTCGGGAAGTGTCCCGCGACTGTCACCATTGCTTTTCCCTTGCCTTTGCAGTTCAAGAAAGGAACAGGACAGACGACACCCACTTGGTCCTGAGGCAAGTTTCATCGATGGGACCCTTAGCCGAGATAGTTCCAAGGATGGCAGGGCCGAACAACTTCCAAGCCGGGGGCGCCACATGTCACTTTTGTGTTTCTTCTGTTTTTTTGTTCTTCTGTTTTTTTTCTTTTTCTTTTTGAGGGTACCCACTTTGACTTTGTGTTGAATGCAACGGGAAACCAAAAGGATAACCACAATTTTTGCGGGCCCCCTAATTCTCGACAATCACATTGTTCTGTAAGCCGGTCAGCTGAGATGGGCGTGTCTTTTCGTGAGGGTCCCCTTTTCTGGTGGTCTCGCATGGGATCAATATCAAACAGGAAAACGCATCATTCTGGGGGGTGCCCCCAAAACAGACACACCCAAATGCAGAAAAGCACGAAGCTGGAATGCAAGCGACTCGCAGGTCACCGACGTGTCACCACGAGATGGTCTGCAGAATGAGACGGCGCAAGCCTCGACGTCTGATGAGTATTGTCCTCCAGGCTTCTGAGATTATTAGAGCTCCAGACTGAGGGTAGTAAACAATGTTTTTTTCTTTTTATACGATTTAATTTCATGTGCTTCACCATGTTTGTTGCCGGAACGATTTGGTTTGTCGTAAATTAGCATTGTAGTTTTCATTTGGGCTATCATTCGTTCTTCTTCTGTGCTGCTGCAAACACACAAACCTTGAAAGCCGTCGGCTAGTCACAAATCGAACATGAGCAACTCGAACTCCATCTTGGAAATGAGTAAACGCTTCGGACAAACTCCATATATCTCCGCACCAACCGGCAGGAACGCCAAAGAAATGATCCTACCATGCCCCCAACATTTGTGACCGCTGAACAAATGTATTTTCAAATCCTAACACTTTCAACGACAAGCCTAGGTGGCTCCTCATCAGCTATGGAAGTGAGTGGTAACTCGCGTTGAGTTTGCCCTCAAGCTGCAAGCAATGGTCTTCAGTGATTGCTGGGTCGAGGGAGTTTGCATGCGCTCCCCATGACAAACAAATGGCATGACAACACGCGAACACTGCAATGATAAACCTAACCGTTATGATAGCCAACATGATTAACATCATGAAATGGAACATATAAGTTGCATCTTGAAACAGACTTCAACATCATAGTCATACCCCGACACGCGAGCTTGAACTAAACCCAGAAATTCGACCACAGGACATGCGTAAAACAACACAACGCAAGTGTTTTAAGTTGTACATGACATGTACTTTGTTCAAAATACATGGAACTCTGAGTAAGATAGGCTAAATCCAGGGTGTATTCCATACAATATTGCATTTTTAATGGTGAATAAACATGCGAGAATCCAATGATGGATCAAACTTGACAAATTGTAAACAGCCTAAATCATGTTTTCCAGTTTTCACAGCAACTCC
This sequence comes from Effrenium voratum, assembly GCA_963377175.1. Classification (NCBI taxonomy): domain Eukaryota; class Dinophyceae; order Suessiales; family Symbiodiniaceae; genus Effrenium; species Effrenium voratum. The sequence goes on along the minus strand of CAUJNA010000895.1, from coordinate 118,216 downwards.
AGGCTTAGCAGGTAGCAGTGTGCGCTGGCTCGAGGCTGGGCAGTAGCGTGCCCTAGCTGCAGAAACTGTGTGCTCAAGCCCAGAACCAGCAGACAATTCATCGGTAATTCCCGTGAAATCTGCGGAAGGGATCATCCGCGGAAAACTGGCACCGCTCTCAGAATGGGCTTCGGGGTCAGCATGGAATTACATCCGAGGCCCCACCCACCAGAAAGCCCTCTATATAAGAACCCATTCGGTTTTAACTTCTAAGAACCCTTCCTGAAAGACATGGAGAAGGGGGTGCCCTAGGTTTTCCCCAATTTCACTTCAGCCGTTCATGGCCCGCACTCGTAGAATGGCCGTGCTCCTACGGCTTCCCGCCGCCGCTGCGCGGGCGTGGCGCAGCACGCTGCGTCGGGTCTCTCCCCTGAGGGCGGCCGCCGCACAGCAGCCGACGACGGGGGACGATGGGACGGCACTCGGGCTTCAGTATTTCCCAGCGCCTCGGCATTTTTCCGAAGCGAAGACTCCGTTGGCAAGAGCAGCACCTCAACAAGTCTTGGTGATGGTGCTGGGCAAATGCAATCTATCTGGAAGTTAAAGTTGAACACATCATGTGAACACAATAATTGTGATTTCATGTGTGTGTGTGTGTGTGTGTGTGGGTGTGCGTGTGAGTGTGGGTGTGGGGTGAGTGTGCGTGTGCGTGTGCGTGTGCGTGTGCGTGTGCGTGTGCGTGTGCGTGTGCGTGTGCGTGTGGCCCGTGGCCGCTGCCATCCGTCAGACATTTCTAACGCTCGCGTTTTCGTGACCGTCTGACTTCTTTGTCCCAAGCTCATTTAGGCTCCTTGGAATTCAGAAAGACCAGCTTCTGCAGCCCATGCGGGCCACATGGCGATTTGTATTTTGAGCTTCGGGGTCTTCTGTCCCGTGTGACAGATGATCACGCATGTGCTTTTGGGTAAAGCGCCCCAAGCCAAAAAGCAACAACTCACATTTCACCTTTCCATGGCCATACTGTTGACGGAAGAAATCCTACACCGCTTTACAAAAGCCCTCGTGCTCCCTGTCTGTAGCATGTCATATCCCAGAATCAGACGCGTGCACCTTTCTCAGGCCTGCGGCCGAGTGCAGGCCTTTGGCCATGTGAAGGAGCTCGCAGGCGTTCAGGGCGCCGACCAAATGCCTTTGCTGGGAGAGCCGGAGATTCCGGTGGATGGGGCGCCCTCGCGGCTGCCCAGGTAGCGAGGGAAAACCACACGGAGGTTGCTAAACAATAGGTGTTCAATCATTGTTTCAAAAGGAGGTTGGCCCAATTGCCCCAACCCTGAATAGGGTAGGGGGTTGGGGGGGGGGGGAAAAAATGGAGAAAGTAGGGGGCCTGGGGGGTGGTCTGTTGATGGTTGCCTGTTATGGTTTTTATGTTCATCTCAAATCTGTGTTCCCCCTTATTCGTTTTGAAAAGAGGGTTTTTAGGGAGCTTATTTATCGTTTTCGTTAAGGTAATCATTTGGGTAAATTGTCGCCTTGTTCATTGTTGGGCTGGGGGCAAACATTTTTTTCATTTGAAAGAGGTAGCCCTTTTAGTAGTTATCAAGTTCTGGGGTGTTGGTGGGTCGTTTGTTTCTTTGACGTTTATCTCTACAATTATTTATTTTTGTTCTACACTCTTGACAATATTTATATCTTCTTCCACTTTTTACATTTCCAAATTCATCAATTGTTTTATCATAAAGACATCTGTTGCATTTGAAGAATTCACCATAGTCTTCTGTTGCTTTTTCTTCTGTCATTCCATAATTATTCATTATAGTTTGCTTCACAACCATTTCTTAATATATCTTAACAACTTCTTTTTATGTGATTTTTATGTGATTGTCTAGTTATGTTTTATAGGTTGAAATTACAGTATAATGAAAGGTTATAAAAGTTTACACTGTTTAATCATATTATAATTAAATATTATGATTAAGCCATGAAATCATTGTTTCTGTTTTCTATAAATTTCAATTGCAACATGTTCGATAGTAATGATTTCGTGTCGTTTCATAGTCTGTTTGGTTTCTTCAACTGCTTGTTCAATATGGTATTGTAATGACGCTCTACTTGAAATCTTATTCTGTTTAGATGATGAATAAGAACGACTGTTGCAAATATTATTATTATACATAATTTTTGAACTAACTACTATTCCAACCTGTATTTCTTCATCATACTTCATCATTCTTAATAATTCTTTTGGTGGTTTCAACGCATATGAAAGCGCTTTATCACCTTTTAAGCATTTATTGCGAATCTCAACATAATATCTACTTTCTCCTACTCGTTCAGTGTAAATAGACGGTTTCCATTTCCTTTGTAATTCTCTTAAAGCATCACATTGTTTCAGTCTTCGCCACCCTTCACTACCATTAATGTAAGTAGTGATGATTGAAACTAAGCCTTCAGGTAAGCTAGCGCAATTCTCAACCATAAAATTATTCTCTGACATTTTACCCTTACTCATTTTTCTCTTAATATATAAGGCTTTTTCTCTTTAAGTAGTTTTGGCTAGGGGTTGCTGGTCGGCTGGTCTGGGTTTCAGGTTTAATTTAAATGTCTTAACCTCATTGTTAGATTATAAAAACTAGGTTTAATCATATTATAATTGAATAATATCATTAAACTAAATCACTCACGCTTTCCATCCACCTATTCCATCCCACCAGAATTCAATAATTCGCATCTGTCCATCTACTAGACTGTCTTCTGTGTTTAGTTTCCGTATCGCTCCCGATAAGATATAGTGGTTAATAATCATAGCATTAAACTGCCCATCTCGGTTTAACTTTTTACCACAGTCTTTTATGATGTTTTCATCTGTTAGGTTTTCATACATTTCTTTCATGATGTCAAACCTAACAAATGAGTATATTGTCATCAAGTTTAATCCGCTATTATCCCTAAACCTGTTAATAACATCTTTCCAGAATTCTTCGTTTTCATCAACTGATGGCAAAGGGTGTCTTTTGACGAAATCCTTTATTTTGTTTAACTCGTCATCTAATTCCTTTTTATAACTGTCATTATCATCATCTTCTTCGTCTGATAGCACCCAGTTTGATAAGTCAGCAATCACTCCGACATTTTCAGTCATATTTTCACTTAATATAATAAGTTAATATTTCTTTAAGTAGTTTTTTATTTTATGTTAAGGGGCGGGGTTTTTATTGAAAAAATATTTTCTAACAATTTAATATAATGGCGAGATTAACAAAAGACCAAATAATCAGCAACATCTATTACGACTTAGACGAGGGTTTCGGAAGCACACAAGCGACACACAAGAAGGCAAAGGAAGAAGACCCAACAATAACATTAGACGATGTAAAGTCTTTCTTAAAGAAACAGCCAAATAAACAAATCAAAAATTATAGAGGAACTAATTCCTATACCGCTCCATTCGCACGATATGAATATCAAATAGACATAATGCATATGTCTCCTTTAGCAAAAGACAAGAACGTTCCACAGTATGCTTTAGTCGTGATTGACATCTTCAGTAAATTAGCAGATGTAATACCGATGGAGGAAAGAGACGGAGAGAACGTTTTGAAGGCGTTGAGAGCAAGCTTTAAAAAGATGGGTTATCCGATGTCCGTGTATTCTGATGACGACGGAGCGTTTGCAACTAAAAATCACGTTCAGGATTTCTTCAACAGTGAAGGAATAAACCACATCGTTACGAAGACCCACGCAAATGTGGCCGAGCGTTTTATTAGAACGATGAAAAACAAAATTCCCGATAGAGTTAGGTTTAACAACATGAAATGGACCGACGCCCTAACGCCGGCATTGAAACAGTATAACAGCACATCTCACTCATCAACAAGGATGACACCGTCTGAAGCACACAAGGACGAGAATGAAATAAATGTAAAGGTCAATCTTAAACTACGAGAAAAAAACAAAAGAAAGTATCCCAGAATAGTGGAGAACGACAAGGTAAAAGTGTTTCAAAAGAAAAGGGGTAATTACACCGACAGAAAGGAGTATAACTCTAAATGGTCTAATAAAATATTCAATATCGATAAAATTGAATATGATATTATGGGTAATAAAACTTACAAAGTAGCAGAAATAAACAAACCGCTTTTGAGACACGAAATTTTGTTAGTTAATGATTAAACGTATTTCTTGGTGTCTTCTTTATACTTGACTTGATAGTAATCCAGACTTGATTGTTTAGGTTCTTTTATGATTTTTTCATTCAGTTTTTTAACATAAATGTTTCGTTTATTTTTGTATTCGCTACTGTCTCTATCTACTTCTTTTGCTTGATAATTGTTATTGTTATCATATGTAGGTTTAATATTCAAGCTCTTTAAGATTTTCAGTATGTTTTCATTTTGCTCCAACACTTTTTCTAATCTTGGAAACAACAACTCTAAACTACTGTCAATGTTCGCTAAATGTTCCTCCATATATACTAAATTATAAAAATAAACTTTTAAAACTAAATGTTGCAATTATGTTAAATCTACTCTTTAAATACTATTTTTTCATCATTTGTTTAACAGTTTCCTGAGTTTCCTTATCGCCACTATCGGATGGTGATGCTTGCCGACCCCATTTAAAAGTTATATTATGAACATCTGTTTCCAGATTTATACTGTCTTTAGTTTTATCAATATTCATTTTCTTATCATTCTTACTTATTTTGAAACTTGACGGAATACACGAACATTTACAGTTTCCTTTCTTTTGTATTTCTAATTCATTTTTCATTTCTAAGATTTTTTTACACATTGGACAAGCAAACTCAATAACTGATGTTTCTTTAACAATTTCTTCTTTTTCTTCATCTGTTGAAGAAACAACTGGCTCGGACTTATTCTTTTTCTTTCTTCCCATCTATATTAACATTTATATTTTTAATATATTGTATTCCTAACTTAATTAATTCTAATGAATAATAACAACATTTCTTAATTTTATTATCAGTTAGTATTACTTGTTATATATTTTCTACTTTATCTATTATATCAATATAATCCGAATAACTTCTATTCATATAAAATAATAAATATAAAATATTTTCTAAATAACTTTAATATTATTTTATTATGTCTGATGTTCCAATAATAAAACCAATAAATATAACTGATTACGATTTAAAACAATCTAAATATGAACATGTGCCAAAACTACCTTTTCGCTCAATTGTTGTTGCTTCATCAACGGGTGGCAAAACAGTTTTAATTCAAAACCTTATCCTAAATGTTTATAGGGACTGCTTCGCCCGTATATTCATTTTTAGCCCGTCGGTTCATAATGACCCTACCTTCGTTGAAGTCAAGAAATATCAAAAAGATAATATGAAGGGTGATGACGAAAAAGAAAAGTTATATTATGACACCTACCAACCTGAAGAACTGGAAGAAATAATTAACACACAAAGAAAGATAATTCATTATATGAAAGAACAGAAGATGAAGAAACTACATTCAATTTTAATCATTGTTGATGATTTTGCAGACGACCCTAAATTTGTTAGATACAGTAAGTTATTACATGGACTGGCAACGAGAGGCAGACACGACGCCATTAGTTTTTGTTTAAGTGTTCAAAAATATCGTGTCCTTGCTCCAATCATTAGGTTGAATTCTAGTTCGTTGTATATCTTCAAGTTAAAGAATGTATCAGAGTTAATGTCATTCATCGAGGAAAACTCCGCCATTGTTGATAAAGAGCAACTGTTAAATATGTATCATAAAGCGGTAGATGATAAGCCATACTCCTTCTTTTATGTTAATATGAATTCCAAAGATGTTAATAATATGTTTTATGTTAGATTTGAAAAAGCATTTTAAAATAAAATAAAGATTTAAATATATTATGTTATTTTATGATTTACCATTAGACATTAAAAACCTTGTATTATCTTATAATTTAGGTGATGTTAGATTATTAAAAATAAAAAATAATAATATTATTAAAAATTATATTAATAAATTTAAACCAGTGTATAAGTCTTACAAATTAAAGAATACACAATATTTTGAAATTGATAATATCAATATGAAAAATATTATCAATAACGGCATATCATATATTTTTAACTTAAGTGAGTTAGATAAATTACATCAAAAACATAAACCATTAAAATTATTAATTGAATATGATATATTTGTTACATCTACCTCATTTACTTTTTTTAATCATCTTCGTAATCGTACTTTAACATCAAATAATTTATTTGATATTTATTATTTTCTTAATAAAGACCATTATAAAACTAATTTAGTGTATAGGGACAATGTGGCTAATTTTATTTCATTACAAGTGAAAAAAATAACTATTAAAGTCATCAATTAAGAAAGACAAAGTTTTATTAGTAAATTTTATTCATATTTGTTTAATTAATAATGTTAATGAATCATATTAATATTATTAATTTAAATCAATGAATCGTTGCATAAATTCAACGCAGGTAATTTATATAATAGTTTGTCCGATTTTTGATTTTCTAACTTTTCTATTCTCGCTACACATTCTTGAATAGATTTTATTATTAAAGTATCCGCTCTCGTTTTTTCATCTACTCTTAAATTTTTTATGTCTTCCATACTGTTATTTTCTTCGTTTTTGCTTTGACCAATACCCATTATATATTATTATTTAGATTTTTCTTTTTTCAATTCCTTAACTTCTTTTTCAAGTTTATCTATTTTATCATTTAATTCTAATAATGCTTTATGAACCAACACGGGTAAAACTAAATAATTTAATCCTAAATATTCTCTGTCCTGACATACAATATTTTCAAACTCTTTTGGAATTGCTTTTAATACTTCATCTGCGATATAACCTATATGAGTTTTACCACCATCATTTCTATCGTGTCTCTTAAACTTCTTTGGTTTAAATTTCTTAATAACATTCATACAATTAGATTTGATATTGTCTATATCATATTTCAATCTTGAGTCAGATGAATCAACAAACGTTCCGTTGATGGTTACTGTTGTTGCTGTTAAATCTATATTAGTTCCTGTTGATGGTTCAAGTGTATTACATAACAATTTCTTCGTTCCTGCAACTGTTACATTTTCATTGAATGTTGATGAGGCATTATTTGTAAAACTTCCAGTATTTACTGTTGTTCCAAATGTCTTATCTATTGATAATAAAACTGAAGGTGTAGTTGAACTATCTGAAACTCTGAACGCCGTGTTTGACGTTCTGAATATTACATCAATTGTGGATAAATTAGTTCCATCATAATAAGTTGATATTTCACTTGTTCCCATTAATATATCTGTTCCTGTTGTCATTGAAATATTATCCAAAAATGAAACCGTTGTTAAATCAAATGATTGAATGGTATTAGTTGCTAAATATGCATTTTGAACTGCTAAGTTAGTATCAACGGTTATTAATGTTCCTCCGTTAGGTGCTAAATGATTGCTTCTTAATGCTCCATTGGTTTTAATATAAACATCGTCAGCAAATAAATTGCCCATAACATCAACAGTGCTTGTGTTAAAAGTCCATCCACTGGTAATATTAACTGCCCCAACTATGTTAGACTGAACAGCGGGGTCCCCACAAATAAATCTAATTGAAGAATCAGAATCGGTATTTCTCATATCAAAAGATGAAAAAGCACTAACATATCTATATAGATGACAATTTGTATCAATTGTTAATTTACCATCAGTAGCAATATTAACATTATCACAATTAATATCAGCATTCGTATAAATATTACCTAACACATCGATAGATTTATTAAAAATAGTTTTATTTACCAATGAATCACACATCATGTACTGATTACTGGCATTTGAAATATCCCCAATACTGATGGCAACAAAATCATCATGAGACATGTATAAACCTTCTATTGTATTGGGCGTATATCTTCGTATTGAACCATGATTATTGAAATTCAAATATGAACCATTGTTAAGATTTACTGCCTTGTCAGTTCCTATAAAATCAACTGCATCAGTAAATCTCGATTTTCCGGCACAGTTTAAAACATAACCATTAACACCGACAGCACCTAAACCGAATCTATCCTTAACCCAAACACGTCCAACATTAGCATCTCCTATTTGAGTTTCCCATTGACCTCCTGCGCTACTCATCCACATTCTGCCATCTCTGTTAATATTAAATTCACGATTGAACATTTGAAAAGTCATTTGCAATCCAACATTAGGCGACGATGTAGTACTAAACTTATTACATATTATAGAACCAGTAGTCAACATATTTAAATTACTGTGTAAAGTTGCATTATCGCTAAATTTAATAGCACCTGCTACTGATTGAGCGTTAGTATCTATCTTATCTAACTTTTGACCTAATGATGTATCCTGTGAATTATTACTAGTAATTATTGAATTAATTGTATTTGTATTTCCCGTTATTAATCCACTTAATCCATCTGATTGTAAAACATATCGAGCATCAGAACCTGCTATATTAAAATAGATGAACAGAAAATAAACCTGATACTTGTAAATTACTAATATTGTAGTATTATGATTTAATATTATTTTATCATTTTGAAAAGTTGAAGAATTATTAATTTCTACATCTCCAAACCCTCTTTGATTTAAAAACATTGTCGCTCCTGTTAAACTTCCATAAACATAAGTATCAATATAATTATTGTATAATTCATGATAATAATTATAATTTCCAAATTCTGCTATTTTGAAAGTTGAATTAGTTGTTATATTATGTATTAATGTATTATTTAATATTGATGTATTTAACTTATTTGATAATAAATTATTAGTCGTTATTTTATTATAATAATCTGCTTCATTAAGTGAACCTCCATTCTGTAAATCTGATATGGCTGAAATATGTGAACTGACTGTACTATTTAATCCTGTTATTAAATTAGTATTTGAAGAAATATTATTAAAATTAGTTGTCATAGTATAATTTAAATTATTTATTAAATGTGTATTAGAAGAAATATTATTAAAATTAGTTGTTATAGTAGAATTCAAATTATTTATTAAATGTGTATTAGATGAAATATTATTAATATTTGAATTAATTAAATTAGTATTTGAAGAAATATTATTAAAATTAGATGTTATAGTAGAATTTAAATTATTTATTAAATTTGTATTTGATGAAATATTATTAAAATTTGTATTTGAAGTTATTGTTAGATTACCTATTAAAAATGTATTTGAACTAATATTATTTGATAATACATTAACTTCCGTCTTATTGTATGATTGATTTATATCATAAAAATTAGCGTCAATCTGTGCTTTTGTTTAAGTATCTACTTGGTCTGCTTTATTGTTGAGTAAATCAATTATATCTGATTGATTAGCATATATGTTTCTAATGTTTGTTATCCCACTTGTAGAATTGATTTCGCTAATTGTGTGTGCTACAACATTTTCAAAGTTTGTTAAATTTATTGAAGGCATAATCGATATAATTAATTGTATAAATTAATTATATTAATTATTATCGTTAATGTATTCTTGATGTTTTTTAGTCTTTTCGTGTTGTGCTTTATGGTCTTGTCTATAAACAGACCCGCATTGACATTCGATTTTAGGCTCTTTCCATTCTTTCATTTTGTCTTTGTTTTTTTCTCTATATTGTTTGAAATATTCTTGTTGTTCTGGTTTATGCTCGTCTCTCCATTTCTTACTTCGTTTATTGACTACATCTTTTTGTTCTTGGTATTTCTCCCGTTGCTTTTCTAATAGTTCAGGTTTGTTGTCTTCATAGTATTGTTTTTTCTTTGCTTTCAGTTCTTCCTTATGTTTTTCTCTATATTGTTTAGAGTTTTCAGCGTATCTTTCTTTGTTGTTTTCATAATATTGATGGTCTCTTTGTTTAACATATCCTTTATTGTTTTCCTTCCATTGTTTTTTTTCTCTCTTGCTCCTCTCGCTGTGATACTATGGGTCTTTGCACTTTATTTAATGTAGCGTTTAGTTCTACAATGTATTCTCTTTCTTTTGCTCTTGCCTCCATTCCATTTTCACATTTCACTGTTTGTATCAAAACCATATCAAAATTATCAAGTCCTCCATTTTCACGAATAAACTGGTATAAGTAAATATTGTAGTGTCTATCATTTTCATTTGTATATGCTCGTTTGTGGTTTGACTTTCTTTTGGTAAAATCGGTTGTATGTCCTACATAACAATCTTTGATATTCAAATCTTTACAAACAATCTTATAAAATTGAGTTTTTGAGTAATCTATGGGTTTAACTGGCATATTATCTTATAATATATTATAAGATGATATTTGTTTATATATGTTTTCAAGTAAAAATGAATGATTTAATCAAGTATCTGGCAACCTGCATCGCGAATGGATAATATTTGTTCTGATACTAATGTTATATATATCGTGTCTGGCATATTTGCTGATACCATATTTCCATCAGGTTTCACACGAATTAAAAGCTGTTGCCCTGCTTTTGTGTTAATTCCAGTATATGAACTATCGGGAACCTTTTCGAAATCCATAGCAAAGATAAACTTATCAACACGATAAGCAGAATATTCAATAGATAAATGGTGTTGATGGAACAATGGTAAATTTAATGCTTTTCGTAAATAATAGAATGCTTGTGTTAATGAACGGCATGGATACTCAGGATATAGTTTTGACCCTAATTGAAGTTGAAATTCTAAATCAAGGTCGTGATTGTAGTATCCGCTTTCTTGGTAGTTCAAATAATACATAGGAGGATAGAAGTTGTTGTATTCTTTCATAACGTGAATATCACCTACTCCGCTTTTACTGAAAGAGATGAACGCGGTAGCGAGTTTAGACACTGAACGAACAACAGTAGTGTTAATTGACGACGAACCATCGGGAACTTGATTAGATTGACAAATGTAGGTATTATAAGTAATAGGTAATTCTTTCCCATCAAGTAGGTGTGCAACATATTTATTATGAAGGTCGTTGTCCAAGCTTACCAAATCAGTTTGAAGGAATACATTACTAATTGAGAACTGCTCATTTGTATGAAGGCTTGAGTCTGCGTTGCCACTTTCTGGAAACCTCGACCCGCCCGCTGAAACAACACAATCAGTAAAATTTGAAACTAGTTCAAGTTCTAAAACAAGAGGACACGCTTTTAACGGGATATACGTATATTGATTGAATAAACCAAGCATCGGTTTAAATCCTACAACCATTTTTCTGTTAAAGCCTGGAATTGTGTAAGCGTCATATGCAGGACCAATATGACCCGATGCAGGAACTGCTCGACGTGTGTTTTAATCATCATCATATCTATAACCAAAACTCTGGGCGTCTTCATTGTCTCTTGCTCCTTTTGACATCATGCAACTCATCATGTGATGATTTCGGTTGTAATAATCAATGTCTTCAACAAGTTGATTACCAGCAATTAGTCTTGCTCTTCGAAAAAAGGAATAAGCAGGAGACAGAGGACGTAAGCGTTTATTGTCTGACGAGTCAGTGTTTTCAACAGTCATATAAACCATTACACTCTGCGGGTCAAGCCAAGTATTATCTTCAGCATTTAAAGCTATTTTCAACACACGTTGACCAGATGAAGGGGTGTAGATATTACTCCCAGAAGGGAAAAACGAGACTGAACGACGGTCGTTGATATAACTTGCACCTTTATTTAGTTTGAATGAGAGGTTGTCAATTAGAATATCTTCGGCACTAAATGTTTCCATTGCTATATATAATTTAATTTAGAAATAATTTAAACTAAACTAAATTGATAAATTTATACATTTATTAATTTCTAAAACATATTTTATATATGTTTTACAATTTGATGAAATTGTAATTTCAATAATTTCCAAATCATAATTAAGAATTATGATTTACAAATTGATGAAATTGTAATTTCATTAATTTCTAAAAAATACATTTTTTACAAATTGATGAAATTGTAATTTCATTAATTTCTAAATCATAATTAAGAATTATGATTTACAAATTGAATAATTTAGTGTAATCCTTTTGATTAGAATTATTATTATTTTTATATATTTTCATGTTCTTTTTCTTAATCTTATCTTCAACTGGAGTATTCCCTTTTTCTCTCTCTAAAACAATCTCTCTAATTTCATCATATGAACTTTTCTTATACTATTTATTTTCATTCTTAATCATATCATCCGTTGTTTCATTGTCATATTTCTTATGTTGTATCATAATAATAATATGAAAATAGTTTTGCGTTTTTTCTTTTTACTATTTCATCAAGGTCTGATTGAGTGTGATTACATTTGTTAGTGTTGTCATTGATGAGGACATAACCATTTATATATTTTGGTACAATCATATTATAAATTGAAGTAATCCAGTTATAATCAATATAGTCAGGTCTAACTCTGACACTCCTAATAATGAAACATCCACACAGACATTTTACATGTGGTCGTTTATTATCTCTATTTAAATCCCTTAATCTTTCTACAAGTGTTAATGGTTTAAAGTTTGTTTCACTTTCTGTCAAGTTTTCTTTTAACTGATTATACATATATAATATTATATAGCTATATATTTAAGTACTTATTTAACTATATTATCTCCCTGACCGGTTCAATGCTTCTTGAAACATCTTTGCCTTGGTCTCCATATCCAGTTATGTAATCGTGGTTAGTAAATGGATTTAATGAACCAGTATAAACAGTTATAGCGCCACGGTCAGCAATACTGACAGGGTCTAAGATACTTCTAAAATTAATGAAATCATCGGTAATTTTAGACCTTCGTGATATAAACGGCGCTCCATAAGTGGTTAAAGTTAATTCTCTTTCAGGGTAATCTTTTGTTATCTGTGCCCCTACACTTGAACCGAGACTATGTGTTATAAGATGTTTTACTTCATTGTTTTCATCCAATGCTGTTGATGTGTCTTTATATCGTTGTGAATATTTAGTCATTTTAAAGGGAAGTCCTACATCTGCCAGAATGTCATTAATAGCACCTCCAAAAGTTCCTTTTCCAAATGTTCCGCTTATATACATTTTATCACCATCAATATAAAAACCCTGACCATTGCCATATGCTCTACTCAATCCTTGTGCATCAGTTAAATTTGAAGTAGGATAATAACTATTTAATATTTTGTCAGTTTGTTTCATAACATCAGTTATTTTAGCTGTTTTCTTATAAGGTTGATAATGTTTAATTGTCCCATGCTTCATTTCATAAATTAACTTTTTATTATTAATCATATAAATAAAGATATAAATTATTTTCTCAATTAATTAATAATGCTGACTTACAGCTTTGCTCTAAGCAACTTTTCATATAGAAAAGTTGACTTACGACGTAGTCCTAAGCAACATAATATTTTTGATTAGAAAATTTATTTTCTAATCAATCATATTATGTTGACTTACAAGAAGGTCTATATTGACAGCGCTCATAGAATTAGTGGTACATCATCAAATTTCAAAGTTGAATTGCCGGAAACATTACAAACAGACAACGGAGTACAGTGCTACATTCACGAAATAACATTACCTAACTCGTGGTATTCAATACAGTCAGGATTAAATAATATACTATACTTTTATTCTTCTCCGTTAGTTCCAGATGAAGATAATACTAATGTCCATTATTTAGCGTTACAATTGGACGAAGGAGTATATACTGGCACAGAACTAGCGACAGAAGTAAAGGCAAAAATAAATGGTATTGTTGATAATGCTAATTTCTCAAATACTTATGAAATTTCTTACAGTGTAAAAACTAATAAAATAACAATTTATTCAAACTATGCTGATAGAAAGTTCGCTGTATTAACTGATGAACAAATGAAACTAACCTATGCAGATTATATATGGAATGGAAGTTTTAATGTTAATAACTTACAGTCTGTTAATGAAGTTTTAGGAAATTATCAAATGGTAGTTTATCAATATAATAATCCTTATGTTTCTGGTTTCGTTAATCTTCAACCCATTAGAAATATTTATATTCATTCTTCTCAATTGTCTAATTATAATCAAGTACATTTAAGGACAGGCGATAGCACAGTTGTTAAGAAAGTGCCAGTCTCAGCACCACACGCGGGAATTGTCTTTGATAATGAAATGAACCCTCTCGACTACTTGGATGTATCAAATAGAAGCTTTAAACAGATAGACTTTTGGTTGTCTAATTCATTAGGAAATGAAATTAATTTAAACGGTGTAAATGTTAGTCTGAGTCTACTTTTCGTAAAAAGCGATATTATTTAAATAATATATAGATTTTCCATATGGAAAATCTATATATATTATATGTCAAGTATTGAGGTAGTAGATTTTAATAATGAAACTAAAACAGAAGAAGCACCTGTTAATAATGAAGTCGTTGAACAAAATGAAACAGTTAATGAAGAACCAACGCCAGAAGAAGTTAAACCAGAAGAAGTCATTCCTGAACCAAAAGCGAAAGCAAAAGCATTACCAAGAACTAAAAAAGAAGTTGAATTAGTAGAATGTGAACAATGCTCTAAAAAGATGACATTGAAAAGATTGAGACACTCACATCCCAAAAATTGTAAGGGAGCACCTACTGAGTTATTACCAGTCAATCCACAAAAGAATATTAGAAAGATACAACCTGAAGTTATTTCAGAGATTAAGAATGAGATTAAACAAGAAGTGATTAAAGAAACTATTTAGAAACCCACGGCAACAGAACTATTAAACCAACATTATGAAGAACTTAAACAGAAGAAAAAACAAGATAAACAAGAAAAAATAAACAAATTATCTTCATCAAAGTTTTAAATAATAATCTAATTATAATATATATTAATCATGCTTATGAGAAGTCATAGAAATGTAGAATTTAAAAGGGCGCCACAAGTAGAACGTCATTATGACGTTTCAGATTTATGGGGAGTTGCCTCGCGTATGAATTACTTTAAACAGTTGAAGGACACACTGGAAGCGAAACAATCACAAGGAGCATTAATAAAGTATAGAAACAATTTAGTTGAAAGCAACAGAACCGAAAGTTATAGAAAAGAGTTAGACAGAATAAGAAACATATTAGACAACACACGGACACCAGATGGAATACAAACGAAGGAACAACTAACTGTAAGAAAGAAGCATTTAGAAGAAATGATTAAGAATATATCTTATTAATTTATTTTTCTAAATAATTAATATACTATGATTAAATCAATTAGTAGATTGAATACAGTAGGACCGGTAAAAGTAGGGTCATTGAAATCACAACTACATTTGAGACCTTCTTATGATGAATTATTGAAAGAAACGTTGGTAGGAGATGAGAACCGTCCATCAATTGAAAATGTGATAGACAGAAACGCGACAAGATACAGATTAAACCAATACGGTAGTCAGTTTGATAATAAGGAAGCCTTAGACATTCAAAAGAAACAAGAACTAGACCGGAGAGGAGAAGTTATGAAAGGAGCAATGTCGGACGATGGTAGTGTAAGAGCTAAACTTAATGATGAATTGAAACTTGCTGACACACTGAAACAACACCAGTCTTTCATTCAAGAAGGACTAACGGAAGCACAGAAACAGAAAGAAGAACTTGCAGAAAAATTGAGACTTTGGAGAGAACAACACGAAGAAATGGCAAGCGCTGTTTCAAAGAGTTCATATCCTGCCGGTGTAGAAGTTCATTCAATGGTGTCCGCTGATGAAATGCCAGAATTAGAACCATTAGAGGAAGGCGAAGAAGAAGATGAACGAGAAGACGACCCAGTTGTTGAAGTAGAATCAAACGCAGAAGACGCTTATGGTTACAACGAGTTTAAGAAAAGAGCGTCTGAACTAACACCCGCTTATCTTGCAAGCAGACCAGAAGAGATGAAAACAGTCATGGTCAAACTGAAAGGATTTAGAAAGATTAAAGACAGTGTTCATGAAGAATTCACTGAGTTATATAATGCTTTAATTAATAGCGATGGTGATTTTATCAAGAAGGAACACAGATGGAAATTAGTAAGGTTTTACAATGATAAAGTGTATTACTCAGTTTTCCACCCACGACCTAAGGAAAAAGAAGATAGTCCAACCGTGATGGATGGTTCAGTTAAAGAAATACCCGCGGAAGTTTAATAAAATATATAATATTTAATATGACTGTTAAATATTATGGATTACGCCGACGTCCTACTTTTGAAGAAATGCTAAAGGAAGCGATGACGCACAGATTAAAAATTGAAATCATCCCCGAAAGACAGTTAATTGACTTGTCAATCAACAATATAGATTTTGACGATTTTGACCTTTCAAAATACGATAGGAGACTACGGTTGAATGCTAGGGTTCAAACTGATAAACAAGTTCTTCAACACGAATTGTTCCCTGATATGTTTGATGAAGTAGCGCCAACATCACAGTTATATGAAAACAACGAGGCAGACTCACAAACAACACGATATATAGCAAAAGATTTTGCTGATGAAATTTATAGTAATGCAATTTCAGGACCAAAAGATGAACCAAAAGATGAACCAAAAGATGAAAAGCAGGAAGATTTACAAAGTCTTCATTTAACATCATCATCGTCATCAGCATCAACCGAAAAAGATACGAAAGAGGAAAGCCGAGAAATCAAATCGTTAAGAAACATATTTTTAGGTGGAGAAGACAAGAGCGTATTTGAACTATTCAAACGAGACAAGAAGACATCCACACCATCAGAACAATCAAGGGAACAGGAAGAAGAACAACCGAGGACATCATTCTGGTCAAGACGACAGATAGAAGCAAGAAGCAGAAGCCACTCACCAGAAGAAAGAGCAAGAGGTAATCAAATGAACAGAAGACAATTAGAAACAAGAAGCAGGAGCAACTCACCCCAAGAAAGAGCTAGAGGTAGTGAATGGACGAGGGAACAAATGGAAACAAGAAGCAGGAGTAGAAGCCCAGAAAGCACAAATACAAAAAGTAGCCGAGGCAAGAAGAAAAAATAAAAACTACTTAAAGACAAAACGCCCTAATATAGTAAAATGACAGGAATTTTTATTAACGGTAAAAGTCGGCATAGAATAACGAATGACGAATTTGATATGAGGGTTGAACTGATGAAAGCAGAAAACGACTTAGTCTTACAGATGATAAGCGAACAGAAACAGACTTCGAGCGATGACAGTGAGCAACCCGTGAGGTGGAGGGACGACCAGAAGAACTACCACCAGAAGTACTACAACAATAACCTAAAACAGTCTTACACTTGCGAGGACTGTGGAAGGACGATATCAAGCAAATCAAATTTATCTAAACACAAGAAATCTAAAATTTGTTTGCAAGCTTCGCGACAATGCGCATTATGAAAAAATAATAATCATTCATCTTATTAAAAACACTTAATGAGATTAATGCGTTCATTCTCAACCCGAAACCCATTTTCTCCAACACTGACCCCCTACCCGAAAAACTACTTAAAGAGAAAATACCTTATATTATATAGAGTATAGTATTATGGTTTCCATGACAGAAGGAAAAATTATAGATTTCATTTTAAACAGCCTACAAGGCGAACTAATACAAAAAGAAGGGAGGCAAACACAAAAACTCAAAATAGGTGATAAGACCTACAGATATGATAAGAACAAACCAGTTTCAAACGTATTGAACACGAAACTAAAGGAAGTGGCAAGGAGTGAAGGATATAGAAAGCATGGCCTTTTAATGAAAGGTGCTAATTATCTAAAACTAACGAGAGACAGACCCTTACAGGATTATGTCAAGCGTTTCAAGTCCAAAATCACAGACGAGCAACAAGCGTTCAAGGGATACGCCAACACCTACTCGGTAAGTGATATAAGGTTAAAAGGAATGAAAGGTTTATCCTACTTAAAATACCAGAAGCAACGACTGGCCGAATTCCTGAACAGAAACCCGAACATGAAAATAATCGTGGAAACCGATTTATCATTCAAAAATCCCGCCAACGAACTGATTCAAAGGCGGTTAAGAAGCAGAAGATACAATATTCATAATCCCGACGAGTTGAACACCGTCTTAAACAACATTGGGCACGACATTGAGACACAAATTGAAATAACCGAATACATTCAGTCGGGATTGGTTCTTGGTCAAGGTGAAAAGTTAGTCATCAGTTATGATAGGTACAATCCTACCCGTGGTTCATCCTTTATTCCATTGCCCGACTGGGTGGCAAACAAAAAGGCTTGTATTAACATTAAAAATGAGGACGACTTATGTTTTAAATATTCCGTTCAATGTGGATTTTATGAGTTATTCAAAAAAGACCATCCCTGCGAGATGTATCATTATAAGAAATATGTAGATGACAAATTTATAAAATGGGATAATATTGACTTTCCAGTAGGTAATGATGAGATTGAACTATTTGAAGAACAGAACAAACACATATCGGTCAATGTTTATTACATAAACCCCGATACGAATAGTAAAACTATTTTATTATACAAAAGAAGCAACAACCCACAAGCACAACACAAAATCGATTTGATTAAATTGACTGATGATGTTAAATCCCATTACGCTTATATCAAAAATTATGATAAGTTAATGAGTAGTCAGACTAACAAGATGAAGGCGAAGAAGTATCACTGTAGAACCTGCTCACATGGTTTCAAGACCGAAGAACTTTTAAAGAAACACGAAGAACAAGGATGTCTAGCAGTTGAGGGTCAAAAAATAGAAATGCCAAAAGAAGGTGAAACAATAGAATTCAAAAACCATTTCAAGAAACTTAAAGCTCCATTCGTAATATATGCCGACTTTGAATGTTTAACTGTGCCAATTGATGTTAAAAGCAAATCGGCAAAAGCTAAAACTACATCATATCAAAATCATCGTCCGTGTGGTTTTATGATTAATGTAGTCAATGCTATAACCGGAAGTAGTGAGCCTTACTTATACAGAGGTGAAGATTGTATGGATAAATTTGTTGAGAAAATCAATAAAGTCAGAGAGGAAGTTTTGGAGAAAATGAAGGAGGACAAAGACCGTATTGAAACCGAGAAGGACTGGGAGGACTTCAATAATGCCACTAACTGCTTCATTTGTGGAAACAAATTTGAGGAAGGAGAAAAGAAGTGTTGGGACCATTGCCACTTTACGGGGCAGTATAGAGGTTGCGCCCACGAGGACTGTAATCTTCGATTTAGTATGAGATATTATAAAATCCCTGTGTTTCTTCATAACCTTAAAAACTATGATGCCCACTTAATCATCAACAAGGCTCACGAACTGAACAAGAATTCTAAAATAGAATGTATCGCTCAGAACAGCGAAAAGTTTATAACCTTTGGTTTTAAAAATCTTTGTTTCAAGGACAGTTTCAGTTTCTTATCGTCTTCGTTGGATAAGTTGGTGAAGTTGAGTAAATATGAGGATGATAAAAAGCGTGAGAATTGGAAGAACAATTTCAGATACAGCGTTAGAAACCCATATGTTAAAACCGATGAAGATTTGAATTTATTAACTGATAAGGGTATTTATCCCTATGACTACTTTGATGATTTTGAAAGATTTAAGGAAAGGGCTTTACCACCGAAAGAAGCGTTTTACAGTAAATTAAGTGAGGAACATGTAAGTGATAAAGATTATGAAAGGGCACTGAAAGTATGGAAGCACTTCGGGATTAGAACACTCGGGCAGTATCACGACTTGTATTTAAGAACTGATGTTTTACTACTGACCGATGTATTTGAAAACTTTAGAGACTTGTGTATGGAATACTACGGTTTAGACCCCGCTCATTATTACACATTGCCAAATTTCGCATGGGACGCGATGCTTCTAAAAACTGGTGTTGAAATAGAACAATTGCATGACCAAGAAATGTTTGAGATGGTTGAAAAGGGAATGAGAGGAGGAATGTGTCAAGTCAGTCATAAATTAGCGGTGGCAAATAATAAGTATATGGGGGAAGCATATGATGAGAACAAGCCATCAAATTATATTAGCTACTTGGATGCTAATAACTTGTATGGTTTAGCAATGTCCCAGAAATTACCGCTAAAAAATATCAAGTGGGCAAAGAAAACGCCCAGTGTTGAAACATGGAATGAAAACGATGAGTTCGGTTATATTATGGAAGTTGATTTGGAATATCCCGAAACATTGCACGACTTCCACTCTGACTATCCACTAGCGCCTGAAATAATGAATGTAAATGTTAGTATGCTTTCTGATTATCAAAAGCAAGTCTACAAAATATATTATGATGGCAAAAATCCCAAGGACGAGAAAACAAGTAAGTTAATATTAAATCTAAAGGATAAAGAAAAATATGTGGTTCATATCAAGACTTTACAGTATTATTTGAAAATGGGAATGAAAATGACAAAAGTCCATAGGATAATAAAATTTCAACAGAGGGCATGGTTGAAACCGTGGATTGATTTTAACACAGGTAAAAGGAAAGAAGCCAAAAGCGATTTTGAGAAAGATTTATTCAAATTAATGAATAACGCGGTGTACGGAAAAACTATGGAAGACAAACGAAATCATATGGACTTTGAATTAGTTGATAATGAGGTAAGATATGAAAAATGCGTTAATAATCCAACTTTCAAAAATAGATTTATTATTAATGAAAACCTCGTAGGAGTTGAGAAAACTAAAGCAAAACTGAAATTGGATAAACCCATTTTCTTAGGAATGAGCATTTTAGATTTAAGCAAACTACATATGTATAAGTTTTACTATGATGTATTGAAAAAGAAGTATAATGAAAACATCAAATTGATATATACTGATACTGACAGTTATGTAATTCAAACAATGACTGATGATGTCTATAAGGATTTCAATGATATAAAGCAACACATGGATTTTAGCGACTATCCACCTGAACATCCATGCTTTGACAAAACTAATAAAAAGGTCTTAGGAATGTTTAAGGACGAAGTGAATGGAAAAATCATTACTAAATTCATTGGATTAAAACCTAAATCTTATGCCTTCACAATTCATGGTGAGGATGATGAACATAAGAAATCAAAAGGTGTAGTCAAACACAAAGTTAGAAAAGAACTGTCGTATCAGAACTACCACGAAGCATTATTTCAAAACAAAAAGCATGAGATAACATATAATTTTATTAGGAGTAAGTCGCATCAAATATATTCAATGTCTCAAGTCAAGCAATCTCTCAGTAATTATGAAAACAAAAGGTTTTATAGTGATGCTTTCACTTCATTACCTTATGGGCATTATTCCATAAAATAATTATCTAAATAGTTCTACTAATATGAAATTATTAGAATTATTTCATGTTGTTGGTTGTAGTTGTGATGGATAGTTTCATGTGATTATACCTATTTAGATATTTTTTAGGGAAACTGAAGGTTAAAAGAGAGGGACACCCAACCCATCCCAACACCTGAAAGGCGACAGTCGCATAGGCGAAGGTCAGCATGTCTTCCCAACCTCGGCGCGGTGGTCAAATGCGGAGATTACCAAAAGGAGAAACGGTGGGTGAACTCCCCAATTAAGGGGGGCGAACTCCCCAATTAAGGGGGGCGAACTCCCCAATTAAGGGGGGCGAACTCCCCAATTAAGGGGGGCGAACTCCCCAATTAAGGGGGGCGAACTCCCCAATTAAGGGGGGTCTGGCTCACACAGCAAGGTCTGGCTCACACAGCAAGGTCTGGCTCACACAGCAAGGTCTGGCTCACACAGCAAGGTCTGGCTCACACAGCAAGGTCTGGCTCACACAGCAAGGTCTGGCTCACACAGCAAGGTCTGGCTCACACAGCGAGGCTTTTTTTTTTCTGAGACACACATCCACATGGTTTCTACTTGGTCTTTGCATGGTTTCTGTGCAGTTCTAACCATGCCTCCACACAAAACACTGAATTCTCTCACTGAATGAAGCATCCCGAAGATGACAGGTCTGCGTGTGAGACACTTTCAGACGACCTCCGTCCAATCTCCACCTCCACCTGTCGGGTGAACTCCTTCAAGTTGATGAACGTCTCTCCGTTCTCATACTTGTGGTAGTCAGACAGGAACAAATCCATCACTTCTGCAAGGCAATCCTCCCTGACAGTCTGGATGGTGGTCTTGGCTTGGTCAAGCATGGAAAGCGGAGGGAAGACATGGTTCATGCCTTTGATTATCTTTTCCTCCGTGGAGAGGTGCTTTTTGCCGTTGGCCTTGCAGGTGATGATGTCATGAAGGAGACGCAAGTTCTCCATGTCGCACTGACGGAGGCAGGTGTTGACAAAGCCCTCGCCCATCCTCTGGCGAATGATGCTGAGTTCATTTGTTTTCTGCTTGGTCTCCTGCACGAACTCTTTGAAGCACTGTGGGAAGCCCTCCAAATCTGAACTGTCGTCAGACCTGTTGCCTTTGATGTTGACCTTGATGGACTTCCGCAACTCCGCCATTGCATCCTCCCGCTTGAGGTGCTTCTTTGCAACACGTCCACGGACACCTCCTTGGACTTTAGGAACCACGCAAAGAGTGCCACCGTTGTTGCAGTAGGAGAAGATGCTCTCGTAATTCGGCACAATGCTCTCACCCATCTTGATGAGGGTGTTCTGCTGGTTGAGAACACCACCAGAGAGAGCGTCAAGCAGATGGAGCATGTCTGTGCCAGTGGTCTGCACGTCGAAGAAGTAGCCCATAGTGATGAAGCCATCTTTGGAGGGAATCATCAAGGACAGGTGGTAAGGTCGAACGACTGCCTCACTACCGTTCAGGTTAGTGCCGTCCAAGTGAAAGAGAGCGGACATAGGCGCAGAAGCCAGTGCAACACCAGAAGAACCAGCCTTCTCGTCAAAGGCGAAATCCTCAAGCGGTTCTTCCTGGAGGACTGGGCGAGCAAGTGGTTGCTGTTCCTCCTCTGCTTCCTCCTCTGCTTCCTCCTCTGCTTCCTCCTCTGCTTCCTCCTCTGCATCAGACAGCACAAAGGGGATCAAGACAGGACGGCAATGGTTGAGATGGGCAAAGGCAATCACAACGTCGTCCCAGTTGTCCAAGATTGATTGAGCCAAAGTCTGCTTGTTGTCCCTTGCCAACATCTGGAGGTTTGCTGTCCTCATGACGTTTTCCAAGCAATGACGAGAGCAACTGGTCAAGTTGAGAAGTGTCGGGACGGTCAGGTCAGCATGAAGGTCGCTGTCGCAATCCACCACGGGAATGTTGCCAAGGGCGTTGTCGACAACCTTGAGGGTGAGGAAGCCGTTCTTCTTGACAACAACGAGCGCCATTGGGATGTCTTCACAGCTTGACTGATGAAGTGTTCTCAGCTTCCTAAACTTGAGATGCAACAACAAAAAGCAATTGACACAGTTGGTGCACACAATTGACACAGCTGATGCTCTGCATCAAATAGCCTTTTCCACGGTCATGGATGGTCTGTGCCAAAGCCAAGTGAGACATCTCTATTCTAGATGGTGATGCTTCTACTCACAACGTTGCTTTCGGAAGCCAAAGAGGAAATCAATCACAAGGCTATGTGGGCTGAATTGTGAGGCTTCACTCACTCATCGTCGTCGCTGTCTGTCTCGTCATCTGTGTTCTCATCCACCTCCTCATGGTCCATGCTGACCTGAAGGTTCAAGGGCTGTGGGTAGTTGCCTGTGTTGAAGTTCTCCTCCCACATGATGAACAACACCCTCTGGTTCAACAACTCATTCTGGTTGTAGAGGAAGGGGCGACCGCTCTTTGCCGTCAGGTTCTTCCCGCTTGGGAGCACCAGACAGATGCTATTCCACTTCTTCTTTTTCTTGCCACTGCCCATGTCAAACTCCTTGCACGCCCTGACTGCCTTCTTACGGAGTCGTCCCAGCGTCTTGGACTTGTCCAGAAAGAGCGTGAGCACCCTGCCTGACGGCGTCACAATCTTGAACCACTCTCGACCACTGCGCTTGTCCTTGTTCTCCTTGTCTTTGATAGCCTTCGCCTTTGCCACTTCTACCTTGCGAGTGGCCTCTTTCTGAGCCTTCTGACGGATGCCCTGTTCAACTTCCACAGCCTTCTTGATGTCCTCCATCTCATTGATTTTGTCCAGTAAAGCGTTGTGAATCTCTGTCAGATTAGCGTCACTGGAGAGGCTCACCGTACCGAGAAGGTCTTGAGCCATCATCAACTGAGCCAGTGCATCCACCTCTTCGTTAGCTTGCTCTGCTTCCTCTTCTTCTGACTGTTCTGCTTCCTCTTCGGGAACTTCTGGCTGTTCCTCCTGCTCTTTCTGAACATAGCCACCGTCAGTCGTCTTCTTCGGCGACATGATGACAGTTGTCAATGAGTTAAGTCAGGGGCTTACTCAGATACACTACAAAAGGCTGACGGCAAGAAAACTCATAGTCATCTCAGCAAACAAGTCTCTTGCACGGTGAGATTGTTTCCGCTCACAAAATCTGGGCATCCCGGCAAGACCGAAGATGTTGATGATGATGACGATGCAACGTGGCGGAAGGACGAGGGAGAGAGAGAAAACAAATACACCACCAACGCCCCAGAACTTGATAACTACTAAAAGGGCTACCTCCTTCAAATGAAAAAAATGTTTGCCCCTAGCCCAACAATGAACAAGGCGACAATTTACCCAAATGATTACCTTAACGAAAACGATAAATAAGCTCCCTAAAAACCCTCTTTTCAAAACGAATAAGGGGGAACACAGATTTGAGATGAACATAAAAACCATAACAGGCAACCATCAACAGACCACCCCCCAGGCCCCCTACTTTCTCCATTTTTTGGGGGGGGGGCGAACCTTGGTGAACACAGCGAGGCCCCGTCGTTGTCCGGGAAATCCGAAGGGGCAAGAAGGCCACGTGTTTCGCGCTGGGTGCACTGGGGAATTCGTGAAGACTTGGGGTAATGGTCAGTGGTCAGTTGAAGTAAGCATAGCTTAGCTTATCCGTTGGTACACAGGCATTACAGGAGCATGCGCTGCTTGCACACCATGCTGTTTAATTTTGCTTGCCATTGAAGGTGCGCCCAAAGCAACTGACCATTTGGGAGGAGCCCTGACACAACGATTTGAGGCACTGCGATGCCTCCCTTTTTGGTTTCAACTGATGCCGAGGGTGGCCGCTCCTACTGATGTACCCCCCCCCCCCCAAAAAAAAAAAAAAAAAAAACACACACACACACAACAAAAAAAACGGGAGGGGCACTCTGGTGATGCGCGCCCAGCTGCCACGGTGCTTTGGTATCTTCACTGGCGCGATTGGCCCGGCAGCTCCTGAAGTTGGTGTGGGCAAGAGTTGCCAGACGGCACTGGATGTTCAAGCTGCTTCCTGAAGCACTTCAGCAAGACGGAGCCAGCGAGCGAGGTAAGGGAAGTGTTGAAGCCTGAAGTGAGTAGGGTGGAGTGGAGTACCACTACCATCGCCACCACGACTACCGCCACATATGCCACTTCTAGTTGTCCTTTCGCTCTACTTTGTACTGCTGCTGCTGGCACCGCTGCCTACTCTTACTCCTACACCTGCTCCTGCTGCTATTCTGATGTTTGCTCCTCCTCCTATGCTCCTATACTTCCTTCTCCTACCCCTACCTCTACCTACCAGCACCACCATGGCAGAGAAACAAAGAAGCACGGCAAGACATTGCCACATGTTCGTCAAAGCCACATCCTATAAGCCTGCTGCCTTGTTACAAGCTTTGCTGGAACATGCCTAACATGCACGGTTAGACGTGAGCAACCAATTACAATGGTTCTCCAACTTGCCATGTTTAGGGCCTAATGAATAGTTTGGAAATCCTAAGTGGCGGAAAGCATGTCTTCTGCGGTGTTGGGCAGGTGGGGCCTTCAGACCGAGCAAGTAAGAACCTGAATTCAGAGCCTTTTCGGTCCCAGGTTCGAGCCGCCAATTGGAAGCTGCAGGGCAGCTGGTCCCATGAGATGCTTCTCAACTTCTACACCCGGCATCCCCGGCTCTATGTGCACAAGGACCTGGCTCATGGGGTCGAAAGCTGGGCGCAGCCAACGTCTCACCCAGAAAGGTGGGAAGAGGAGAGCAGCGGCCCATGAAAATGCTTGACAAGCCGTGAGTCGAACCTTGCATTTGTGCACTGGCCTTGTTCATCAATCGAATCAGCAAGAACCAATCGAACAATCAAAGCTGGACTGCCCAAACAAGGCGCAAGAATCCTCGAGGACCTGTCAGCCTTGACCCTGCTGCTTTGCTGCGGCAGCGGCCGCCTCTTCCTACCTGCGCAAGGCCAGCTGCGGCATGGGCGGGCGGTACTGTTGGTGGGCACCCGCTTCCAGGAGCGAGGGCTCGTCAGTTTGATTTCTCTGGGCTGGGGCCGTGCGGACGGGATTTGCGTACCTGGACCCATCCATCGTGCCTTCGAAGCAAAACTACATTTCGAAGCAAAACTACAAGGTCCGCGGCGCGTATTTGGCCGTGGTGGATTTGCAAGTTTCCTTTGTCACCAGAAGCCCTCAGCCTCAACCTCACTGCGTCCCGCAACAAACAGGACGAAAGGAAACTAGTTCGGAGCACGTGCATCTTCCAAACAAAAGACAGTAGCATGAGTGCTGCTATTAGGGGGTGGCAAGATTTCGTCGTAAACAAGCTCCTGCGGCTTGCTGAAGAGCTCGGCCGAGCTGCGTGATTCCCCAAAACGCCCGAAGCGTGGATACTTGTCCATTGTTGCTTGGAGCCCGCCAAAGCGTGGATGCTTTTTCTTTGGCTGCGCGATTCCCCAAAGCGTGGACTCATCGTTTGGCTACACATGGGTGGACTCCCCAAAACGTGGGCGGGTGGTATACATGTATCACTGCCTCGCTGCGTGCTTGCATTCGCTGCTGGCAAATGTGACACAGACTTTCTGCAACAGGTCCGAGACGTCACCAAAGTCTCTGGAACAGCAACAGAAGCTCTAAAACACCATGGCCGTCTACTTCATGGTGCACAATAACTATAGATGAGAAGCGCATACACACGCTTTTAAATTGGGTTAGTGAACCTCTCAGCTCGCCCAGTTCAGTTTAGAACAGTTTTTCCCCCAACAGCTGAAAGCGACGGGGTCCGGGAGGTTTGGGATACCACTTGGGCTTATTAGTGTAGTATTCCTGTACTGGGGTTGGGTATGCGTTGGTGTTTCCTTTGAGCTATATTGCTTTGTTGGTTGATGGTTACTGGTTTCTTCGTTTAGCTAGGAGGCCTTCCCCAGCGCCAAGTTCCATGCGCCGCAGCCCCACGGGGTGCAGCCTCCGGCCGGGCCTTCCGGGCCTTCGGCGGCGCGGCCGCGGCTCAGCGTCGCCCTCTTCCTCTGCCGTGAGCGCCGGGTCGAGTCGAGAGGAGCCGAGGCGAGAGGGAAGAAAGGCGCGAGGCGTTCGCGGATGGGCCGAAACGGGGGCCATGTTTGATTGACGGGAGACTTGGAAGACGCAGGGGAAGTTGATGTCCGAGTGGGAGAGGGGCTGACAAGGTGCTCAAAATGTTAGGCAGGTGTTTGCGTCGAACCGGGCCTTTGTTTAGAAGCTGAACTGCAACTCCTGGGCCAAGGTCAAGGTGGACACTCCAACCAAGCTGGAGCTTATCCGTCGCCTCGTCGATGCGGGCATCCGAGCCTGGGCAGGCATGTAGCGCCTATGGCGACTCCTCACCTTTAAACTCGGCCAGCCTGCTTTGCGTCTTCTCAAGTTTGACGCAATTCCGGAAATCGATTTGCTTCAGGTCGCTCGGCCAGTCGAGAAGAGTAAGCGCCCGTGCCAGACCTTCAGGCTTGGCAGGTGTTTTTGTGCGGCTCAAGCGCCCACGTTTGCATTGTCAACTTCCCATGCACTTAGTGTCCGAGCCTGTGCAGGGCCCCTACTGTAACTAGGGAGTGTCCGATTTGAGCCAGCATAGCGCCATTCTCAAGCACATCTTTGTAGCACCGCAAAATGCCGCAAAGCAACGCAGTCCAACAGCTTTCGGACATGGAAAAGGTCCAGCGCCGCCAGTCCCCTTCAGGCTTAGTTTGCGCCTTTCTCTAGTGCCCATGGGATGGCCGGCCGAGAGGAGCGGAAGTGGCGAATCACGCAGGACGGGCTCAGCCGCTCACGTGCCACTTGAGATGGGCGCAATCGCTTTGGGATGGGCGCACGGGCGCACCGCCTGCAAGACTGGTTGCTTCAACTCCTGTCCAACTCCATGCTGCACCAGGACAGGAATGAGAGGGAGAAGAGGCAGGATGCTGAGCGTGCGCAGCAATCCCCTTTTTGTCAAGTCAGAGCGCCCGCGGGGGAGCCTGCGTGCCAATTTTGAATACGTCACAAAGGGAGCAGTGCAAGAGCGACATGTTGAAATCTATGCAAGACAGTTTGATTAATCGTTTTTAGGCAGCCCGCCAAATTTGTTATTTGCATCTTGTTTTCCCTTTAATTCCCTCAACCAAAGGGTACACCAAAAAACGACACCCATTAGCTTGTGTTCCGCAGATGTCCTCAGGAAACGCTGGAAGCGGCATCGCGAGAAGAGCGAGAAAGGCGAGAAGGGCGAAAAGGGCGAAAAAGGCGACCGGCGGAGTCAGAAGGAGCAGCCAGAAGAGTGGTCCTGGAGCCGATGGCTTTTGGGAGGCAAGGCCTGCTCATGGCCTGAATTGGCCAGCACTGCGGCGTTTGTTTGTGCAAATCTTGGTTTTTGCAATTTCTGGGATGCCAATCCGACATGGGGTTTCAGCATCGCCAGAGAGATTCCAACATCAATCTCCAGGCCTCAGAACTTGCTTGTTGCTTAGGGCACGCGGACAGCACATCTGACCTGCAATGGAGAGCACGGCACGCTAGCCCACGCTCAGGGCGCCTCTGCTGCGGTGCACCGCAGCCCGCCAGCAAGGATCGCATGGAAGATGAGAGGCGGAAGGAGAAGGAGGAGCCATTGGCGATTCTTCTTTTCCTGCATTTTGGTCTGAACTCAGATGGTCCCAATTAGAGTAGGTTGGCTCCCACCTGCTGCCAGAAACACAGACCCTGCGATGACTGGAAAAGCCGAATGTACAAAGGCTGCCAAGAGCAGTCATGACGGCATGGTGTTTTGGGTCCTATTTAGCGACGTGCCTCCCGTGAGTCTATGCCTTGGGTTTCGCGGTGGCATGCTGTTACTCTGCATGCAGGAAGGTAGATGACTAAGCTTTGCAGGTTCGTTCTTTTGCCATTGGCCTGCTTGTCCACTCGAAGCTCGAGGTCCTCGATGCCAGGGTGATTCAAATTCACGGGGCTTGGTGCAATAGATCCAAGGACTCCCCCAAACAGTTGGCCAATCCCGGTTAATTCGCCAGGCACTGCCTGCCGTATCCATGTGTGTACAACTAGCACCGCTGACAGGAGCGACGTCAGAGGCGGCGAGAAGAGAAGGAGAGAGACCGCGAGAGTTTCTGAGCTGCAACAGTGCTAGTTTGAAGTACCGGTATTACCCCTTCGCTTGTTTGGCTTCAATTCTCCCTCGCCAGATCCCGCCACTTTGCCAATGATTGATGCGTCTATTCCTTTTTCTAGGTTTATCCACTTGTAGGTTGCACTGGGCCGCGTTCTCACACGTCCCAGGGGGGGAGTGGCGCAAGCAGCGCATGGACCGCGGCCGGGAGGATTTGGGCCAAGCGAAGGGCGAGCCGCGACCGGAGCAGCTGGAGCACACCGCTGATCGCCTGAGGAGGAGGCCGGCCCACTCTGAACGGATCTCACTTGCCCAAAGCCGACCTGGGTATTGGGTCAAAATTAAACCACCAGGGGACCGCAGGTTTTCGTCCATGTTTCCATTTACCAGGGTTCCATTTTGAATACCGATTTTTGACCCAAAGCCGACCTTTTGGCCTTTTTGGTTTTCCCTTTCTAGTTGATTTGGAATCATGGCGAAGCACCTTGCAGTTGGAGCAGGATGGAAAGACACCGGGAAACGTCCAAGGAAACCGCGGCAGACTCGTGATTTCCAGATTGCCACTGTTGGTTTTCCCAGCTGTTACCTTTTTGATTCTAATTTGCGTTACAAGGCGATCCTTTGAATTTCAAGTGCTGCTTGGGTGACTTTGAAACTGGCACAGATGAATGCTTCAGGGGGGCCCTTTTGCTCGGTGGTTGGGTGGAGTCCACCCACACTCGGG
Organism: Effrenium voratum; assembly: GCA_963377175.1. Lineage (NCBI taxonomy): Eukaryota > Dinophyceae > Suessiales > Symbiodiniaceae > Effrenium > Effrenium voratum. The sequence goes on along the minus strand of CAUJNA010000895.1, from coordinate 88,208 downwards.
GAAAAGGGTTTTAGGTACGTGTCCTGTGATACCAAGCAACTCCCCTGACGTGACAAAGTAGTCATATGGACGGTCCACTTTGGGGTCGCAGAAAGGGTTGTTTCCAACTATTGTGGGTGGACGAACTCCTGCACCACCTAAGAATCCTGGAATGATGATTCCCCTGTAAATACCGACGAACAAGTTCTTTCTCATGGTTTCAACGTGGTGCAGGATTTTGTCCATCCACAGTATGATTCCACCCGTTGTCTGTTTCGTGCTATGGGGTGCCCGCGAAAAGTGCCAGGCCGCAAGAAGGGTCCCCTTTTTCTCCAGAATCCCTGTTGTTGCCTCATTTTTGCCACCTCCCTGCTGCGCAGTTCTGCACCTGTCGGTGTCATGGTTGAGCAAAGGGATGGCCAGCAAGAACAAACAAAACCAGCTTCTGGCGTTGTCAATGACCTCCCTCGGGTTCAGCTGGGCTGCAGGTTGTGCGTGTCAAAGAAACCACGAGCACGCACATTTTGCAAGATGGCCGCGGCCAGCGTATAGGGAATGAAGCTTGTTCATGCCGTTGCCAAAGTGCTTCAATAGCGGCTGATGCAAACAACAACGTGTTCAGGCCTTTCTTCAGGGCACCTCAAGCTGGCTAGCACAGTTGTCCAAGCATTGTATAAAATGTACGTAATTAGTGGTATCTCCACTTTTCACTCAGAATGTAGCACTACAGCGCCTTGAACTAGAATGACAATTTCGCGAAGATTTTGGCACATGCCTTTTCAGCCATGACTCAGTCATGACCAATGCTTGTGTAAGCATTGGTTTCCACTATGTTCCACTGAAACGCATGGTTCGTTGTTTTCATGGCAAACTGCATGCGATTGCAGCTTCCTAACGTTTGTGAGCTTCATCTTGAATCTACTGTGTGTGTCGGGCCCAGAATTGAGAACTACAACTAACAAACGCCGCCTATCACACAAGTGTCATTCCCCAAACAAACCGCGCCTGCGCAAGCTTAGCCGGGAAAGCAGCGGAGCTTCTTGGGTTGAATGGTGGTGCCACCTGCGACTTTTTTATTATTGTTTTCTAATTGTTATTTCCCTATGGCCCCTCAGTCATAGTCATCAAAGAAGAAATGGAAAGAACAGAAAAACGTTAGCAATGGCACATCCCAAGTGCGTCCATCCCAGCTTCTTTTGCTGCGCAACCCGACTTGCAAAGTGCAGGAGCAGCAGTCGTCTCATTGATGACGACAGCTCCGGCAGCGCGCGCAGCGGGCGCAGCGGCTACAGCGCGCGGAGTGGGTACTCCCGTGCGTCGTCCTTCGTGGCACGGTCGCAAGGGATGGGTGTCTCAAAATGGAAAATCTCCCAGCGGGTTAATCAATAGGTTGGTTAGATCAATTAATCACATGAATGATGAAATGACCAACACTTGAGAAACGCGATTAGTTGATGAAGAGGCTGTCCGACGGGGATGGTGCTCCAGAGAGAGGGAGAGAGCGACTTACAAACGTGTTCAATGAAAATGAGTTCATTAAACAGCCAACTTGGATATAAAGTCACTAGGAAAAGTAAGAATGGTTGGATACTTAGCTGACAAAGTTTCAGCAATGCACGTTGCTAGGTCGGGCTTGCTTGTCCTGCGTAGGAAGTTCGGGGATGTTGGGCATGGGTCGTGGCATAGAGAGGTTCTGAAAGGTCTGGAAAGGGTTTGTTGGTTCATGGTCGGCGTGGGTGAGCCGCGGCAGGATCAGCAGCCCACTGAATTTGTCAAGTGTTTGCTTGATGTAGCTTGAACATTATTATGTGAAGCTTGCAGTTTGGAATGGGGTCTTCCTGAGAGGTATGGTTGCATTTGGCACTTCCGCGGGGATGCGCATCTTACATCATGTTGCCTCACTCGGCATATCGTTCCCCCACTCTTTGGGGGAATCCAAAGAACCAATGTCTGAACCTGACAGAATAAAATTTATGATTGCTCGGGTTTGCCCTACAGGTTTTCATTCTGACATGTGCGTCAAAAGGTTCTGGCATGTGTTTTTGTGCACAAATTCCCACTTGGAACCAGACTGCTTCGATTCACTGCAACCTTTGAAAGGAGCTCTGAACCGACCGCAAAATGCACAGGGGCTTACAAGACCTCTTTGCCTCGTGTTGTCCTTGCCAGTTGGTTGCCAATCCCTTTGCCGCTCGCCTCGAGGCATCTTCTTGCGCTTCCTCCCAGGTATCCACTCGCTCGGCAGAGCCCCGCAGGCGGAGCGAGGCGCAGAGTTGGCGGCTGGCGGGAGGTTAAATCGAGTCCCATGAAGGGCAATTGCGGTTTTCCTTCCGGTTTCCCTTCAACACCACGACGAAGTTGTGAGGGGCACCCTCAAGAAATGACAGAAATTCCCGTGTCATGTGCAATCAGGACGATACCGACCGAACAATCAGCGCTGAGCTGTCCACTCAAAGCATTCGACAAGTGAACCGCTTAGTGTCTGCTCTACATCACCATTCTGTTCCCGCGATGTTTGGCCTTGAGGAGCGGTCAATGTTCTTCCCAAGAAGCGGACAGGAGGGCTTTGGACGACTGTCTTTTGGACACCCCTCGCTCATGATCACATGATTGGACAAAGGCGGCTTTTTGGCTTTTGTAGAGTTTATTGGGTTTTCGCGGCTTTTGGTGGCTTTTTTGGCTTTGGCCGTATCCTCAGCATCACACATTCGTCCCCGGCAAGTGGCCTTGGATTCCCACATCTTCAGCATCACCAGTTCCTGTCTGGCAAGTGTGCTTCTTTATAGGGCAGTTGGTCGGCTTTGTCATCATCATTGGTGGCTTTATTGTGTTTTGCCGCCCCTCCCCTACCCGCGGCTTTATAGGGCCTTTTTTTCGGGTTTCGTAATTGCACACTTTGTTCATTGGTGTTGGGCTACTGTAAATTATGTGCATTTCGTGAGCAATCGTGAGAACATGCTATAAAACACAGCATTAAACTGCCCAGGACCAAAGTTCACAAGAAGCACGACATAAAACTTTAAAATAGACACAATTCCTAAATTAAATCTCGAGCCATAGAGGGTAAGGGAGCGGGTCCCTCGAGGTTGGTTGAAAGGGAAGCCAAAGAATAAGGTAACCCTTAGTTGGTGGTTTGGATTGGAGGTTTGGGGACTTGAGCCCCTGGCTTAGGGGGCAAATGGGACACCACCCCTTAGCCACCAAACCAGGCCACTGGAGTCTTGCGCAGCTTAGGCAAGTTGGTTGAAAAACAAGATCCTTGTCCCTGCTATTGGTTTCCCTTGGAAAGAAAAAGGGCCCCCCTTTCCAGGTCAACAAGGTTTGGACAAGCCCCAAAAACTGTGATTGTTTGGAGGACCCCCTGATTGATCACGAGCCCCTTCGACAATCGTCCTTTTAGTTGTGAGGCTCCTTCCCAGCCAATTGGCTTCAGTCCTTGCCTTTTTGGCCCCTTCTGGGCACTAGGACTTCAAAAGGCAACAGCAAGTTTCCTAGGAAGCTGAAATAAGGGGATGTCTTGGTTTGACAGCCGTTCGCAGGCCAAGCGTGAGCGCGTGCCAGAGCCATCCAAGCGTGAGCGCGTGCCAGAGCCGTCGGCCGTGAAGGCGGGCCGCGCTTGTGCGCGTCGTTGATGTTTTTTGAGGGTGCCGCTTTCAGCTTGGTTTTCCATGGGTTCAATAGGACACCAATATTTTTGGGGTGCCCCGATTTTGACACACACACACACACCCGTTTGAACCTCGCACTCAAAAGGTAACCTTGAAGTCATGGGAGCTGAAGCGGCACTCGAGCTTCCGTGAAGTGCACTTGCAAAGAGGCTGCAGCTTGCCTTCCGGAACTCCTGCAACCTGTCACGAGTTTGGCCCAGACATGAGCACCCCGCACAAAAGGAAGGCGCCAACATGGCGGTGGGACATCCACGGCTGAAAATTTGCCTTAGCCATCCGAACCAATTGGCATTCTTAGCCATGGTGCGGCGGCGGCCCGCTTCCCTGCTGCTTGCAGCATGCTGCCCTTTGGCCTTCCTCGCGCCAGGCGGGGATTTGGGCCGTTTGGGCTGCTTGCGAGAGTTTGCGGCCAAAAGAGATGTCTCCCAGACTTTGAGGCAGTCTCAAAAACAGCACTTGTTTTTGAGCTTGTATTGCAGGCAAGGAGGCGCGAAGCTTGCCATGGAGCTAAGCGTTGGGTTCTTCAGATGTGAGTCAGGGATGAATTCGTCCTGGGGCATGGCCAGGTGGGGCCAGGCCAACTGTCGGACGTCCGATGCGCCTGGACGTTGAGATGCCCATGCCCTTTGCCAGTGGCAGGCAGGGTGGTTCCCACGTTTGTTTTGTGTTTCATGTTAAAGCTAAGGTCATGGAACTACACGACCTTCAGTGAGGGGTTGATTCTTTGAACAATGCAACCCTTTTCGGGTTCTATGTTTGATTTTGCCAGTCACCCTGGGCCGGTCGACGATACCTCGGCAGGGCTACGCGTACAGCGCAGAAGCCCCGGACAGTGCGAGAGGCGGGAACAGTTTTGAAGCTGGTGCTGGGAGTGCCCAGCGCCATCTTTGCCTCTCGGCTATCGACCAAATTCAACGCCCCATTCGCTGCCTGCCAGTTGAAAGATCACCTGAATTGAAGCGGCTGGTTTTTGGATGGGCTTCACCCGAGTCCATTCGAAAGATCGATGCCGCCCAATTCGACGCCAGCCTCGCTGAATGGGTTGTCACAACTGACATGCCAGCCCAGCCTTCCAACCCCTGCTACTGAGGGGCTCAGCTTCCTGAGGGTCCTGTGGGGCTACAGGGCCATGGAGGGTGATGGCGACGCCATGCAGGAGCAATCCCAGACATGGACCCAGTCTAAGCATGGCAAAACCAACAAATGGGGAATCAGGACCAAAAAAAAACAATTTGAATCCAAAGGCGAAGTCAGGACAAAAAGGGCCCCTTGCTCTCATTTTCTAAGCTCATAGAGTGATGTTTGAAGGGCAGCAGCCCTCACTCTTTCCAGGTGTTTGCCTCAAATGTATTCCCTTATGCTCCTTGAAATGTAATGTCCACCTACGATTAGTAAACTACCCCTACTTTTCGCCAAGCCAAATAATAAACTACCCCTAAATACAGCTAAACTTGTTCCCCCCAAAAAAATGTTCAGATCCTTTTTTTCAGGGGCACGCTTTCCATTCGAGCTGGCTCATCATCATTCTTGATTCCAATTCCATCAGACCCCAAAGTTATTGAGTGATTCCCTTCATCAAATTCTTTATCTAGAAACCTTCAAAAACACTACTTGACCCTCACTCATGCAAAAGTTCTTGGCCCAATGTTACTTTAGAATTGGCCCAATTCTAAACTAGTATTGCCCCCAAAGCAAAATAAGAAAACTAGAACCACGGGTGGCCCGAAAGCAGAATGGAAAGTGACCAAAGACAAGCAAAGCGAGCCGACATGCAGGGGTGCCAGTGGAGTGGTTGCTCAAGAGTTGGTGTTGCGTGCGCGTGCGTGCGTGCGCGTGCGTGCGTGCGTGCGTGTGTGTGTGGGTGGGTGGGTGTGCGTGCGTGCGTGGGTGTATGTGTGTGTGTGTGTGCACGTGCGTGCACGTGTGTGCGTGCGTGCGCGTGTGGGTGTGTGTGTGCGTGGATGTGCATGTGTGTGTGTGTGTGTGTGTGTGTGTGTGTGTGTGTGTGTGTGTGTGTGTGTGTGTGTGTGTGTGTGTGTGTGTGTGTGTGTGTGTGTGTTGTGTGTGCGTGCGTGCGTGCGTGCGTGCGTGCGTGCGTGCGTGCGTGCGTGCGTGCGTGCGTTGCGTGCGTGCGTGCGTGCGTGCGTGCGTGCGTGCGTGCGTGCGTGCGTGCGTGCGTGCGTGCGTGCGTGCGTGCGTGCGTGCGTGCGTGCGTGCGTGCGTGCGTGCGTGCGTGCGTGCGTGCGCGCGTGCGTGTGTGTGTGTGTAGGTGTAGGTGTGTAGGTGTCTAGGTGTGTCGGTGTGTGCGTGTGTGTTATAATTGCGCACGTGCGTGCGCGTGTGCTACCGCGGATATCTGCAAAGTTTGCCTGATAAGCTTCGGTGTTGCGAGCTCTATACAAGTGTTGCTCTGCGCAAGTGCTCGGCCCAAGTGTTCAGAGCAAGTTGCTCTGCGGGCGCAAGCGCGACGCAAAAGTATGCTGCGCAAGCTCGGGACAAGTTTCTATGTCGAAGTTCTCCGAGCAAGTTCTCTGCGTGCAGCGCTGACCGCAACATGGCAACCTTTCGATTTGAGCCGGAGCTACGAATGAATCCTTTGTGAGCCACTTGCGCGCTGCTGACTTTCTAACTTAAATAGGCCGCGGAGACCAAGCAGGATTCGAGCCCGGGGCCGGTCAAGCCCGCGTTCCGACTTGAAAAAGTAGCATTTGACTAGCATTTCGTGCGATCCACCACGCCAATCCTCGCAGAGGGTCGCGCGGGCAAGTCAGAAAAATCGTAAAAGTCCTCAGTTTCTGCACATCGACCACGCCAATCCCCGCAGAGGGTCGCGCGTGTACCTCAGAAATTGAAAAAAGTCCCTAGTTTTTGCACATCGACCACGCCAATCCCCGCAGAGGGTCGCGCACGCAAATCAGACATCGTAAAAAGTCCCCAGTTTTTGCACATTGACCACGCCAATCCCCGCAGAGAGTCGCGCGGGCAAATCAGAAATCGTAAAAGTCCCCAGTTTTTGCACATTAACCACGCCAATCCCCGCAGAGGGTCGCGCGGGCAAATCAGAAGTCCCCAGTTTTTGGACATCGACCACGCCAATCCCCGCAGAGGGTCAATCAGAAATCGTAAAAAGCGCCCAGTTTTTGGACATCGACCACGCAAATCCCCGCAGAGGGTGTCATTTTCGCAGGGTGGGTTCGGGCCCACCGCGCCGCCTTAAGAGACTAATTAATTACTTTCGTGTCCAAATGTCTCCTGCAAGTTTGGCTGTGTGATATCTTGTGCAAGTTGTTCTCGTGCAAGTTGGCTCGTGAAAGTTGGCTCGTGCAAGTTGACTCATGCAAGTTGGCTCGGGCAAGTTGGCTCGTGTAAGTTGGCTCGGGTAAGTTTGGCTGTGCGATAAGGCTGGTGCAGGTTGGCTCGTGCAAGTTTAGCTGTGTGATAAGGCTGGCAATTTTTCCGGAATAGCCCTTCGCAATGCTTTCGGGAAAAACAACATGCCCAATACTACCTTAGAACTTGCCCAATTCTAAACTAGCAATTATTCCCCCCAAGCAAAACAAGAAAAAGCAACATGCCCAATACTACTTTAGAATTGGCCCAATTCTAAAGTAGTAGCCCAATTCTAAAGTAGTATTCAAAAACCAACAGAGCCCAATACTAAACACATTCTAAACTTGTCCCGACCCTGATTTTTCCCTTTAACTTTATTTAGGGGCATTCAGGGGGGAGGGGGGGGAGGGCCCCCGAACTATTAATCAGAGGTGGACCTTAAGTGCAAATGTATTTATGCAGCATTTCTAGGCTGGTATTTTCAGAACGCCAGGAAACACATATTTCTGTTGGAGTACCGCTACCGGACATATGTTCACGCACCGCTCGCAGGAGAAGTGGGCGAGCTATGCCGAGCGGCCCACGGCGCGGATGCTGGCGCTCATGGCCGGTGCCACGCGGGTGGCGCTGATCGCCGTGCGCGCCAAGTTCACCCGCAACAAGGAGCGCAGCCAGCGAGTTGCGAGTGGCGTGCGTGAGGCTTATGAACGTCTGAAGCGTGTGTAAGACAGCTAGGTAGATGGTGAGAGACATAGCAATGGATTGGTCGAACATAGGCATCGATAGTGGTTCTATTGTAGAATTATTCATAGGCGTACATGCCAGAGCGTGCGTCCCTAGCTGTTGGGATCCGCCACCTATTCATTTTCCTTTCCGCTCTGAGACGGTCAGGACAAGAAGTCGGCCATCCACACCAAGGCTGGCAAGAGCCTAAGCTGCTGTTTTTTTCTTTCTTTTTTTTATTTTATTTTTTTGTGACCGGGTTTCAGGCAACCCTTAGTTGGTGGTTTGGATTGCAGGTTTGGGATTTGAACCCCTGGCTGTTGAAGAGGGTAAATGGGACACCGCCCCTTAACCACCACCAATCAGCAGGAAGCTGAGGGTTTGCAGTCGCATGAAGCATCAGCCGGCCCAACGGCTGCCAACTTGGCCGATTCGCGGCCCAACTATCTCAAACCCATTGCCCTATGCTGATCCGATTTGGTTCGCTTGTGCTAGATTTCCCCTCTAACAGTTGGATGCAAACATGTTTGGGCTTGACTGCTAACCCAACTGCAGCCAGAAGTTGAGCAGCTCAGGAGAGCAGTGACAGAGCTAGTGAGACTGGGGCCGACCTACGTGAAGCTGGGGCAGATAGTCTCCTGTAGGGAGGATGCAGTGCGGAAGGAGTACGTTGAAGAGCTCAAGCGTCTTCAGGACGAAGTGCCTCCATTCAGCAACTTGCCCCTTCAGTACACGTTTTGCCTTTCCGGAGCTGCGAAGCAGCAACGCACGCCTTACTCAAGCTGCTCTGTTGGTCGATTTTTGGATGCCACGACCTCCACCTACAGTCTCAAATCTGGTTTAGAGGGTTTCTTCAGCCCCAAGAGTAACTTGAAGAACTCCAAAGCCACCCTCCAAAATTGTGTTTCCGGGAAATCTCCCCATCAGGAAATGGCCACGCCCCCCCCCCTTTCCCCACAGCCACACGGCGTTGGCCCCGTTTCCTCTGAGGTGGGGCGCGGGCGCTGAAGATCATTGAGAGTGAGCTGGGAAAGCCCGCCTCCGAGCTCTTCCAAAACTTCGACGACCAGCCGCTGGCCTCCGCCTCCCTGGGCCAGGTCCACAGGTCGGGTCCTGTCGGGATCCCGACGCGATGAATCCGAAGGAATCCCTCGAATTTTTGTTTGGCGGTTTCCGAGAAAACCAAAATGAGGTGACTTCTTCGAAGAACCGAGGTGGCTTCTTCAAAGCATCACCCCCTGGCCTCTGCCCCCTTTTTTTCCGTGGCGGCTGAATTCTTCCGTCAGGGCCACCACCAAGGAGGGCACGGAGCTGGCCATTAAGATCCAAAGGGACAAGCTCAAGGATGGATGGCGGTGGTTCTCAAAGTCGAGCTCCTGTTGCGTCTCCTACTTTAAAAAACACACACACACTTGATATGAGACGGCAAACTGTGAATGTGCACCCCGAAACGTAGGTGGACTCAAGCACTGAATCAGGTTGGAGTTTCGGCATGCGTATCCTGAAACAATTTCGCTCGTGAGAGGCGTCCTCATCAGGGGTGCCATCGCCACTCTCGAGGTACTTTTGAATCAGCAATCCGCATGGTGGCGCCCGACTCCAAAAAGGAAAAGGAAAAAGAGACACGACCGCAGAACCCCTTAGAAACAGGGGGGCCACACACACACCCCCCGCAGGGGGAAGAAAAACCGAACCGCCTAAAAGCCGCCTCCATCATGATTGCCGATGGGTAGTTTAGACGGTTGGCAGAACTCCTGCCTAACTGCCCACGATCATTTTACCATGGAGCATCTCCGTCTGAGCTCAGGTGCATTGGTTCGAGATGGTCGCTTTCTGGTGCTGCTCCTTCAACTTCCTGAGACGTTCCAGGCTCCTCCAGCGCTGCGTGACATCCGCAATGGACCTGTTGAGCTTCTTGGCCAGCGATTTGTACGAGTACTTGGACCGGTTCTCCGCTTTCAGGCTGCAAAGCTGCTGGTCATCTTCCTCTGTCCATGCGCGAGGTACTTCAGGGGGAGTTCCTGGATTGCCAGCATCAGAGTGAGCACAAGCAGGGGCTTCAGGAAGAGATTCAGGAGAGGAGAATGGGACCACGCAAGGAGATACTGGAGCTGGCGCTGGAGTGCGAGGTACTGGACGTGCTGGAGGCTCCGGGGAGTGTGTCCTCTCGGAGGACGTAGCACGGCATCGCTTCCGCTTCGTTCTGCGCCGATCGGTCCCACACTTGTCCATGATGGAGCTGGGAACATTGGTCTTCTTGATGCTCGGCTGACCGACATGGGTGCGCGCCATGGAGCTCTTCGGGCGTGGATCTATAACCTCGTTGGTCTCCCCCGTGACGACGCCGTAGGACAACGACTTGGGGTTTACCACCGCGTTGCACTGGTGGTCCATGTGTAGCTGGAGTGATTGAGCGTCGACCAGCGGTGGGGGGTCAGCCAGATCCTCCGAGTTGACCGAATGCCGAATCCCGGGGCCAGGTAGTTCTGCCTCATCTAGTCGGGCATGGTCATGCGCTCGCGGTCGCGATGATTCTGCCAGCGACAGACCTCGGACGTGATGATGCCGCACGCCATCGTGCCCGCCATGCATCCTGCGACTGTGCGCCTCGTCAGCCTGATTCAAGGTCTCCTGGATGAGCTCCATCATGTCCGCAGCGTTCTGGGTCATCCGGTGGTGGAGTGCAATCATGCGTCCGAGCATGACGACCGCGTTCCGATATCGCCGAAAAGGCCCACGTCTTGAACCACCAGATAAGCTCCGTGATAAACCCATGAATCAAAGGGCTCCGGAACTCAACCAGAAAAACCCCAGCCCAACAGCCCAACGGAGTCCGACCCCGTTTGGAAAAAGGACCGAACCGAACAGAACCAGCAAGGGCCACGCAGCCGAACCTGAAGAAACAAGGACAATCAACACATAGACATTCTTTCCGGTTGGGATGGCCGGAAGATGAAACAGGTGCTGCAGATCCGCTGACTTGTAGCCGGCGGACAAATAGATACTGCGAAGCTGATCCAACGCCATCTGTACTGCCCGTGCCGGGTGCGCATACTTGGTGGCGAGAGCTGACCGTGATCTAGCCCCGGAGAGAAGGGTGGAAAGACTTCCTGCAGTGTGGGGTCCTCTGATCTGCCAGATTTTTGTTGGCGTTTTGTAGTAAATCGCCCGGTCGCCTACGTCGATGACGAAGCCGAGGAACTCAGAGGAACCCACCTGTTCCAACACGATGGGTGCACCATAAAAGTCAGCGTGAAGCAAAGCCTCCAATGGGGCTGCTGGGTGACCGGAAGCCGGAGACGGGAAGATCACAAATCTGTTGTCAACATAACGCTCCAAGAAGATGTTGTGGCTGGCGAACCATTGTCCATAAATACGCTGCCAGAGAACTTCGTGCCGCGCGACGCAAATGTGACTGAGAACTGGGCTCAGCTGAGAGCCAATCGCTGTTCCATGGACTTGGCGGAGAATGAGAGTTCCCACCTGGACGTACATGCATTGGAAGCTGGATTTGACTATATCCAGGATGTCCTCCACATGACCCGCGTAGTCGGCGTGCGTCCATAGGATTGCTTACCCGCAGAGACCCGGTTGTAGTGGACCGCCGCCTGAGTTTCCACCGAATAAATAAGACTAGCATGCTCTCGCCGGTGCTCTGCTAATAGCTGCTCCACTGCTGCGCACACCTGATCCTGAGGGACACTGTTGAAGAAGCCGACCAAATCGTCATTGTGAAATGCGAGAGTGACCGTATCGTCTGAGTTGTCAAAGTATTGTTTGACGTTCTGCCATATCCTCGGCGTGGGGTGTACCCCCACGAACACTTCCATGTACTCGCGGCGATCTCGCCGAGAAGGATCGCAACCGCTTTGAAGAGCTGCCGGTGCACCACCTTATGGTAGGCTATAATGGTTCGCCCTGATTTCCATTGCTTCTTACGTTTGAGAAAGACCTTGCCGACCGGGATCGCGGTGGTCTTCTTCCTGTATGCCCATTTGTACTTCTTCTGCAGGTGCCGGGGGATGGCTTCAACAATAAGAGCCTCGGCCTGGTCGGGCTTCAGCGGAGTGGCGGCAAATGTGCCTGACTGAAGCCAAGTGTTGTGGAGGCCTTTGAAGTAGAGTTGGGGGCAGAAGAACATGAGGTGGTGGTTGTCGTGGTCCTCGTTATGGCACACAAAGTCCTGGCCGAGGTGTCGATGCAGGATGTTCAGCTGGTGCTTGGTGAGAAGTTGATGGGTGGATGCGTGTTGCCGGTGTTTCAGAAATTCACGGCGTAGGTGCTGCATGAGGGGTGCGTGGAACTGGTCCAGGGGCAGACCATGGTGCAGACACCATTTTCGTAGACGTTCGTGAACCTGCACTTCGTAGACTGACAGGTCCACATAATACGACGCCAAGGCTGAGGTGTAATGAACGTGCTGTGGAGTTCCGGGAAACCGGAACTCATCCAATCCCGCGGCTACATGGCCTTGAACATGAGATAGCCAGGGCTGCCGTTTTAGCCAGGCTGCGCACTGACACGATGATGGTCCGGCGGATGTGAGGAGGTAACAATCCTGAAACGCCGAGAAGTTCCACATGACCGTATGAACTCGAGGATGAGGGGTCTCCGCCAACTTCGTGCTGGGCAAGTGGAATGGAAGAGCCCAGTTGCGATGGTCGAGAACAAGCCGACGAAGGACTTCCCTGGTGGACCGCTGATAATGGGGATGAGAAAGCCACGGTAACCGCAACAACAGGTTGATCTTGGGTTGTTGGAGTTGGCGGAAATCAAGAACTCTTCGCAAAATATTCCGAACTCGATGCCGATGGGGTTGTTCCACATTGCCTGACAGCCTGTATATAGCATATATATCCAAGTCTGAGTGCCGTCCACTACGAAGTCGTTTTTCCTGCTCCCAAGATTCGATGTGCTCCGAGGTGAGGCGAGCGATGATTGACCAGGCCTGGGTGTGTTTGAGCGCCACCCGATGGAAGTTCCTGCCATAGACTGTACAACTCCTCCTGCGCAAGCGGAGGAAAAGGCGTTTGCCAAACCTGGACCAGGGCTGTTCGGCAAGAAACCGGGTAGCCGTGTAGCCAGTGGAGATGCGCTTGTACCGCCGGTAGATGTAGGGCCAGTTGAGGGACGGCTGATAGATGCTGATCAAGGCGTGTTCCTGCGTCCAGGTGACGGTATGGTCAGAGTCTGTGAAGATAACCCATGTAGCGAACTCGTCATAGTTACCAAAATGATGCCACCATCTGAGGGCCGGCTCTGCATTAATAAACTGTCCGTGCTGAATACCCAGTAACTTGGCCCTACGATTGTGTTCTCGACTGGGATAAGTGATGCTGGTACTTCCAATATATACGTCCGACTGCGGGTTGACTGAGCGTGGAAGGTCTGGGCGGAGTTCGACTCGCTGCTTCCAATACACTGCGTTGGGCTGCAAGAAGTGGCCGAAGGTGTACATGTTCGGGTGGATGCGTAACCGCCGGAGTCGGCGCCTGAGCTCCGTGAGCGCGTGCGTGGGACGACCGTAGTGATGGACCATCAGCAGGGTGGACATTGACTCAGACCACATAGACAGTTGCTTGTTGACCATCGGCATGTTGAGGATTTGGCGACTGGTGACGATGATCAGATAGAGAACCTGATAATACTGGTGGGCTGCATGCACATCGAGGGAGTCCCCAAGTCTGATTGCAATAAGCGCGACGATGTAGGGAAGGAAATAATCGGTGCCATGCTGCAAGCTCACCGGCCAAGACGGCTCAGGAATACCATAGTGTCTGGCTGCACTGCAAAGCTCCGACCGCGCATACTGACTATATAGTTGCAAAAGAAAAACCGTTTCTGGAGATTGAATGACCGGCATGGCTTAGCCATGCATCCAACGCTCGAGCACTGAACGGTTGATTAGGTCAACAGGAAAAACGGAAAACCGGAAAAAAACCCGAAAAACCAACCCGCGACCCCGAAAACCTACATGAAAACGGAAAGGTAAAAGGCCGCTGATGGTCTCCGGGCAAGGTGCAGGCGTGAGGAGCAGCGGGCTTTTCAGACCAGTCGTGTCAATGGTGCTAACTTCCTTCCTCATGAGCGCTACCGTCACTCCCCTCACTTGCCATACATGTACATCACCGTGATGAACTGCAGGAGTGCTCGCTTCGAGCCTTTGCTCACTAAAGAGACGGTGGCCCCCCACTTGACTGCAATGGCTTTCAACTGCTCCACAGTGTCAGATGCCAGCTCCTGTTTGATGAGATCAAGGTAGTTCGCTTGGTTGGACAGCGTGCGTTCGTGTAGCCATGCCTTGAAGACCTTGTCCGTGAGACTGGTAGGAAGTGGCACCTGCTGACCTTTGGGGTTCCCTTGACGTAGAAGGTCCGAGTCTAGAGTAACATCCGGGGGAGCCGCCGGGGTCTTTCGCTTTGCTGGTCGTCGCTTAGGAGCCGGATCAGCCTCTGGAGATGGAACTGGTAGGGGAGGTCCTGGCTGATCCGAGTTGGCCGCGTTAATGTAGAGAGACTGGTCGGAGCGGCCGGGCGTGGGGGTCCAGGACGCGGCATTGGAAGGGGACGAGGATGGCAGCTTCTTATCCGGTGTAAGAGTGATGCCTTTGCTCTTGTAGCGCTCCAACTGTTGCTCCAACTCGGCAATTTTGTGGCGAGTGAGGTTCTCCTGCTTGGCGGGCTGCAAGGACTCCATGAGATCCACGATTTTGATTGCAAGTGGCTCCATAAACTGCATGGCCTCATTGCGCTTGTCCGGCGCATTGTCCGCGTGGAGAGAGCGAGCTGTCCTGTCAATGTCGACCTCCCTGCCTCTCAATGCTTTGAGAATGGAAGTCAATAAGACTGCCTCGGCTATTGTCTGAGCCATGACTGGTGTGCTGTAGCGACCATTGGACAGTGCTCGTAATGCGTGATCTTCTGCTCCTCCTCGAAGAAGTCGTGTGAGTGGAAGATCCAGAATAGCTGTTCCTGCGAGCCCGACTCTTCTGGACCACTGAGTGGGCTGAACGTGACGGTACAGCTGCAGACCACGGACCTCCGTCTTATCCAAGAAGATATCGTCAGATTGGAAGGTGCTCGGAAGTAGCTGCGAATATCGAGGCTGAGTGTATTGCGTTGCATCACCCTGGCCGAGAGGTGCCCGAACTGGAGGTTGAGCTGGCGGTGCGGGTGGTGGAGGACGAGGACCCGTCTGCATGTGGCTTGTTCCACCACCGTGATAGTTGTAAAATTGACCAGGTGGTTGAGGAGGAAACTGATGAGCCATCTGTGGGGGCCGAGGGGGATTGACGCGAGGCGGTGCTTCTTCGCGAAGTTGATGTTGCGATGGTTCCGTCCGATTGGAGCTGAGATACGCCTCCTGCTGGGACTGCGGGACTGACCATGACGGAAGATACGAGGGTCCCGAATACGAAGAGGAGGAAGGTGCCGATGCCGCCGGCCATGAATAGCTCCACTGAGAAGCCATCACTAGATAGGAGGTTGCCGGTCACACTGCTAATGGGTTAAACGCTAGGGGGAACGCCACACATTTCCGAGACAACAACCATTGCGAAAACGACACCCAAAATCCGACCAGGCCCGGGGCGGTGAGAGACCAGAAAACAGCATTAGTTACTCAAAACTTCAAAAAAGGAAGCCCTGCAATAAGGTCAGCACATACTCGAATGAGGCCCTGGCGTGCACTTTTTGTCGCAAAATATCGTCGGTAGTCGAAGACGGCAGTGTGGCGAAGAATGCTCTTATTCGCAATGAAACATCATTAATTGTCATTGGCTACAACAGCTCCTGGTGCAGGTTCACGAGCGGAGGACACCAGTAGGTGGCTTTGCATCGGTGGGCCATGCGAGTCCGACAATCTGGCTTGCCTCCGGGATCACCATCCAACACTTGCCCGACACATAGTGGATGACATCAGGACGTTCACTGGAGTCCAGGGCCTCAATGCAAGCTTGCTCTCCTCCCGACCGAATGGGCTGACAGGTGCCAACAGCGCGTCCGAATAGCAACAATTGAGCCATGTTAAAAGACATGCTCCAGTTCTGGCTCATCGTGCGAGCGATTTCTTCAGCGTCGTAGTCGGCGTGTCCAGTGATCTTCCAGCCCTGGGCATAAAAGGCTGGGCACTCCGAGGAGTGCTGCCGGGAAGGATGGATCTGTCGGCTCCGCAGGATGCCGCGAGTACCTCCAACACTGGAAGCGTGAGTCCAGAGCAGCATGGGTCGCGTCTTCGTCGGTTCTTTGAGCCGGACTGTGGCCCCAAGATAAGGGACGGTCAGCATGAACCAGTGCGGGGTGATCTTATAAAAATGATGATCCGGGTTGACCTTCGCATAGTTCAGGGTGGAGTGCTGAGACGGTATGCCTGCTGCATTCAAGGTCGCGGCCACATAGCTCATCTGATCCTGATTGACTGGGATCCCATCGCGAAGATATGGTGCGGCCAGCACCTGAAGTTCGTTCCTCCAAGGATCAGACTCCGGATTGGGAAGCAAGACCAGCGGTGGCTGTGCCTGCGGATTGGGGCGTAGCTGCATGCTCCTCGAGGACGACCCCACATCCGGGTGAGCTCCTGCGGCCTTGGAGGCCGGAGCTGACGGGGCACTGCTTCTGCTACGCGGAAGGGGAGATCGATTGCTTCTCGGTCGCCGGGATGAAGCTTTAATTGCCGTAGGTGCCCGGGATGAGGACTTGGCTGCTGTAGGCGTCGGCGCGGTAGCATTCGATGCTTCCGTCGCGGTGTTGTCCGATGCTGAGTCCCTTCGGGAGATCGGAGGTGGCGTCCGGGAGCGAGCTCGGCCTCGCCGCTGTGGGGGCACTGACTTGGAGTAGGGGGAAGCGTGGTGGGTACGTGACCTGTCTCCCTCCGTCGCGTGGCGTGATCTGGATGGTGGGTTGGGCGGTGGAAGCATCAGACCTGATGGGGTTGCCGTAGGGATCGGTGTAATAGGGGTCGGTGCTGTGGGCATAGGTGGGCATGCTGTAGTTGAAACTGTCGGGGTAGTTGGCGTCATCGGAGTCATTGGTGTCATCGGCGTGGCCGGGCGTGCTTTCACCAGGATTTGCGGCAGTGGGCCAGCTACAGATGCAGGCCAGACCTCCAAGGTAGGGACCGATGCCGATACGTCACCAGGGGCAAGAGCCGGGACCGCTGCTTTGGCAGCCCTTGAGGCGTTGGACACCTCGCAAGATATCCTCGAGGCTGGTGTCACAAGCGTACTCCTGCTCGGTGATGCTGACTGGTGCACCGGAGACCTGGGCGGCGTAGGGCCGGCAGTGTTCCTGGATGCTTTGGCCATGGGGCCTGCCGAGTTCGACATCGGACCTGCGTGGGGGCGAGACATCTAGTGCCAACAATTGCGAGCCAAGACCAAGCTGACGGCGTCGTGATTTTCCACCTGATGTGTCGGGTAGTCGGATTGGTTGTCAAACAGTTGGTCTGACAGAAACGGTTCACGGAAACAGTCTGGGGTGCCGGAAGGTCTGGGAGAGGTCCAAGCCTGTATTGATAAGGTCAGCTGGAACAGTCAAGCGTCACGAGCGACAAGGTCCGGTAACAGTCTGTAGAAAATGTCTGAGCATGAGTCGGAACAGATGCCCACAACGGGGATCAAGACACTGACCGAAGCCCGGACGCAGTGCCTAAACACACTTGATATGAGACGGCAAACTGTGAATGTGCACCCCGAAACGTAGGTGGACTCAAGCACTGAATCAGGTTGGAGTTTCGGCATGCGTATCCTGAAACAATTTCGCTCGTGAGAGGCGTCCTCATCAGGGGTGCCATCGCCACTCTCGAGGTACTTTTGAATCAGCAATCCGCATGGTGGCACCCGACTCCAAAAAGGAAAAGGAAAAAGAGACACGACCGCAGAACCCTTTAGAAACAGGGGGGCCACACACACACACACACAAACAAAAAATGGAGCCTGCCAAAAAGGGGTACCCCGGAAGACCATTTTCCAACCTCAAGTTCCATGTTAATCGGCTGGAGGTTATGCAAAGTTGGTTTTGGTCAGCGGCCGGTTAACGTATGCCGCGCATGTCAGGTTGGGGGTTTTGATCGGGATGCTCGTTTCACTTTGGCGGGAGCCAGAACGAAACTGGGAGCATGGTTGTGGAAATCCAGCTTTTGTGATACTGAGGGAAAAGCCATTCAAATCACAAAGTCATAGGAATGCTCCACTTTGGTATCACAGAGGGCTGTTTCAACCAAGCATGATTTGCAGGGTGCTAAATGGCCAACCATTAAAGTTTCCCAAAGAAGCCAAAATCGGATCGGGGATTTTGTACATTTCTCCATTTGATACCCGGACGGCAGAAGCAAAACGGAAGCAAAGCTGTGTCTTGTTTCCGTCCCGTTTGCGGAAAATGTGCCGATTGTGCCCGCTCACCCGTCCGCATTCTGCTTTGTGGCAAATTGCCATCTGGCCTGCAGGAGATGTATGACCTGGACTTGGCCCAGTTTGACAAGATTGCAGCCCTGCTCGACAAGTACAAGATAGGGGTCGAGGGTGCTCAGAGCGTTTGGGTCGACATGTTCGAGGAGGCGAAGGTGATCTTGTACCGAGAGATCGATTACCTCGCGGAGGCCGAGAACACCAAGCGCTTCGCGGAGAACTTCAACAAGGTCCGCCGGCGTTTTGCTGCCATGTGTAAATTAAAAAGAGCTCCTACAGCATCTACAGCCCAATTCGGCATGCAAATCCGTCATACATTCAGTCCGTTCTTTGGTGCCCGCGAAGCGCTGCAACATAGTTCCCGGCTGGGATCCCCATCGGCATGAAGAACTCCGTGTGCACCTGGACCACCCACGATCCGCGTTAGGCTGTGTGAGCCGCAAGCGTGTTCAGCAGATTGGGTTCAACTTGCCTGAAAAATATGGTCGGCTGCGAGCCCCTGAAATCGCACAGCCACGATTGGGGTTCTGTGGACGGTGGTTTTTGCAGCTCGGCCGATCGGCGTGGCTTTCTCTCAGGTGCAATGGGCTACCAGCCCCGACATCGTGGATGAGTTCACGAGCGCGAAGGTGTTGGCCATGACCTTCATCCCGGGAACCAAGATCCATGGCAATAGACTTGGGGTGATGGTTTTTAAATCGCCCAGCCAAAAAATGTTGATGTTCCCCTGGAATTCCCGAAAAAGGTACCCTCAAAACAAGAGACGCCCATATCGGGTGGTCTTTTGGGTTTTGGGTACCCTCTTCACCACGGCAAGGGGTAGTGGCATGTTTTTATCTGGGTCCAGATCCCTTTTGGCCACATACCTATGGCTTGCAGGCTTTTGGAGTTCAACATTCCCTTCGCTGACAGGGGGATTGTGTGGAAGCAAAGGTTGAATGGATTCAAGGCCCGTGCCGGGGGCCTCAAATCCCGCAGCCGTTGATGGTTGGAACATGCTTTTGCCAAACTTGGAGTCAACCAATGTTTTGTGGAAGATCGTTTTGCAGAACCTGTCAGAATGCAACAATTGCGCTTGAGCGTGTTTAACAGTGCAAATCAAATGTCAAGCAATTGATACATTTTGAGGGATCTTGCAAAACAGGTGTCTAAACACTGCCCAGGGCATCCAAAGACATGAGTAAACAGCGTCTCATACGTCTTTAGCGAGTAAACATAGTCTTGGGAAATTTCACGCTCATTCACGCTGCTCACGTTTGCACCTCTTGTTCTGCCACTGCACAGTGAGACATCACCAGCGCATTTTGCGCCAGATTGGTATATTGTGTGCACAATTTATTTTGTTTGATAAGATAGGGCTAGCGCAGGTGTAGTCTAGTGATGGAACCGGCCAGGATCATCCATTGGCTGGCTGGACACACCACAATTTAGACCGAGATTTGATGTCCGCGCTTGCCATGCACATTACACACAGCAAAATCCAATGTACAATGCGCACATGCGAACTCCGTGGCATTGAGGCCAATTTTGCAGGCCTAAGGATCTAGTCCGCGCCACATAGCTGGGCAAACGGCTTTGTAGCCATGCAATTGTTGCAGACCGAATCAGCAGGCTGTGGTATTTGAATCTAGGAAGGGGGTGCAAATTCACGTTTGTTTCACGGGTAAACTCCGTCTTTCACGGGTAAACTCCGTCGTTCACGCAAAATTCACGGTTGGCTCACAGTCCCCGATTTGTCAACGATAATTATTGGTGAAGCGTACAAATATAAATCGATATTGTCTGCGATTCCCAGACAGCACAGCTAGCCTACAAGCATCGAATTACCACCTCCTAGACCGTAGCCCTGCCCATGACACGACCCAAGACACGTTGTTGCGCAGTGATGCTACGAGTTTGTTGTTGCGCGTGTGACTTCTTGCATGCTGATGCCATCGCATGAATCACGCAGCACAGCAGAGAAATACTTGCATGTGGCCAAGGTAATCTCGATCCATGGGGTCCATATCCGTGCATGCTGCATAGCTAGCATAAAGGCTTACCTTGTCAGACGACTGTCACATGCATGGGAAATATGCCATATATGACTGCAATGTACATTGTTTGGCATGCAGGCATGTATGTTGCATCACCGGACCTTTGATGGTGCTTTCAATCAACAAATACCCCATTCACGGGCCATTCACAGGTATACACCGTATTTTGGGTTAAACAGGTCTTTTTGTAAAGACATAGTTTACTAGCGTCTTGGAAGTACTGGGACTGTTTGTATGTTGACACGAGTTGCAAAACAATTCTCAAACAGGTGTTACCTGTTGGCTGGTCTTGCGACACACTTGTCTTCACAATTGTTGCAGCTTGACAGGTTCTGCAAGAAGCTTGTAGAAACAACAGTCAAGGTATGTTTCAACAACTGTTCAACAAGTGTCAGATCCGCCATGGTGTTTGGACATAATTGTCGAAGTATGTTTCCTCAAAATTGTCAAAACAGTTGGATTTTTGGAATCACTCATCAAAACCTAAAAAACAGTTGTTCAATCGCGCATACTGGAAAACAATTGCGATGTTCCCTATCCCCTGGGATCAGACGATTGTCTAAGAACATTCAAGTTCTCGGATCTGTTGGGGTTTCTTCATTTTTTCGTGAAACCAGCAACACGTTCAATAACTCCGCGACTTAGTCAGGATCTCCAACCTGAAGAAGCTTGAGGAGCAAGGCTTCGACCGGAAGCAGCTGGCCAAGAACCTGGCTCAGGCGTACCTCCTGGCCTTCTGCAAGTACGGCTTCTTTAACACGGCTCCTCGGGGTCAAACTCAAGCCATGCCAGGGGTTGGAGTTCTTTTCAGGCTCGGTACGCTTGGGGCTCTTGGGGTAGTCAGAGACAAAGTGGACACAAGGGCAAAAACAGTTGTGGGGGTCCAAACCCCTATCTTCACAAACCCTTGGATTGCGCGGTTCCTCATTGGTGTCGCATTCAGAACTAAGGATCCTCACCCTGGGAACCTTGCTGTGGATGACGGCTTCAAGGGCGGCAGGCGTGGCCAAATTGAGTGAAGCAATCACACTGCTGCAGTAAAAAGAGGCTACCAAAAGGAGGATGCTCAAACAGTAAGTGCTTAAACATGGGTATGTGTCTGAATAGCGGGACCACGATTGGTATTTGTCCTTGTGATGTCCATTTAAACCAAATCATGTGTGCATTTGTACTTTGTGCGCATCTGTGCCTGCGTGTATGTGCGGAGGGCAGTTGCTATGCTTAAGCAAAATTCAATTTGCCCGAACTTGCGACAGGCTCATCTTCTACGACTTCGGCCAGGCCTGCGAACTCACAGAGAAGCAGGCGGATGGCATCCTGCAGGCGGGTTCTGAAGCCCGGGTTGGACCCGTCTCTTGGCAGGCCCTTGGCTACTAAAGCTACTGTGGATTGACAAAATCCATGCCATGGCAGTTTGACCACCCACGCTGTTTTCAAACCATGTTGTCTTCGCAAGGAGCTGCGCAATGCTGTGCAAATGGTGTACTGCTTACAAGATTTGAGCGCTGCGCCGTAGGTGATTCAATCCATCGTGGACTTTGACGCGGAAGCTTGCGTCAAAGCCATGGACAACTTGGGATGTCTTAAGGAGGGCACCGACTTCAAGAAGGTTGAGGTGAGTCATGGGGGTGGGAGACATGACATGGACCTGGCGAAATCACGGGGACCGGTCTCTTCAATCCTGCCTCGCCCGGCGTTGGGATCCCAAAGTGGCGCACAAGGGAGCCCGTTGCACTGTGATTGGGCAACCTTAAGAGAAGGGCAGGCCAAAATGTTTGATGTTCACGGTCCGCGTGCGCCCTGACTGGCATCGGATGGAGGGACCAGTCATGAAAGGCATCGCAATTGCAATCTTGAAAGGATGGGCAGAACAACATATTAGGAATATCGTTTCACATGACGTCAAGTTTTGTCTTAAGCTTCGGAATGGGGGCAAGCGCTTGGCCACTTGCTGCTTGTCTGTGGCCAGGCCGTGGTGCAGAATAACTTCGATACGGGCAAAGTGAAGAGCAAGCGCAGCAAGCGGAAGGAAAAGCGTGAACAGCTTGAGATGGTCGAAGATGGGAAGAAGGACAAAACCCCCAAGCAATCCGAGGCAGGGCAAGTAGAGCATGTGGGGACGACCCTGTTTCAATTGCTGGGTCGGATGGAAGGTTCAAGGCTCGTTCCCATTCCCTACGATCAATTCCAGGCACCCACTTCCCTGCAAGGTGATGAAGTATTTCAAGCTGCCCCCGGCCTTGGCCTTCGTTGCCCGAGCGATCACGCAGATGGAGGGCGTGGGTGTTATGTTGGACGAGGACCAAGGGCGGACCGGCCTCCCATTTGAACAGAATCTGCGTCATTTCAACCCCGTCCTGTACAGTTGAGTGGCAGTAGCTTGCAATTCTCTCATTTGGGTTTAGTCATTCCCCTGTAGTTGCCCACGTTGGGGCTTCGTCGGCGCTGCCCTTAGCCACAGTCCCATTGGGCACTTGCCAAATAGGCTGGTGGCATGCCATCTTTTGAGGCCTTCAGGCCACTCTAGGCCACTCCAGGCCACTCCAGGTGTGAGGTTCCTGCCGTAGGATTACGAGTTTATTGACCTGGTGGCCGACCAGGTGCCAAAGTTGCAGGTGGAGCGGGGCGCCGGCATCAGCTATTTGGCCGGCCAGCTCTTCAAGAATTGGGGCAGGGCATGAGGCCGCGCGGCCTGTCTTTTCTTCTTCTTCTTTTTGTTTGTTTTTGTTGTTTCGTTTTCCAAAGCGAGCCCCGAGAAAAGTGAGCGAATCACTCACCTTGCAGAGGGTCGCGCACCAGCGCGACCTTCACCGACCCAATCACATGATTCATACATTGTTGACACGATGTGCGATTCGTGCCAGTTGCTTTGCGCCTGGTGCAGAGGGATGCAGAGATTTTGCCTTTCCGGCAGTGTGACAGGCGTGCCGAGCCCGCGGCCGCGAAGTGTTTGTAGCTGGCCGCGAGGGAGCGCCCCGATCTTCAGCGCCCGATGCACGTCCCCAAAGTTCCCGATTGTTCTTTTTCTCCTTACCAACGAGGAACCACCAGAGGATTCATGGACAAAGATGGTTGAAAGGCTTGACAGGTTATTGTGGATGTTCGAAGGTGTGATATGATGTTCCAAGAGGAACTCTAGGGAACTCTCAGACAGCCTCGGGCCCTCCAGTGCGCGGCCTGGTGCTGGGCCGATTTTCCCAGGTTCTTTTTCGAGATGCCACTTAGGCATCGACTGCCCGACGGAGCAAGCAGGCGTGAGAAAAACTTGGCGGAACATGGCCTTCAACAGCAACGTCCCATGCTCAATCCGGGGTCAACAGCATCAGTGCGGAGCTTTCGCCGCGTAGGTCTTGAACTTGGCGGACCTTCGTGGCCAGCGTGCACCACTGGAGGAGTTGCAGGTGGGTGCAACGTGTTGGGCAGAGATTTTGAAGGAAGCAGCTAACGTGGCAAAATGTGGCAAAGTTAAAGGGTGCCTTTCTGACATACAAGTGCTTTAGAAATCTTCGAGAGGCAAAGAAAGAGAGAAAGCCAAGGGAGGAGAGTAAGGAGGCACATAGTTTGGGGCGTCCTCCAGGGTATCACAGGCACTCTGAAAGCACTCCGGAAAGCCTGTGTGTCAAGCATGAAAGTTGTCCAAAGCAGAATAGCGGCAAGTATCGGCCAAGCTGAAGACTCGGAATGCCAGCTGAGAGGAAAGCAGACCCCAACATGCTCACCAGTCAGATTTCTGAGAGGTGATGTTTCGGGTGGCCCGAAAATCAAGGGGAGGTCCCGGCAGGGTGCATCCGCCAGGTGCCGCTGGACCCAGCCCTGCGCAACAGATCCGTGCCCGTGGCCAGCAGCTTGGCCACGATTTGGCGTAAAGACGGCATCGCGCGACACCGCGGACGCCGTGCGAAATAGATCTAGATAGCCTAACCTTCCAGGGAAACCGACAGATTGATTCATGGGTATGTGTTCATTTGTTCATTTGTGCAGACATGGCTTCACTCACTCTTGTTTGGGCTTATCCGCGAGGCAAGCCTTCAAAGGCGCCGACCGTGGAAAAGGTGGAGGCTGGTTAGGGCTCGGGTCGAGGCTTGGAATCTATGGCTGGATGGGCCCACTTGGGAACTCCCACTCAAAATGAGCCAAGCGGTTTGTCTTGGTCACAGGCACTGCGTAGCACAGACCCCGCCCCCCAGAAAAAGAGAGATCACCAAGTCACAGAACCAAGACAGGCACGACTCCTGAAGCGCTTCGCACTGCCTAGCACAGTTTCGCCCGCTAGGCACCAAAATGCAGCACAAGCTTTTGGGGGGAATGAACCACCCTGGGTTTCAGTCAACCCTGGGGTAGTCAAAAAGTTGAACCCTGCTCCTCCTATTTACTGGCGCAGGAGCCCCTCTCAGCGCGCTCCGGGCGCTCTGACGCGGTGAGCGTGCAGAGCTTCCGGAGCGTGGCTTCAACCAGCGTGCAGCGACACACTCAGAAGCTATCAGGAGCTTTATTTCGCTCTTGTGACCTGGTGTCGGCTTGGCATGAATTGGCCGGGTGATGTGTCCGCCCTCTCTTGTCTTCCTGCCCTGTGTGACGTACGCCGGGCGTTTGTTGGCAATCGCTCTGGCAGAGCCACTGCAAGCGGATGACGAATGTTGCACAGCTCCCCCAGCAATTGGCCACGCACATTCAAGGGTGACATTTAGATGTTCAGCCCTCTGTCCAACACAGCCTGGGCGAATGTCTTTTCAGACCTGTGCTATTTCATTTTGCTTTGTTTCTGCAGGACCAAAGAAGTCCTCGGCTGAAATCAAGCAGTTGGTCAAGGACTTTGTGCGTGAAATGGTGAAGGGCAAGGAGATGGAAGTGCTGCGAGCGGATGGCAGCCGCATGGCCGTGAAGTGCGGCCTCACCAGGCCTGAAATCGAAGATCCCAGAAACTCAAGCGTTGCGCAGGGGTGGACATAGCTTGAAACAATTGCAGGTGCCGTTTCTTGCTCGCTTGCACGTACCATTTCTTAGTCGGGAGGACATGGGAACTAGGGGTGCACATGTTCCACATCAGATTACCTAAGTCCCTGTTCGGAAGTTCCTGGATGTTGTGGCACAATGTTGCCAGGCGGCGGCCGGTGCCTTGTCCCGCTTTCTTGTGAGGAGCCCAAGTCAGTGTTGGTGATTCAAGAACTGAATACCACTACTTTGACAAAGTATTGTGTGAGAAGCAGACCGTGACAGCCCGTGTGAGCCCTCCGTGCGCGTAGATTCCTTGGACCCTGGAGGTCTCTGGACACCTTGCGCCTCAAGTCCGGCTCGGAAACCCGGCACCTGGGCTTGGCGGAGGCGGACCGCAAAGCGCGCGTTGCGCGCGCTGCGGAGTGGTCGGGTCATGGGTTTATGGCAAGTTGGAGATTTTCCCTGCACTTTCCCGGCCTTAGATTTGACCTGCCAGTTCCGCCAAATTGTAGTGCCTGTGTATCTTAGTCGTAGTTGCGGTTCTAGTTGTTGTTCTGGACCGCCTTGGTGGCTACGCCCCTTGGTCATCATTGTTGCGTGACAACACCTGCAATCAACCCACCAGCCAACCAAACTAAGCAAAAAACCCACCATGCGCTGCTGTCGGCCTTTGAGAGAGAGAGAGCAGGGAAAATAATCCAAGCAAGCAACCAACCCACCCACCCACTCACCCACCCACCCACCTACCCAACCAACCAACCAACCAACCGACCGACCGACCGACCGACCGACCGACCGACCGACCGACCGACCGACCGACCGACCAACCAACCAACCAACGCAACCAACCAATGCAACCAACCAATGCAACCAACCAATGCAACCAACCAATGCAACCAACCAATGCAACCAACCAATGCAACCAACCAATGCAACCAACCAACCAACCAATGCAACCGAGCCACGACCTCATTGCCTCAGGTGGAGGAGGTGCTGCACGGCGTTGAGGAGCTCAGTGACTTGGAGACGCCCCTGGACGACACCTGCGCGGCCCGGCCAGGTGAGTTGCCCCTGTTTGTTCAGGGACCCTTGCAGCTCTATCAGTTAGAGAGCCTGTGGAATTGCTTGGGGAAGGCTGGCGAACTTTGCGCGGCAGGGGCTTGCTTGAGAGACCTGTGCGAAACGTTCCCTGGCTTCATGATTTTAAGCTAGGGGATCCTTTTGGTGGCAAACAAGGAACCTGAACTTGTTGTGAGCAATCCACTCAAGTGGGTGGGGAAATGGGCAGCGGTCCAAGCCTCGAACCCCAACTTGAACCGGTTGATTGGTTGATCAACGGCTCGTGGATGCAGGAGGAGTGCCCATGGAGTGCCCATGTGTGGCAAAAAGCCTTCATACTAGTTTTTGTTTAACGAATTGTTTTTGTTTTTGTGTTTTGTTTTTTTGGTGGGGGGGGCAGAAGGCCTCTCCTAAGAATCAACAAGAGTTCTGGTTTATCGGCGAGGCTTTGCTGAATTGAGCAGCTCATTCCCTGGGGTGCTGGAGAGGGGGTTGCGCAAATGGTTTGGAGGAGTTTCCAAGGTGGCGCGCTGGCCTCATTTTGTGTACGGATGGCGTTCCACACCATTTCTGCTGGTGGATATGGATTTGACATTGGTTGAGATTTATCCAGGCGTCAAGCAGATACAACAGCAAGTTGTTGGCTGTTCTTGGTGGCGATTGTGCCACCGCTTAGGCATATGTGGCATGTTGAGTTCAGGGCAGGCACTGCTAATTCTCTTTTGCTGGAGCATCAGCAGTCGGCTGCAAGTTTGGGAGACTGCGAACGCGCCGTGCCGGGTTTGGGTTGTGTCGCGTGGTTGTGAAGAGCAGGGCAGTTGTCATTGACAATCATTAGGTCCACGAGGTAATAATCATGTCGTGCATGCAGTGCTTTGGCTGTATATAGCGACTCTCAGGCAACAATGGTGCTCAAGGAGGAATGCATCTCCTTCAAGTTTGCTGAGCAGGCGAAGGCTGAGCTATTCACATTGTGCATGAATTTGTTTGTAGAAGGGCTCAAGAAGAAGTCAAAGTGAAGGACCGCTGACGCTGTCAATGCCAGCCGATCTCGGCCCTCGTTCTGGGGGCAGCTCCAAATGGAGATAGCTCCGCCCGTTGGATGTCCGGGGTCTTTGACCTGTGCGCAGCAAAATCGGGGACGGTGCCTGGTTGGAAGAGCAAAGCCGAAGATCTTTCAGTCACTAATTCACTCACTCCCTCCCTCGCTCATTAATTCAGTCAGTCAGTCACTCACTCACTTCCTCCCTCGCTCATTCGGTGAGTCATTCACTCACTCCCTAGTCAATTATTATGGAGACAGAAACTTCAGCCCAGCCCGTAGGCGGGCTCTTGCGGCTGGTGACCCTTGCCTGGCTCATGGGCAAGGTGAGCACAGTTAAGTGCTTGGGGGCTAGCCATGAGTGGGACGGTTGCAACCTTCACAGGCCTGACAGTTTGGCGTCCAGGGCTTGGCTGCAGTTTTTCATGTGGCTCAGATCGCAAGCCGCGGGCGTCAATTCTGCAAAACGAGAACCTACAGCTGACAGAACGCACTGCGGCGCTTACTTGTGAAGCAATCAACAGCATGTCCGGAAAGGATAAGTACATATTTGAAGGTGGCGGAGCCTCTTGTTCTGGCTGGCTTACACGACGTTTCCATCCACATCAGAAGGTCACACCTCTTCTGTTTGACCTGGCTGGATAAAGCCGATTGGAGATCCTGCTTCGCATGTGCAGAGTTGGTCACTTAATTGCGAGAAGCAGTGTCAAATCTGTTGCATAAGTAGTCCCATACACCGTACCCTCGTTGGTTGCACTGGGAAAAGGCTACGGGAGAGGCTCAGCCACGGAGGGGCGGTTGTTGCAATATGCGTTTCCCTCTCCTTTGACTTCCCTCCCTCACTTAGTCAGTCAGTCAGTCAGTCAGTCAGTCAGTCAGTCTTTCAGTTGGTCAAGTCGTTCAGCACTGACTGACTGACTGACTGGCTGGCTGGCTGGCTCACTCACTCACTCACACTCACTCACTCACTCACTCACTCAGTCACTCACTCACTCACTCACTCACTCACTCACTCACTCACTCACTCACTCACTCACTCACTCACTCACTCACTCAGGGCCCACATGTACGACTTGAGAGCCAGTTCTGACAAGCTTTGAGACATGCGCGAATGCACAGACAAACTTGCCCAGGAAGTATGGAGTCCACCTCCTTTGTGAACCCGAAGCTGGTGCCGCAGATGGCGCCTCGCACCGCAGGTGAGGAAGATCGCTGCACTCAGTCAGGCCTCGGTACCCCCAGGTCATGCAGTGGATGGACACAATGCTTCCACGCGTTCTTCCGAAGGTTCTACTGTCGATGATGTAAGGCGCCACCTAGTGTTTGGGTGCCAATTGGTTTGCCGGCTCAGGGGGGAATGTGGCATAGGTGCTGGAGTTTCAGGTTGGGTGTCGGACTAGGCGCCGGTTTCCGAAGACCCGAGGCTGACGCCGCAGATGTGCTACAGGCCTGCTGGGGCCTGAGGATTGGAGGTGGGTGTATTTCCGGAGCGAGGTGGGGAAACAAAACCTTGGCCTTGGAGCAGTTGGGATCTTCTCTGCACGACGCTGGTAGATTTGCATCGAGTCAATCGAGTCTTGGCATTGTTTGTGTTTCTAAGATGGGGAGAGGCTTCCAAGATCTATGTGTGATTGTGGGTCAGCAGTGGTCGGGCTCTAAGATCATCTATTGGCCAACTCCCGGCGGTGTTGGATTGGTGCTAAGCTTCTATGCCTCACTTGTGAATGCAACATGTTTGAGAGGGTTGTGGTTGCAATTGCCAAGGGCCAAGAGTATCAAAAGAATGTTGTGCCTTAGTTGGTTTGCCAAGTGGTGACCTGCACGACACCAAAACGGCCGTTGCTGGGGTCAAACAAATTCGCGGTTTCAGGCTCTCAAAGTCAGAGCTCTCTTTCCTGTAGCCTGGAGGGTTTCGCGAAATGATTTTTTCTCGAACTCTCTCTCCGAGCAGGGGCTCGGGGCTGCCACGAGCGTCCGACCCTTAGGCTTGGCCCAGCATCCGTTGGTGGCCTTCCCAGTGCTGGTGCCAAATGCGCGAGGCCTTGAGGCCGAATGGCCCGCACCATGAGGATGGGCGTTGCCACCTGTGAGGAAAATGGGCGACACCATGAGGGGGCTGTTCATTGTTCAAAAAAGGCGGCAAAAAGACACCCTGTTTGCAGGTTAGTCGAGTTGTTTGAAGCTTTTCCCATTGTTCAGTATTTCCGTGTATCAACTCGCTTCACCTGCTCACAGCCCTCGAACCACACCTACACACTGTATGGAATTCAACTCTTGCTAAACAACCACCGGCCCCTCGTAGCAGTGAGCCTCAGCAGGCTGCCCTGGCTGCTGGCGCCAAGGAGGCGTACGGATGGGCGGAGTCCACTGGCAGATGGCCAGTTGTTTTTTGTGGATGGACAACATCTATCTCGCACCGCGCAATGAAGCCATGGTTGAAGCCATTGTTTTGTGGATACTTACAGGGGATCATCAGACACCAGGGTTTAGGTGGTGCAGGATTTCGTCCATCCACAGAATGTCTGCCAGTTGTCCGAATATCAAGCGTGCATGCTTCTTTTGCGTGTTTAAGTTTAGGTGGTTGCAGGCCAAAGGCGTGCGGCAAGGATACAAAGCAGGAAATTCTCACACATGGTTTGCAAGGGTCAACCTGTGGAAAGGTGATCCACCTCTGCCGGATGGCGAGCACGCACGGGAGGCTACCCTACTGACAGCTGCGAGCGACACTTTTGCGCAGAAGAACACGTTGCCCGGCAGAATGGGAACAGACAACGCATGGCATTTCTTCCGAGTTGTTGCTTCGGGGGCTGGTCAAAATCAGGTCGCCCCTGCCTACCAGATTGGTTCTCACCCTAACCCCTGCTTTTTGGCTGAGTGTCTTTGGTTCCCGATCTCAGTCAGCCAAGATGCTCAGCCCAGGAACTGCACGGTGGAGGAGAATCTGCAGCGTGCCGCCGCCCCTCTGGCCACACATCTTTGTCACCGGGCTATACCATAGTGCCAGTCAAAGCTAGATTGCATGTGCATGTTTCATTTGACCTTGTTTTGAACTGATTGGATTAGGGCATGTTTCATGTGATCCGATGTGCTTTTGCTGAAGAACGATTATTGCATGCTTGGCATTGTTTTCGAAAAGGTTGCTAAATTTGCGGTGGGAATGCCCAAGCCAAAAGGCAAGCCCTTGATGGCTTGCCTTCCCTGTTCCCCATCCTCCTTTGCTATAGTAGTTGGTCTGTATGATTTGATATGAGCAGCACTGTTGTTTTTGTCTGCCATTTGCAGGATGGCATAGGGCATACTCTCCGAATGAGGAAATGAGGGGGAGGGGGTTACTCACCAACTTCGAATGTCGTAGCATAGAGGGGCATGAAAATTGGCTGGCAGGGGAGCAGTCCCAAGCAATGCCTTCGGATTCCTATGCCCCTCCAGGTGGCTTCGCTTTGAGTGGGAGATCCAATTCGAGACCTTTGTTTGGTTGGTAGTGCGGTCATTCTGATGGTTTTGACAGCTCTGTTTTTTGTTTGTTTGCTCCAAGGGTGGCAGCCCATCTCACTTTCTCAGTTGTCGGACACGTTTCTTTACATGCCTGGAAATGAGGTCAACCTTAGCAGGCCAAACCCTCACAAGTGACGTTCTTCACTCGCCAGGCAGTTCTGCAGAGGGCCAAAGCCGCCCACTGCAGCGTACGGGGCGCCATCTCCGTCTGCCGGCCTGCCTGGATGAGCATGAGTCCGCAATTTTTTTGGGGAGCTGGGGCTAAAACGAGCGAAAGCCATGATGAAGCTCCTTCGGAGATCCCTTGTTTCAAGTTCGGAAGTGTTGCAAAGCTTGCGGATGAATGGACGCGTTGTAAAATGAGGGATCTTTGGGTGGAAGCATAAAGCATTCTTTCTGAAAGGGATGGTTTCTGGGGGTTGCACCGCCGCTTCCTCCCATCATCTAGTAAGCTACTTGGTGCATGGTGGATGGCCTCATGTATTTTGATTTTGAACTCCAGTCCATTGTCAGAACTGTCAGGGGACTTCGGTGTTTGCAGAATTCCGTTCTTTTGGCGTGCTTGGACAGTATCTTGTGATTCGACGTGGTGCCACAGCCCCAAAGCGCGACGCTTGTATTCACATGCTCAGTGGGTCAGCGCTGCCCTAGCAGACGTGATATGTTGAAACCAGTGGACCAGGACCGTTTCCAGATCCTGATGAGTGCAAAGTTGTTCCTCAAGTGCCAATCAACATCGATAGCTTTGTTGAGTTCGCATTTTGCCTACAAGGCTGAATGCGGCAACCGGTCAGGACTTCAGTTGGGCTATAGGCATGCACTCTCTGACTCATTGCCGAGAGAGGCAGCACACGCAGCATCAAACGACGTTTGAAACGGAAGCGAAAAGCGAAGCCGAAGATGCAAAACAGAAAACCACTGGCAATTTTCAACCTAAATCAATCGGTGCCCAGGTTGTCTAAACGCGTGGCGTGGCCTTGTGTCACATGGGGAAAACCCGAGGCCTGGGCTGCCCTTACGAGGGTGAGGTGCCAGCGCGACGCGTAGCACAGGCTGGGGTCCAAAAGGGCCTTGGTTTCCAAGAGAACCCAGAGGAAACCAACTAGTTTTTGCGCTATGGGGGGCGGGCGTAAGAGGCTTGATGGCTTGGGTTGGCTGGTGGGTTGGTGGGTTGGTGGGGTCGGGGTGTTGGTGGGTTGGTGGGTTGGTGGGTTGGTGGGTTGGTGGGTGGGTGGGTGGGTGGGTGGGTGGGTTGGTTGGTTGGTTTGCATGCTTTCTTGCTTGCGATAGCTTGCTGCCTTGTTTGCTGGCTTTCCAGGGCGATGGGGAACTTGCGAAGCAAGCAAGCAAGCAAGCTTGCAGGCGAGCGGGCAGGCAAGCGAGCAAGCAGGCAAGCAGGCAGGCAGGCTAGCTAGCAAGCAGGCAAGCAAGCTAGCAAGCTAGCATGGTTGGGTTATTGCTGCATGCCAGGTGGCAAGCCGCTTGCTGGAGGCAGCCACAGCTTCGGGGGGGCTGATTTGGGTTTTTGGAACTTTCGGCCGCCCTCCACTTGCCTTTGGCCCGGCAGGATGGGTGCCAGGAGGTGCTCATCTGTGACACCATCGGCACTGGCACGGCTGGCTCTGTCCAGCGTGTTTTGGAAGAGCTGCGAGGCACACAGAGCTGCAGCCCATTCCACCCATCGGCCCCCGCTGAACTGTCCGCCCTGGCACCTGGATTTGGTCCTGCACCCTCCGCGCTATAGGCAGTATACTGACTGCATGTACGCTGGAAGGATCGGCCCATGCAGCGGGCTCACTGGTTTGATGTTGCACTGCCATGACATCTTTTAGAGAGCCTTCCAACAATCAGTGGGGGGCGAGTTTTTCAAAGGCTCTAGTCATTGCAGGAGTGATTCACTGCAGCCGCTTGCTAGCGACAGGCGCTGATATTCCAATGGACCGGGTTGGCGTGCACTTTCACGACACGTACGGGCAGGCCCGAGTGAGCAGCGTTGTCAGTCAGATTACCAATCCTTTTTCCCATAGTTGAAGTGGAACGAGTCGAAAGACTGCCATCCTCGTAGAAAGGCCCCTTGTCCACTTAAGCTTGGGCAGAGGGCATTGCGGTGCCTCATTCCTTGCGTGCAGCCAGCTCTCAGTGCAAATTTTCGGCGAGCTTCGAGCCATGCCGTGTCTCGTGGACTTCTACGACTGCCTGCGCGCCTGGGCCAACCCAAAGTCCATTGGCTACCCTCCATGGAAGAAGGGCAAGCTGGACTGCCACGAGCGCTTTGGAGAGAAGCTGAGAAAACGTAAGAAGTGGGCGGGGCTGTTCTAAAAGTGGGATGTAACCCAACATAACCCAACTTGTAAAACCGCTTCAATGCAATTGCCCATGGTCCTTATTATGGGGGCTGCGAAAAAGCCCCAACCTGTCATTGCGTCGGCCTTTGGGGCGCCGAATGGCCAGGGTAAACACGGCAAGTGAGGTACTACTATGAGGAATTCCTCACGAAGCCCATGTTTGTGCAGCAAAAGGGTGGGCACTGAGACGCAGATGAGACCCGGGGAATTTTCCATCTCCGCGCATTGCGGTTGCGCAGTGCAGGGAGACGCGAGTGCAAAAAGGTGCAGTGTCGGAGGCACGAGTGAATCATGAGTAACTCTTCAAAGAAAGGCGCCAAAGCTACCATGCCAGAGGTGAACATGCCACGATGGCCGCATATCGCATTGAATTCCATGAGTTTTGGCACCCAATGTCTTTGATTGCTTTCCATTGCGAGAGCCCGAGAGGCAGTGGCAAACACCTTGGTGGCCGGACGCTTGGTTTCTTCAAGCCCTATCCGAGAAGCCGAGAGATCTGAAGCCGGGCGAACGGGCGAGCACGGATGCATTTTTCGCGCCCGTTTCTTTGGTTGCGGCTTGCAGTTGAAGCTTTCTTGCAAATGCGAATTTTCGAGTCTCGAGTGGCGGTTTTCCTGAGAGCGAGTAGGCCAGACATGACGTTCGAGGCCTTGCAGTTTGGTGTGACCAAAGTGGATGCTGCTGTGGGCG
Organism: Effrenium voratum; assembly: GCA_963377175.1. Lineage (NCBI taxonomy): Eukaryota > Dinophyceae > Suessiales > Symbiodiniaceae > Effrenium > Effrenium voratum. The sequence continues at coordinate 54,504 of CAUJNA010000895.1, read as the reverse complement.
GCGTGGGCGGCTGCCCCTTTGCCGGGCCAGGCCGGGTTTAAGTGGCGCAACATCAGGTTCATGACCTGACGCAGAGGAAAGGTCCTAGTTGCTTTTGCGGTTGCCATGTTGAAGCATGAGGGGCTCACCCAGAAGGGAGGACCTGTTGAACCCGAGACTCCATTTGTTTTGCCGACTCTGTTAACACCTTGAGAAGACGAACTCTTGCCTCTCTGATCCTTGCCTGTCTGGGGCGTTTGCTTGCTCCGGCGCGCAACTCTTGGCTCTTGAGCACGCCCATTGCCAACCTCAGGCGGTTGAAAACTCGTATTTCGAACTTGTTGCAGGGCGTCACAGGCCAACCCAGTGCTTGATTGGGCACTAAAAGCCACTAGGAGGGTCACAACCCACCCAAACTGACGCTGGGTTTCATTGTCTCCATTTAGGCCCATTCAAATTGGTAGGTACTTTGTTACAGTGGAGACGTCCTCATTGCCACTCATTGGCTCACTGTTTGTCTGGCTACGCAACCCCTACTGCGGAGGCTTACTTCTGAACCCCCCCCTCCCCCATCCCTGGGTCAACATTTGGTGACATTTTTCATCTTTGCAATTGACGAAACTGATGAACCAAAAAGCAAACTCAATCCTAGGCGTGCGGTTGCACGCGAAGTTACCCTCGCCTAGTTCGGGCTGTACGCCCACGACGGCTCCCCCAAACAGGTAGCCCCGGTAACCCCCGATTCCTCGACCCAAACTGAGGTTAGGTTGGGGCTAGAACCCCGACCTTGACCCAAACTGAGTTAGCACCCCTTTACGACCCCACGGGCCCCTCGGTTTGATTTGGGGCCGACGGTTTCGGCTCTCCCGGCGCCGGGAAGGTGCCAGCGGCAACGTGGCCACCGAAGACTTGCTGCAACTCCTGGAGGGTCTTGGCGCCGATGCCTCAAACTCCTTCGGCTTCAGAAGGCATAGGTGTGTCTCTTGAGCCCCGCCTTGGCTGGGTTTAAGGGGAAATTAAAAACAAACCAACCTTCAGGGGTCCGCTAGTTTTGGGACGCCTTACATGGGGGTTGTCTCCAACGTGGGTTTGTAAGTGAACCTGACATGCTGCTGGTGAGCCGGTTGGCAAGTATCTGGGTCTTCGTATTTTTTGAGGCTCAGTGCCCTTTTTGGGCCTTGAATTGGGTGGTATTCCCTTAGTTTCCCTCGCAATCAACCACGAGGGAACCCGCAAGAAGCATCAAGAATCAAAAACAACACGCCCTTTTTGGATGCGAGTTTTCCCGGGGCGACCTGTAAGAGCAGCGAGTTTCGGCTGGTTTGCCACTGAGGTGGGTATTCTGTCGATCCTTTTGGGGTTGCTCTTAGGGAAACTCATTTGGGTCCCCTGTTTGAACAGCCCAGGTGCACACGGGCTTAGACATGACCAAGCTGGCCGAGACGGGGCAGTGGCTCACTGAGCAGGTGCTGGGTAGGCCCAACGGTGCCAAGGTGCGCCTTGCAGTGAGAGGGAAGGCCTCTGACTTTTGGGAATGTGAAAAAAGCCAAAGGGCGGTTTTCCTTTTGGTTCCCCTTCAAGCCGATCTCAAAAAAGGGCAGCCTCAACAAAAGAACCAGACGCTTTGGATGGGAGTGCTTGGCCTTTACGCGCAGCCTGGGCCTTGAGGGGTTTGGCGTCAGGCGGGGCCGGCAAGACTTCGGAAGTCCAAGCCAAGGCGCGCTGCATCACCAAAGGGCAGGGGCTCAGCAGCTTATATGTCATACAAAAAACGTACATAAACAAATCATGTTGAATATACATATGATACCTGGACCTTCCTAAAGCATAGTTTGCGGAGGCTATGTCTTTGCATGCTTCCGTTGCAAAGCTTTTGACCAACTGCCTGCCTGCTCCACTTGTTTTCTAACAAAACCCTTTCAGGTTCACCCCCTGGTACCATTCTGCATCAATGCTTTGTGCCAGCTGCAGTTCAGAGGTTCTATAGCGCAAATCAAGTAAGCAGGGCCTCACACGTTGTCACATGTTGTCACAACAGAGTATTGCATGCCAACATCTCTCCCCCATGCAAGATTTGACGACTTCCCAATTGCCCCTGGAAAGAACCTGTCAAACGCTAGACTTGGGGTGTGCGTTGCTTCTACGACAAAAAAAAACCCTTGTGGCCCGCCCCAGTAGCCACGAGCGAACGATATGTTCAACCAGAAGGGCTACCAGAACAGTCACTCAGATGCGCACAAACTGGTGTAAGTCGATTTGCCAACGGATGCAAGGAGCTCAATATCCACCAACGTTTTGAGATTGCCTACCTGTTGGGCTCTGAGAGCGGCCGGGCAAGGCGGACCTAATTATTTTGCCCCCTTTGATGTGTTCATGCAACATGTTGCAAAGCTTGTCTAACTTTGGAAGACACAAAACAGACGGAAAACGGCGGGAAACGGAAGGAAAAAGACGGGAAACGGACGGAAAACAACGGATTCCAATAATACCTGGTGTCTACGGGTCTTGTGGTCGTGGGAACCTAGATTGTGCAAAGCTATGATTCACGCGCTGTGTTCATTGTCAAGATTTCTTGTCTGCCTTGTCGCGTGCGGAATCTTTGAGAACTCAAGCCATGGGTGAAGCTCCTTAGCTTAAAGTCCCCGCAACTGTTTCCTGCTTCCCTTACAAGCTGTAGACTCAAATACGCAAAGCTACGTGCATCCGACAAGAGTTTTGGGAAAGCATGTGTTGAATTCTTATGGGCTTGTGAAATACAAGCATCGAGCGTGGTCTACAGAGACTATTAGGACCCGGCGGGCCGTTTGTAAATAAGAGCTTTGTTGCAGGCTAACAAGACCTCAGCAGCTCCTTGATGGATTGTTCTTGCGCACTTGTCATATATAGCTGCGAGGCAAATGAGGATGCTGTTGGCAAAGCCGCAAGGCTTCCCGCAAACGGTTTTGACACGCAAGGGCCCTTGTGCAAGCGTAAGTTTCTATATGGAGGCAGTTAAAAATGAGCCAGATCATGCCAGATCTCAATGTTTCGGCCAAAGCATGTTGAAGCGGGGCGACGCAAAAGGGGACTGTTCCCTGTGTGGGATTGCAAAGGAAGGACGACCTAAGAAATGGACCGTTTTTTTGCTGCCACGTACGCTTTTCCGAAACGGACGGATTTAGGCGGACTGTCCCAAAAAGTGCCCACGGTGGGCCCAGGTATGCATGCATATTGTAAGCGCCTCGGCCACTTTCAGCCGGATTCTTTTGGTTGGCTTTGAAGTGTGAGTTTGCTAGAGGTTTAAAGTGTGCAATTCTAATTTAGTTTTCGGGCCCCCGGGGTTTGAACCTTTCTTGTTTGGAGAAGGGATGAACCAGAACGACGCAAGCTAGATAAAATGATGCCGGTGGAAGCGCGAAGTGGGTGAGTACTTCAAACTCAAGCGGCGGCGGCCGGCCGTTTGAAGGGGGCCGGCCACCGCGCGTGCGCAGTCTGGGCGGAAAGGATTGAGGGGCATGAAGGCGTGGCCAGCCGTGTGGAGTGGAAGCCACAGCCTCCCGCTTTCGCTGCCCCAGCTTCGCCCTCGGCAGTTCACTTGGCCCCCTTGCCCAAGCTAGCCCCAACAGGGCTAGAGGGCCAGAACAGTCAGCCCGCAAGGGCATGGCAGTCTGCGGTCTTGACACCTGGCTTAGCGTTCTTACTAGGAAAGGGACTTGGAAGGCTCCTACCGAGAGAAGCGCAAGAGCGGCAGACAGCCCTGGCGCTGCAGGGAAGGCAGCCATGGGTGCAATCCGAGACGTGGATGGTCACGCTGGCAGACGCAGCCACGCTTCACAGGGTGTTACGGCCCTGTAAAATTGGAGGGGTGGAAAATCATTGAGGGGGGAGGGCCAACTTGACACCGTAATTTTGAGAAATGATCTGCAAATGTCCCTTAGCTTGTGAGACTTGCGCGGCCAAGTGGAGGCCTGTGCCAACGCCAACATCACGACCGCTGGCGGGGCTCAAAGTGTTGGAGGCGGGGCTCAAAGTCCTGGAGGGGGCGGGGTCTAAAGATTAGGTTTAAGGATTGGAAATTTGGCAGACCTGTGGTGGTTTGGATTGGTTTGGATTGGTTTGGGTTGGTTTGGGTTGGTTTGCATTGGTTTGGGTTGGCTTGGTTTGGATTGGTTTGGGTTGGTTCGGATTGGTTTGGGTTGGTTTGGATTGGTTTGGATTGGCTTGGATTCGTTTGCATTGGTTTAAATTGTTTTGGAATGGTTTAAAATGGTTCGGATTGGTTTGGATTGGTTTGGATTGGTTTGGATTGGTTTGGGTTGGTTTGGATTGGTTTGGGTTGGTTTGGGTTGGTTTGGATTGGATTGGTTTGGATTGGTCCGGCTTGGTTTGGATTGGTTTGGATTGGTTTGCAATGGTTTGGCTTGGTTCGCATTGGTTTGGATTGGTTTGGATTGGTTTGGCTTGGTTTGGATTGGTTTGGATTGGTTTGGCTTGGTTTGGATTGGTTTGGATTGGTTTGCATTGGTTTGGGTTGGCTTGGTTTGGATTGGTTTGGGTTGGTTCGGATTGGTTTGGGTTGGTTTGGGTTGGTTTGGATTGGCTTGGATTCGTTTGCATTGGTTTAAATTGTTTTGGAATGGTTTAAAATGGTTCGGATTGGTTTGGATTGGTTTGGAATAGTTTAAATTGGTTCGGATTGGTTTGGATTGGTCCGGATTGGTTTGGATTGGGTTGGATTGGCTTGCATTGTGTTTGATTGGTCCGGCTTGGTTTGGACTTGTTTGGGTTGGTTCGCATTGGTATGGATTGGTTTGCAGTGGTTCGCATTGGTTTTGCGTTGGTTTGGATTGGTCTGGGTTGGTTCAGATTGGTTTGGATTGGTTTGGAATGGTTTGGCTTGGTTTGGCTTGGTTTGGATTGGTTTGGCTTGGTTTGGATTGGTTTGGGTTGGTTTGGATTGGTTTGGGTTGGTTTGGATTGGTTTGGATTGGTCCGGCTTGGTTTGGATTGGTTTGGATTGGTTTGGATTGGTTTGCAATGGTTTGGATTGGTTCGCATTGGTTTGGATTGGTTTGGATTGGTTTGGCTTGGTTTGGATTGGTTTGGCTTGGTTTGGATTGGTTTGGCTTGGTTTGGATTGGATTGGTTTGGATTGGTCTGGCTTGGTTTGGATTGGTTTGGATTGGTTTGGATTGGTTTGGATTGGTTTGCATTGGTTTGCATTGGTTTGGGTTGGTTCGGATTCGTTTGGATTGGTTTGGCTTGGTTTGGATTGGTTCGCATTGGTTTGGATTGGTTTGCATTGTTTTGATTGGTTTGGATTGGTTTGGATTGGTTTGGATTGGTTTGGATTGGTTTGGAATAGTTCGGATTGGTTTGGGTTGGTTCGGATTGGTTTGGGTTCGTTTGGATTGGTTTGGATTGGTTCGGATTGGTTTGCGTTGGTTTGGATTGGCTTGGGTTGGTTCAGATTGGATTGGTTTGGATTGGTTTGGATTGGTTTGGATTGGTTTGGATTGGTTTGGATTTGTCCGGATTGGTTTGGATTGGTTTGGATTGGTTTGGAACGGTTTGGTTGGGTTCGGATTGGTTTGGATTAGTTTGGGTTGGATTGGGTTGGTTCGCATTGGTTTGGATTGGTTTGGATTGGTTGGTTGGTCCGGATTGGTTTGGATTGGTTTGGAATGGCTTGGATTGGTTTGATTTGCATCCGTGGCTCTTTTAGGGGTCAGATGGAAACCACTTCCTAATTACCACGCTCATTTGGTGTGTATGTGTGTGTGTCCAAAAAGGGCCAACGCTTTTTTGAAAGTTATTCGGGGAAGCTAAAAGGAAACCAAGCACCTGAAAAGAACTGCCCCGTATTTGGAGACACACCCACTTGGAAGGGGTCCCCTTGTAGCGATTCCGCATGAGCGCCAGGGCTTTGGGCGCGTCTGATGGAGCCACAGGCATCAGGAGACTGCGACTTGCACCTTTGAATTTGTCAATCTCAAACGGCCAGCCAGCCACACAACAGCAAACAACAACTAACTAACGACACAAAACCACCTAGCACACGGGAGGATAAAACCGCACACCTGACTCCAGGTGGGTCCTGGACTTGTGGCGGGTGGCTGGACAGGCGCGATGCACCGTCACGCAGAAGCATGCCACGCTTCGCGTCTTAGTTTTAGACCCCAGGACCCCACTTTCAGCTCTCAACATTGAGGTGCTGCATTTGGCAGGAGCCACCTTGGCCTACTTTGGCGCTGAGGTGGTCAAAGCCCGGCGCCTACTTCCACCAGAACTGGCAACTGGGTTCACAAGGCTGTGACCAGAAGCCAACGATCTTTGGTGCTTTGCCCGGGCCTTTGGCTCGGTTTTGCGACAGTGGATCCGACCGCAACTCAAGGCAGAACAGTTCCTAAAAATCGATGTTTGGGAAACAAGACTTGGCATGTCAGAAACAACCTCAACGGCCTTTAGATTTTCATGAGCCGCTGGTATATCTCTACATATTTGTATATATATATATATATGTGTGTGTGTGTGTATCTATATATATATATATCTATATATATATATATGCAGACACTTTTGTGGCATCCACCGTTTTTTCCTTCCAAGACCAATTTTGTTCCACGCCAATCCGCTTGATGCAGCGCGTGGCTACACTTGGCACAGACCCTCTAACCCTGAGCCTTGCGCGCATGGCAATGGCGCGGCGGCCTCTTGGAGGCCGGCGCGGCTTCATTTCACCACACAAGAATGCAACGTGGTTTTGTTGTTGTACATCAGTTACCCACTAATTGGTGGTTTGGAGAAGGGGGAAGCCCCCTCCATAGCCACCAAACCAATCCAAACCACCAATTGGAGGGAAGCTTAGTACATGCCTTATGAACAGATGGATCTGAAAGATGCACATCTAGGGCCGAAGTCCAGTCGTGATAGGTGAAATGATTGGTGAGCGTTGTCCCATTCTAGCAGCTTGACGTTTGAGGATCGTACCAGTTCAGCTGGAGAGAAGCAGTGCAAGAGTGACTTTGCTTTTGCGATTGGTTTGCAATGTTTCGCACAAAGCGGTTAGACCAATGAATCGCAAATTGCCATTTTCAGCGGTCGGCCAGGACTGCTCGTTGGTGCATCTCGGCAGCACTGATCCCGTCACTGGACAGAAAGCTTCCCGCACGTCTCATGTCGGACAGCGTCTCTTAAAATGCATATTAGTTGGGGCCGCTCTGGAGGATCGGCATGTCTTTGGTCATGCCTCTGATTTGCATTCTAGGTTATAGCCAGGGTTATTGGTGGGACACCATTGGTTGGCTCACTAATCATTCTTAGCCATTGCCACATGTACCAAATTTGGTATGAGGGCGAACCTGCCCAATAGTAGACACCTCTTTGGACTACACTCCAGAACAAGGAAGCTCTAGAGAAGGCCTCTGATTGGTCACCAAGTCTTCCAAAGGGGCTTCCATGATCTTCCATGGTCTGGGAGATGTTGGTCTGGGGGAGGGTAGGGTGTGAAATGGCCAGCTCTCAATGCGAGGTTTGTCAAATGGCCCAGGCCCTGGCGGCCGGCTGGTGCTTCAGCCAGGGCCGCGAGGCCCGCGAGGCCCGCGAGGGCCGCGAGAAGTCGGCCAAAGCGGGAGCCAAGGTAGCCTCGCTCCCAGTAACATGGAACCTGACCTGGGGGGGGGTCCCGGTTTGGACCGTTTTCCTTTTAAAGGGACCAGGGTATGTGGAGTGTTTTCCTTAGGTATGTCTCAAGTGGTTGAAGGAACACATGATTGTTATGCTGCAATTGAAACTGTACGGATTGGACATGCCCGTGCATTTATTCAGGACACCGAGGTCACGGGTCGTGTTGGAAGGGCTTGAGGGCAAGGCTTGATCACTTGATGTGATGTGGGCGTGTGTGCTTGTTGAGGGCACCAGCCATGAGGTTGGTTTAAAGGGGGACCACATGGAAAGCCACCATTCCCTCCCTGTTTTGACACAGGCACATACCGATATGTTGTGTGTCCCGCCTTGCTGCGCTCAGACTGTGACAGCGACGGGAATTGAGCCTCTTTGTCAGGAGCGCGTTCTTCGTTTGCAAGCTTGAATGCAGACCTCTGCAGGCATACTTGATTCACTCAAGGCAGACAGAATAAATTGCATCATAAGTGAGGCTTGAAAACACAATAACTCCAGGGCCAGCACCAAGCGCGCAAGTTTGCGAAGTTACTTTGACAAAGCAAGGTGTTTTGGACCAAAGGGGGATGAACCAAATACCACCAGGTCACCAGAAGCCGCTTGAAGGCTCATGGAAGGTGCCTTGGAGGTAAGCCTCCGGGGCCTCACTGGGCAAGAGCTTCGTCTCAGTGTGGCAGAGGACATCTTGGGCAGCGAGCTTCTGCAGCTCGTTCGGTCCAGGTTGCCTCCGAAGCCGGGCGCGGTGCTGCGTTTGAACTTCGGCGAGCTCGAGCTGGTGCCAGAAAGGAGCCTAAGAGACCAGGCGACTGGGAGTGGCAATAGTTGTCCATTGGCCGAAAAAAACAACACCAAACGGGATTGGGATATGTTGTTTAATTGGATTTCTGCCCGACACCCTATAGTCACCCAGGGCTTGCGTGGAGCCGCGGCCGGAGTTTTCACCTACTCGCGTACTTGCCTTCTCCGGGCGTGGTATGCAGTGCTGGGTCTCCAGAAATTTGACACGCGAGAACGAGCAATGGAAGGAGTCACTCAGATGTCGTGGGGAAGAAACTCCTTTGGTGACACTCCAGCGCTTCCTGCAGGCCTGCCAGTCACATTGACAAACCTTGTGTTCAGCAAAGACTTTGTCCAGTCCTTGGAGGGGGTGACCTTGCCTGACAGCTTGCAGAGCCTGACCTTTGGGGAAAAGTTTAACTGCAGTCTGCTGGGGCTAGTTTTGCCAAACGGCCTCCAAAGCCTGACTGTCGGCCAAAGGTTCAATCGCAGATGTCAGGGAATGCATTTGCCGCGCTGCTTGCAAAACCTCACGTTTGGCGAGCAATTCAATCACAGCCTGGAGGGGGTAATTCTACCAGACAGCCTGCGGAGTCTGACCTTTGGCCGGGACTTCAACCAACCTTTGCGTGATGTGACCCTGCCAGAGGGTCTGCAGAGCCTGACTTTCGGCCATGATTTTGACCAAAGTTTGCAGGACGTGGCTTTGCCAGGAAGTTTGCGAAGCCTGACGCTTGGCAATAGGTTCAACGGAAGCCTGCAAGGAGTGAGTCTCGGGGGCTTGCAGAGCCTCACCGTAGGCGCGCTGTTCAACCACAGCTTGCAGGGCATGAAGTTTCCGAGCTTGCAGAGCCTGACTTTGGGCGAACAGTTCAACCAAAGCTTAGAGGGCGTGTGCTTTCCAGACAGCTTGCGGCACCTCACTTTCGGTTACTTTTTCAACGAGAGCTTGAAGGAAGTGGCTCTGCCATCAGCCTTGCAGAGCCTAGCTTTCGGAAGGGAGTACAACCAAAGCTTTGACGGAGTGGCTTTGCCACGCGGCTTGCGGAGCCTGACTTTTGGAAGAGCATTCAGCCAAAGCTTGCAGCTGCCTTTGCCATCTGGCTTGCAGAGCCTCATCTTTGGCGAAGGTTTCTTACAAAGTCTGATGGGAGTAACATTGCCTGGAAGCTTGCAAAGCTTGACCTTGGGCTTTGGGTTCAACCATAGCTTGCAGGGAGCGAATCTGCCCCCTACGTTGCAGAGCCTAACGTTTGGTGCGCTATTCAACCAAGGCTTGCAAGGGATAGATTTGCCAGGCAAGTTGCAGAGCCTCACTTTTGGCACAAACTTCAACAAGAGCTTGCACGGAGTGACTTTTCCGGAGAGCTTGCAGGGCATAACTTTCGGTCAAGCATTCAACCATGATTTGCAGGAAGTGGCGCTGCCAAAAAGGCTGCAGAATCTTACCTTTGGCGGTGACTTCAATCAACCTTTGCAGAAGGTAAATCTTCCTGGCAGCTTGCAAAGCCTAACTTTTGGCAACAGATATGACCAAAGCGTAGCTGGAGTGACTTGGCCGGCCAGCTTGCAAAGCTTAACTTTCGGTGTTCGCTTCAACCAAAGCTTACAAGGAGTATCTTTGCCAGGCAAGTTGCGGAGCCTCACATTTGGATTTCATTTCGATCAGGGCTTGGAGGGCTTGACTTTGCCAAGCAGCTTGGAGACCCTGCGTTTCGGCGACAAGTTCAACCAGTGCCTGCAAAGCGTCAGCCTGCCTGGCAGCTTGCAACATCTTTATTTCGGCCAGTTCTTCAACAAGAGCTTGGACTGTGTTGCTTTTCCCGCCGGTTTGCGAAGCCTGTATTTGGGTGCCGGCTTCCGTCAATTCCGCACGGTGACTTTGCCAGACAGCGTGACGACCTATTCAGCTGCAGATGCTACACTCAGCTATGCCTAGGGCACGCTGGGATGCTGCCACATGCCTGCGTTTAAGGTATGGAGTCATTTGTTGGCGCACGTGCGAGCAAAGATGAGCTCAATGTAAATGTAGACAACAACATAGCGGGTGCTCGCAGTTGTGATTTTGGTCCCCAAAACTGTGGACCAAGGCTAGCAGCTTCTGTATTGAGTAGAAAACTACGGGAAACCTGTATGCTACAAGGCTAGCTGGCTGGCGCACTCTCCATATCTCTCAAGACTTTTAGGGAACAGAGCATGGCTCTGCAACACAAAACTGGCCAAGCCTGTTTTCAATCACGCAAGTGATCGAACTTCCATTTTCATTTTTTTCTACCACACGTCGTCCCACAAGTGTCTACAACTGGCTAGCTTCAGTTTTGGACAGTATGGCTTGGCGAAGGTCTGAGTACTCGCCTCCGAAGCAGAAAGCGTATGTTGAAGAGCAGTAAATGCAAGAGGTGCTCAGCTGCAACAGCTGGCACTAGTATTTCCAAGATGCCCTTGTCAACCTCTATTCCGCGGATGCACTGTTTGTAGGTCATGTGCTTTGATGCATTGGCAGGGTCCTTGCCGGCTGGGATGTTTGAAAAGGCGCACGGTACTACGACTTTAGTATTTGGAAGGTCCTTTTTCGACAACACATGCCCTGCGCAAACGAGCAACAAAAAGGCGCCACCCCGTAAAATATTCGGCCCACTGGGTTTGGGCTCATCATTTTTTCCGTGGTGGTTCAAAAGGAGAACAAAAACGACAACGAGCGCGCGCGCACGGTAGATTTGCAGGGAAGAAGCCACGCAGCCACGGGGAAAAAAAAAAAAAAAAAAAACGATGACAACTTAAGTAAACGGCTTGAAGACCACAGCCCTTTCGCCCGGCACTGTGCATAGAAGCAAAACAGCCTGAGCCTGGTATAGCCTGGTGCAGTCGAACACGGTTAGCTGAACCTAGCGGAGTCGATTGCGGTTAGCTGACAACACTGCCAAACAACAAGGAGTAAAAAGCAGATAATCCCAAAAGGAGTCCAGCACTTTATCACCCCCTTTTTATGCATGCAATTTCAGCTGGTGGTTGACTGTCAGAGCTTCAATCTGCATTGTCGGAAAGTCCAAAAAATCAACATGGCACACGGATAGTACAGACCGACCCAACCAAAAGCATGGGAGGCCATCAGCAAATAGAACAGCGCTTGAGAAATGGATAGGTGCATTGAGCCAGACAGCACCTTGAGTTCCCGGCACCCAAAATGATCGGCTTCATTTTGTTTCCCCTTTCATTTAAATCAACCCCGAAAAGGGTACCGAGTCTCAAACCGCCACACACACACAGCGGACGTTGATAGCTGGCTTGGAGCGATTGGATGGCTCTGAGCCGGTTGCCTCCCAGCCGCCCCGAGCCGCCACTTTACGTCAAGCTGCAGCTTCAGGTAAAGAGACTATTTTGCTCGTGGCTCGATTGAACCGTTTGTTTGTGGCCTGCAAAAATGCTTTTGTTTTCGTATTTTCAGTATGTAGCGATTGTAAACGGAAAGCAGCCGTGACCTTGGATGCAGCTCACTCTCCGAGCCAGGCGCGGCCATCGAGTCGCCGCGCCGCGATCGCCGGCGCCGTCGCCGGCGTTCCTTGCGCCGCTGGGGCGGACGGCGGCGACGGCTTGGATGGGGCGGCAGGAGCGCCGGACACTGTTTATGTACCGGCGGCCTGGGCACGTGGGAAGTTCAGATGCAACCAAGAGGGCTCAGACAAAACCCTTGGGCTTTTTTCTTTTTTTTTTGGTGGGGGGGGGGCTCAACAGGCCATAGCATACCATATCTGGCTTTTTGGGTCCAGCTCAGTGAAATCTGCACCTGAAAGTCGCCTTTTAGTTCGGTGGGCTCGGGCCTATTCTTTTCCAACTGAACGACGCCAGTCTCGCTTTGATTCGGTGAAATGCGTGAGGTTTTGGGATGGGAGGGCAGTTAGATCTCGGGATGGATTTGGTGAACGTTCAGCCTCACTAAAGCCAAGCTCCAAGAAGGATGCCAGATGGCTCGAAAACGTCAGTCGATCTTTTCTGCGCACTAGCTGAATGTTTTGTTGCGCCAAGGTTTGTCATGTTCATTGAACACCTTGTATGAAGCCCATATTTGGGTTTAGTTGAGTCGGGTTTCAACAACAAAGACACGCACAGGGAGTTTCTCAAAATGGTGGCCCCCGCTTGGTTGGTAACTCCAAAGCCACCAAAAGGAAACCAACCACTTCAGGGGACCGCTAGATCCAGACGCCTCCATATCTGGATTTCAATGGGGGACACCCTCCAAAATGGACATTAGAACATAGCAGAACACAGAATATGCAAATGATCGCCATCACACATGTCCCTAATGAACAAGGGTTCCTATGAATCCTTCGCCCGAGTCGTTTCTTTCGCCCAGACATTCCAGGGCTCCGTGCTGTGAGTGCCGCATGTGTGGCACTGGCGGGCTTGGGCCTGGCACTCCAAGGTGGGGCGAAAGCTGACGGAGCAACGGCTCCCCCCGAGAACGGCCGGATGGCATCTCTTAGGGCAATGGTCTAGGGGTTGATTCCCCATTCTTTTCAACCATCGTTCTCTTCAAAAACCAGCCGTTTTCCCTGGGATTCTGGAGGTTTTCTCCTGGAAAGAATGCGGAAGGGACCTCCAGACATTTAGTGGGCTCCATCGAAGCTGCCACTTTGTGAGGTTCCAAAGCGGGGCAAGGGGGGCATTTTTTTGCAAATGATGAGCATTTCGGAAATGTTGGACCTTGTTTAATGTGGCTCCCCACCCCTCCCGACAGCAGTCAAAGCAGTGCTCCGGGGTGAATACGGGTCTGGCAGGGAGCTTGGACGACTTAAGTATTTCTTTAGTTCTGCCAATGCTTAATTAGTTTGTATTGCCAGCACTTCCAGGTGAATTGCTGGAACTTAGTTTAGTATTGCCTTGTCTAAATTTAGTATTGCAAGGACTTGCTCTCAGATATCTAGAGCTTAGACAAGTATTGCCCAGTTAAAATAAATATAGCCAGGACTTACTGACGGTCATTTGAAGCAGAATCACTGGCTCCCGCGGGCACCCCCCTTTGGGCTTGGTTTTTTTTTACCAAAAAGTGTTCTTTAATTTGATGGTTCAGGAACCACTTGCAAAATTGATTTCCTAGCTCTCAGGCCTTTGCCCTTTGAGCTGGGAAGAGCTTGGTTAGGCAAACCGCCCTTCAAAAGTAAAGGCTAAGGCTTTAATTTTGCAGTTTCAGGAACCCCCTCAAGAAAGTTGGACATTTAAGGCGACCCCGGAAACAGTCACAATAAACGGAATCAGGGCCTCTTGTGGGCAACCCCCTTTGTGTGACTCACGAAGTTATCTTAAAATTTGATGGTTTGGGCACCACTTCAAAATAAGGGGCTTGCTGCTGTTTCCCGGCCTTGTTTGCCCGATGTTTGGCCCGCTGTTTTGCCTGGATGCTTTTTGTCGGCAGAAACAACTTGACATAAACCATGGTACCGAAACAGTGGGGCGTCGCGTTTAAGCCGAGGACACTTGACATAACTCAGGGTACCAGTATTAAGCCAGGTGCGGCATTATGAATTCTGATTGCTGGATTTTTTGTGGACATTCAGGTAGAGATTTACGTCCCTGCCGCTTAACGCCTAGTTTCCAGTTGACACCTAGTTTCCTGCTGCAAATTCACCACAGCTACCGCCTTGCTATCCATCAGCATTGGGGAGCGCTCGACTTTGTCTGGCGCGAGCTGAGATTGCATGTCGCAGAGAGCCGGCATCAATGATTGCTGGGTACCGGGACAGCTCACACACCCCGACAGATCGCAGGAATGCAAGACTGAGTTGGAGCACCCAGCATTGCCGCCCATAGCTTGCCTTTCCAGAGAGCCTCGCAGCCAAGGGTGTTTTGAGCCAACGCCACATGCCAAGCATCCTGATGGCCATGACATGAAGGTGGTGTCCAAGGCTCCCATCCAGGAACCGCGATTCAGGCGCTTGACTTTCAAGCAGCCAGGGCCGAAGCCTGGCATTTCAGAACCTGGAATTGACCAAGACAGTTGTTTGGCCTTTTTGAGTACGCGTGTCTACTTCCTTGTTCCATGGAGATTTAAAGTACCCTCGGTATAAAACTGCACACACACACACACACACACACACACACACACACACGCGTGCACGCACGCACGCACGCACGCACGCGCGCGCGCGCGCGCACGCACGCACGCACGCACGCACGCACGCACGCACGCACGCACGCACACGCACGCACACCCACACCCACACCCACACCCACACCCCCACCCGCACACGCACACACACACACACACGCACACACACACACACACGCACACACACACACACACACACACACACACACACACACACACACACACACACACACACACACACACACACACACACACACACACACACACACACACACACACACACACACACACACACACACACACACACACACACACACACACACACACACACACACACACACACACACACACACACACACACACACACACACACACACACACACACACACACACACACACACACACACACACACACACACACACACACACACACACACACACACACACACACACACACACACACACACACACACACACACACACACACACACACACACACACACACACACACACACACACACACACACGTATATGTATATGTATATGTATATGTATATGTATATGTATATGTATATGTATATGTATATGTATATGTATATGTATATGTATAACATATATGTGTATGTATCTGTTCGCTACGTTCTTTGGTGTATCCATATACGTATATATATATATATATATACATTTGTATGTATCTAGAATTATATATATATATATATATATGTGGTAGAGGTCTGGCACCCCCCCTCCCCCGCCATGGTCATGGTAGCCTTAAATAGGGCCCCACCCCCCTGTGGGCCCGCTGGGTTTGCAGGTTATGGTCATGTTATGGTCATTTTGCAAAAGGCCTCCCCCCCCCCCCCCCCCACAGGGCCCGCTGGTGTGTTCCGGTTAGGGCCAAGGCTTCGAGTCGTGCCCCGGTGTGCGCTCCCCCTGTGGGCCCGCTGGTTTTGCAGGTTATGGTCATCTTGCAAAAAAGGCCTCCCCCCCCCCCACAGGGCCCGCTGGTGGGTTCTGGTGAAGGCCAAGGCTTCGAGAGTCGTACCCCGGTTGGCGCTCCTCCTGTGGGCCCGCTGGTTTTGCAGGTTATGGTCATCTTGCAAAAGGCCTCTCCCTTCTGTGGGCCCGCTGGTGGGTTCCGGTTAGGGCCAAGGCTTCGAGTCGTGCCCCGCTGTGCGCTCCCCCTGTGGCCCGCTCGTTTTGCAGGTTATGGTCATCTTGCAAGGGGCCTCTCCCCCTGTGGGCCCGCTGGTGGGTTCCGGTTAGGGCCAAGGCTTCGAGAGTCGTACCCCGGTCGGCTCTCCTCGCTGGTTTTGCAGGTTATGGTCATCTTGCAAAAGGCCTCTCCCCCGCCCCTGTGGGCCCGCTGGTGGGTTCCGGTTGGGGCCAAGGCTTCGAGAGTCGTACCCCGGTCGGCGAGCGGCCACCCCCCCCCCCAAAGTGGGGGGGGGATACCATTGGGGGGGGGGTGGCCGCTCGCCGACCGGTACCGTATATATACTTATATCGTAATGGTGCATACGTGTTTTTGATTCCTTTGAGCCAGCCAAGCCATCTGAGGAGCGTCGTTGACTTGGAGGAGGTCCCGGCCAGTGCTGTGGAGGAAGAGACCCGCGCCTTCCGAGCCTCCGTGGCGTCGCCTGAGCCCAAGGGAACTAAGAGGCCGGGGCGCCAGGACGCGAGAGCCAAGAAGCCCGTTGCAAGATAAACCAGAAGTGGGGAGGGAAGCGTGGATTTGGCTTGGGCCAAGAGGCTTCTGCTTGTAGGATGTTGTGAGGGGCAACCAGTGTAAGGTTTCATTTCCCACTCCCAAACAAATGGGGCAGGCACACAATTGGTAACAAGCAAGTGGGCCAGAATCAAAACGTAGGTAAATGAAGTCGCCAGAAATAGGTGCCGATATGCGCCCTTTTGATTCGTTACATTATTCTGGGTATGACTCGAGCAGGGGTAACGATATATGAATATATGCATATCCCTTTAAAGCCTTTAAACTGGGGTGATGTTTACGGGGCAACAAATCGCTGGACCCCCTTTCAGCCGCAATTGAAAAGGAAGCCAACAGGAAGCCAAGCATATAACCTTAAAAACAAATAAACAAACACCCATGGGAGCCGTGTCAAGTGCTTTGCCAGGAAGCTAGAGGAGCCGGCTGCGGGCGTTTCGGAGGGTGACGCGACGGTCGCCTCACAACAGGAGGGCATGTGCCAAAGGGATGTGGACCCATGGCTTCCTCCCCTGGGTACTCTTCCGCCAGGCTCAGGTGACTGGGGTGCCATGTTAGTGGCACGTGGTGCCGTCGCCAAACAAAAATACCGCCAGGAGAGCGTCGAGCCGGAGGTGCTGGAGGAGAGATGGTTCCTGGCACTGGGCAGCAAGACTTTGGCCTGCAGGGAGTGGGGAAGGGTGCATCATGACTTGCCTAGGTTACCTATATGGTATGTGTGTTTCTTTTCAGGTTTTATAGGGAAGCCAACAATAATGCCGCAATTCCGGGGGTCCCCCATATTTGGACAGACTCATTGGATCAGACGATAATGTTGTAGCCTTTTACCATGAGCAGGGTAGATCAAGATCCTTGTGTGCGAATGATCATTGTTGTTGTGGCACGGCACTTGGGTGTGTTTTTCCAGGATTGTTGGCGTTCAGCACTACGATGGTGTCGTTTCTGACCGCGAGAACGTGGTCCTGCGCCGACAGCCTACCAACATGTACGACCCCAATGCCATCCAGGCCAGGCTGGAAAAACATATCCACACTTGTCTTGTAGACATGTTACTGAAACCGCTACAGAGCCGGAGTCATCAACATGCTTGCCTGTTGAGTCGGGTGACGTGTTAATATAGGGATCCCATGGGGAACCTTGATTCATTCATTCTGCATATTCCCAGTTCGGCCTCAGGCGCTACGGTGTCCTCATTTCGGCTAATGAGGTAATGAAACCGCATTTTCCCCAGAGGGGTGGGCACAGTGGCTATATGTTGATTCCATATCTTCCCCATTTTGGGTGAGGGTTGGGCAGTGGAAACCCGACTTGGTTGTTCAACCCACTTTGTAAATAGGTAAGTCAACAATCCCCTGTTGTCCCACGTGCAACCATGGCTATGGCCCGGTTGCGTGGTTTGAACATCCAAGTCGACACTTGGCTCGGGTGTATCACAACACACCCTCTTTTTGCTCCGTTAAGCAGGGGGCTGGTGATGGAAACGGAAACCTCAGGTGCTCAACATCCGTGGGGAGCAAATCGGCCACGTGCCCCGGGAGATGGCTGCGGCATTGGCCCCGGTCATGGACTCCAGCGAGGAGCTTCGGGTGGAAGGCCACATCCCCCGGGGCTCTGGGAACGTGTTCTCCATCCCGCTGCGGCTTCAGGCGGGGTGGTTGGTGGTCGTGATGTTTAGCATTCGCAGAAGTAGCGTAAGCAGTAGAAGAAGTAGTTGTAGAAGAACTAGTAGGAGTAGTAGCAGCAGCAGCCATCAAAGTAGACGTAGCAGCAGTAGTTGAAGTAGTAGTTTGACAGACATACAAAGACTCAACAAGTAAGCGCACTCAAACAAACCAACACAACGAAACAATAGACAGACAGACAGACCGCCAGGCAGGGCGGTGTGCTCTGTGTTGCAGCAGGGCGGTCTGTCTGTGTTGCTTTTGTTGATAACTATGTACATATATATGTATCTATAGATATATGTATATATTATATACATATATATATATATATGTCCTTTGGGGCGGGAAAATACGTCGGCTGGCTTTCTGGATCTCTGGATGTTTGTCCCCTCCCCCCCCTCCCAGCAACTTGCAACAAACCAGACAAGAAAGCAGGCCAGCAAAAATTGCAAACAAACAGACCAACAACTAGGGCCAAGAACGACAAGAATCGTAGTGCTTACAGGGTTTCATCCATTCCAACTGGTGCATGGCGTATATTTGTCCATTAGTCTCGCAAACAGATTTCCGCGGACACGGCAAACAAGTTGTGAGATACGACAAAGTCGCAGCTGCGATTTTGCTTGTTCTCCCGCTGTGTTCAGTGCAGCCTTTCTGTCCTTTCTATATGGTGAAGTCCCACTAAGCGGGTCAGCCCCCAAAAAAAATCCCTACCGATGGATGGCTTGCCAGGTCTTCGGTCACGACCCGAGGGGTCACCTGGCGCCACGGCTGCGGAGCTTGGGGGACCGTCTGCAGCGCACCTACTGCGCTGCTGCCCGCGGAGCCGTGGAGGTGAGGGCTGGACGTGGGTTTTTGTGTGAAGGGGCGCCCTTGTTCTCGCTCCCCGAGTTCCTGGACTCGGTACTGTGGGAAGGCCACAATGTGTGTGAAGCATTTTTTGGAGTCAAACAAGAAGCTTGAACTGCTTTTGGCCAATCCGCCCAGATTTGTGTAGTATGTGTTGTTTTCAAATAGTTTCAAGGGAAACAAAAGGAACACCGCTCACTTTGAGGATTTCCTCATTTTGGGAAACGGGCACATGCGGCAATTCATACACAATTGCCGAGGATGCGCGCTTGGTTGTGGCTTGCAGCTGCTTTCACCGTATTCACCAAAGGTCAGGACACGTTTCGCAGCAGCTAGCTTTTCTCCACACCTCACTTCCCGAGTTCCTGGTATTTTAGTGGTGCATAACAAGTTTGGACTTTGGCCAATTCACTCAGGAAGTTAGATTCTCAGCTGAGCCTTGCCAATGGCTTCCCACTTGTGAAGGGGCCCCCCCTTTTTGTTCCTCCAGCATGCTCTCCACCCCAAATCCATGGATTCCCTATTTCGATGCAGCATGTGAGGTGGTGAGCGCTGCTAGTGGCACGCCGGTGCAGGAGCTGACGCCACAAATGCCCCACGGCAGCGTCAAAAACACCTGCGGGAAAGACGAGTTTGGGGGCCCAATTGTTTTATATTTGGGGGCTTGCCGGCCTTCCTTAAGGATATTTCTGGCAACTGCCCTGGACCGTGCCTCTTTGTGGATTTGCCCCATGTGCATTGTAGACGTAGGACATCATGTCAGTTCAAACTGCACCGTCAATTCTGCGAATGCTTGTTTCATGATGCCGTGGGCCTTTCTTTTCTCACTCTAGCTCAACATTCTCTGAATATTGTATGTGTAGCATCAACCCACGGATCGTTTAGAACACGGCAACATATCTCGAGATGTTCGGTTTGCCAGCAAATGACAAGGTGTCTTGAGCATCAAGTTGGTTGTTCAGCGTTCGTCCTCAACTGTTCCGACATATGGTGTCTCAACTGGCTGGATGTTCCTTCTTTACTTTCAAACATCATAAGAGGGTGCAGGTGCTTGCATAAGTTGTTGTTTCTACCTTTGCTGGTTTTGTCAAGTGAAGCAGTTTCTTCATTGGACCATGTTGCATGACCTCACTCATGAAGACCGTCGCGTGGCATGAACCGAGTCTTCTTATGATGATGGCTGAAGAAAATTAAGCACGCACGTAGGTTTTACAACCAGACATGACTACAACCGGCAGCAAGAGTGGTAAAACTTGTTGTTTTGCAGCGGTCATTCCAGGAGGGTTCTCAACCTCATGTCTCAATAATCCTCCCAAAAGGCAAGTCAAGTGCCTCTTGGAGCCTTAGGGTCAACAATGTTACCCCAGGTTGGCAATGCAAACAACGCTGGCAAATTGCATGGCTGAGCCCTTGCCTACCATCTAATTACTTTCATTCCGCTGCAATTATAGCAACAAGAGGACAACACTAGCGACAAGTTCAACACTTAAGACTTGTGTCACTTGAGCTTGGTCAACTGCGTCCAGCCTCGGACAGTTAGATAATCATTCTCCTTGCCCATCTGCATAAGGGGGATGCGTGCCGGTGTATTCACTTGTAAGTTGCGTCAACACGGACTCTGACGACGATCTGCCTGCTCACTAGGCCACGTTGCCAACGCAGTTTGTTTGAAATGCCGCCTGCAATTTGTCCAGCCGGTTCCTTCCAACGTACTCGGTGAGATTGTGCGAGTTTGGATGTTGATAGGGCAGGCCCATGAATCCGATCTTTTCTGGCCACCATTGTCTTCGAACTGCATCACAACCGGCTTCGGGGACCTTCGGCTTTTCAAGGGAAGCCAAAGCGCGGCCGGCAAGTCTGGCACTGTAGGTGGCGGGAGATCATGGGCGGCCGGCCCTTGAAGAATCCACGGAACGAGCGCTTGGGCCCGGCGATGCACGAGGTCATCGAGCGAGAGGCAGGAGCAGGATGCTTGAAAAACTCTAGTCAACTATATGCACTCGGGCTGCTTTTGGCCAAGACACTCATGAAAGAGTTTGAAGCATAAACTGGGGTCTTCGGCCTGAAGCAGACCCGAGGTGGAGGAAATCTTCCGGGACCCAGGGCACTACGAGGCAAGCCCCCTGGCCGAGCAGCCTGAGCTCCTGAGGACGGAACTGTACCCGCACCTTTGGCATATCTCGACGATCAAATGCATGCATGGCAAGTGTCCTTGGCAAAATCTCCCGGCATGTTTGTACCAATGTTTCGTGTGGAGTTGTGTATATTTTCCATATTGTAGGTTGATAACATGCGCGCACACACACACACACATGCAGTGAACAGAGACTAAGTCAGTTCGTGGCGATTAGCCTCCGGAATAAGTGAAATTTGGAACTGGCTTATTTGCAGCAAAGGCTCTCGAGCCACCTGGGCTGAGGCACCAGCTCAAGGCCCTGCATTGGATGCTGCAGCAGGAGCGCAAGCTGACGGTGGCCGAGAAGTTGGCTGAAGTGGGAGGAAAGGCACAGGCCTTTTTTTGGACCAAGGAGGCACACTCCAGCGGTCAGGCGGGAACGGGATTTTCAAAACAGTCACAAATCAGATGCTTTCACGTGTTGACATGTCTTGTGCTGGCTTTCACGTTTGCGATCGTTGGCACCAAGCCTCTTCGGAAGGGATGTCACCAAAGATGACGCACGTCGTGACAGAAAGCTGGTTTTGAAGAATGTCATTCAGAGCCGGCGATTTCGAAATTTTAACGGTCGAAAGAGTGGGACGTCGAAGGTGGTTTACAAGAACCTGGCTACCAACTCCGCCTTCAAGCGCCCACCCTCCTTGCCACGCGGCGGCATCCTAGCAGATGACATGGGGCTGGGCAAGACCATCACCGCCATCGCGCTGATGCTAGCAGCGCCCGCCAGCAAGGCCGAGGGGAAGAACTTGGTGGTGCCCGCGCGGCATGTAGGTTTCGGCTTTGCCTTATGTTTGTGAAAAATTGGGTTTCAGGGCCAGCTCTTATGAGAGGCCAAGGGAATCGTACTCATGGGAATCAACCACTTTGGTACGGCAAGGGGTGCTTCCGACAGCCAGGTGCTGAACCCGGTGGCTCAACGGATTCCCCACTGTTCACTCAGAAATGGTCGACCCCGGTCTATGCAGTGTCAGTGAATGGCGAACAGTTTGGGTCCCCATAAGAAGCATCTGGGAACTGCTGGATTGCCACAGTGCGGATAAGTTCCGGCTAACCTGTCACTTGGCCACAGTG
>CAUJNA010000895.1:0-30000 GCA_963377175.1 Effrenium voratum | reverse complement strand
GCACCTTGACATGAAGATGTCAAGGACTGCTTTTCAACTTGCACTGTTGTTGCTTTGGGTAGGGCGAGGTGCACACCTGACCTCGACAACTGTGCAGGACGTGACATTGACGACCTACGATGTGCTGCGCGCGGAGGTGCGCATGGAAAATTGGGGGTGGGGGAGGAGGACCAGCTCGGGCTAGCTTCCGCGAGTGGCCAAGGAAATCCTCTTCAAAGTGATCAAGTAGTCATGGGAGTCAACCACTTTGGTACGGAAAGGGCTGTTTTCGACAACCATGTGCTGTATGCAGTGTTCCCTTGAGGTTGGTTTTTCGCTGTTTTTCCCAACGCCGACAAGCTGGAAAATGGCGGTGGCCAGCACAAATCCGGCCCCGCCCACCAATGGACTCACCCAGCCAGCCAAGCCAGCAGCAGGAGTTCAAAACCATCCCCCCTTTGGGTGCACCCTCACCGCTTTCCCAGGTGCGTGACCTGAGCAAAGGCCTGGGCTCGGTGTCTTGGCACCGCGCGGTGCTGGACGAGGCCCATGTGATCAAGGGCCACAAGCAGGCGACGGCCCAGGCCGCGGAGGGGGAGTCGAGTCCGACAGAGGTCCTCCAAAGCTTAGGGGATTGAACCACGCGGTCCGCCCACCCCTTTGAAGGCAAAACACGACGAGGTGGCTTGAAGTTTCACGTAACAATTTACAAACCCGATGCTAGAAGGGAAACCAAAAGGAGTTGTTTGAAAGAAGAATGGTTTGAAGATGTTGAACGGGGGGTTGGGCCCTGTTGAAAGTTGTTGAGTCTCCTGCCAGGCAGTGTTCCAACTGGTGAAAGCGGACTGCAAGTGGTGCCTCACCGGCACACCCATCCAGAACTCCGTGGAAGATTTGTTTTCCCTGGCGCGGTTCTTGAAGCTTGAGCCTTTCGACCAGTTCGACTGGTTCAACCGCACCTGGGTGCCCAGAAAAGGGGGGGCCACGTGATGGTTGTGTTTTTGTCAGTTAAAGAACAACCACCAAGGAACTAGCAGGAAACCACATAGCCCAAAGGATGGATCCTTTGTTCACTTGCTCCAGTCCCCAGGCACCATCCTGCGGCCCTTGAAGAACCGCGATGTGGTGGGCTTTGAGCGCCTGCAAGTGTTGCTTCGTTTCTGGTGCCTGCGCCGAACCAAAGACATGAGCATCTTGGATTCCAGTGGCAAGAGGCGGCCACTGTTGCTCCTGCCCAGCAAGACCTTGGAGTTGGTGCGTGTGCCTTTGGAGTCCAGCGACCGTGTGCTCTACGACCGCCTCTTCAACTGTGCCAGCGAGAGGGTTCAGGAGATGCAAGCCCGCAGCCAACTGGGGCAGAATTTCTCACAAGTGTCTTGCCATGGCAAGCTTTGTATGTGGTGTTATGTTCTTCACAAAGCTTGTTGAGATTCGGAGATACGGCGGGCACATTTGTGAAATCCAGGTTCTTTCACTGTTGACCCGTCTTCGGCAGCTTTGCTGCTCAGCTGGGCTCCTGCCAGCAAACCTGCTGGCCGAACTTCGCAGTGGGAAAGGCCGGGGGACTGCGATCCCAAAAGCTGGCCTCCAAGAGGCCCCCGACGAGCTCGGGAATTAGAGAAACACAAGATCAGATTGTGTTCAGAGGTGAGCCAAGGAACATGAAAAAGTGGTTGTTACTTTCGTCTTGGATTCGATTTTTAGCATTGGACTACAACTTATGGTACACGTATTGGTCAGCATTGGCAGGGTACAGGTCAGCTAGTTGCTGGTGAGCTTGGGTTCAGCGTCGGCTGAGTATTGCTTGGGTTAGTTCAGCTGTATTCTAAAATGTTGCGCAATCCCCAATGCTCTTCTAAACAAGCAGGACGTGCAAGGCACAAACGGGCGCAAGGCTCGAACATTTGCGAACCGCTTCCCAAGGTGATGTCGGCCGCGTGTTCGACGCAGCAGTCGCTGCCCTTGGCAGCAATCGCGTGGAGCAGTTGCTGAAGAATTTGGCAGAAGCCCAGGAGGATGACTGAAACTCAGCGAACTTTGCACTGTGACGGCTGGGCGGGTTTTTACTTGGGATAACCCAATAAGCCAATAACCCGATATCCAGTATCGGCTTATCGACGTATCGGCGCATATCGGCTGATCGGCTTATCGGCGGCTGTTGCGCATAGGGAAAAAAGACATCTTTTTGGTTAGGTCGTGTGGGATTTGACACCTGGGAGGAGAACACACACAACACGCAGGGCCCCACGAGTTTGGGGTGGGGAGGGGAAAGCGTCTTTCTGCCAGGGTCACATGTGGCCGTTGACACCTAGAAGGAGAACACAAACACCCCACCCCTCCCCCCCCCCGACGTCGGCAGAGGGCGCCTTGAATTTAGGGTAGGGAAATAGGACGCCTTCCCCTTAAGTTTGTGCTAGGGAACAAAATTCAAACCGCCCTTCTGCCTGGGTCACGTGAGCCACATGGGGCGGTTAACACCTGGAAGGAGAATGCAAACAACGGTCCTCTGACTTGAATTCTGGGTAGGGGTAAAGACGTCGATTTGTCATAGTTTCCTTATTGCCTTACTTGCAAAATTAAGGGCATCCACCGTACCACACTTTCTCAAAGGTGTCGGGGATAGCCTTTGCAGGGTTTCCACCTGAGAACGTTCCGGTTGGGAACGTTTATGTTGTCGACCTTTTGGTTTGGTTGGACTTGGGGTGTTTTACTCACCTATACTCACACTCACCCACCCACCCACTATCACCCACTCATCACCCACCCGCCCGCCCGCACGCTACCCACCCACCCACCCACCCACCCACCCACCCACGCACCCACGCACGCACGCACGCACGCACTCACTCACTCACTCACTCACTCACTCACTCACTCACTCACTCACTCACTCACTCACTCACTCACTCACTCACTCACTCACTCACTCACTCACTCACTCACTCACTCACTCACTCACTCACTCACTCACTCACTCACTCACTCACTCACTCACTCACTCACTCACTCACTCACTCACTCACTCACTCACTCACTCACTCACTCACTCACTCACTCACTCACTCACTCACTCACTCACTCACTCACTCACTCACCTCCCATATCACCAGATATCACCCGATATCACCCGACATCCCTTGAAGTGACATCGATGTCACACGAAGTCAACTCTTTTACCAAATGTGACCTGCTAGCCGATCCAGCGGAATCGCCCGATACCTCCCGACATCACTCAGTGTCCCCCGATATCCCCCGATTTTCCCCAGCATTGCCCAGAGTCACCCGGCATCACCCGAGAACAGCCGACAAGCCAACAACCCGATATCAAATAAACGGCGTATCGGCGCATATCGGCTTATCGGCGCGGAGAGAATCACCCGATATTCGATGTCGGCTTTCCGGCTTATCGGCGCAGCTTTTTTAAGAATCTGGAACGTCTGGAACTTTGAACTTGCCAGCTTCAAGTTTACAACGAAGTCAGCGGCTATTCGGCCATTAAGAAACGTCCCAATTAGAGCCCGGCGATTTTGATCCGCCGAAGCGAGGCAGTATTTGCATGGAGCCCAGCTGCGACATCGTCACGCGCTGTGGCCACGTCTTTCACCGCGGCTGCATTGAGACAGCCCTGCGACAGCTTGGAAGAAGCGGGCAGGGGCAGCTTGGCTCGCAGCGTGGTGTATTCCCCTTGCTCCTCGCGGAATGGGCCCCTGGTAGGTTCCCTCTAGAACAGATACGGGTGGGCAAGTATGGCTTGATGCGCAGGTGCGATTTGGCTCTCTTGTTGCCAATGTGTGAATGTAACTGAGGTTTGGTCAAAGTTTTCAGTAGTCTCTGGCTGTTGGGGAGGGGGCCTCACTCATTTCCCACAAAACCAAAGGGGACTCACCAAATTTCCCATGCTGGAAAAAAACAAAACCTCTCCATGTCTTCTTGAGGGAGCCAGTATTTTTGAGCTTAGGCACTGTCCTCTCTGCCGCGGCAGCATCAAGAAGGCGGAGCTGCTCGAGAAGCCTGCAGACTTTTGCCGGCAACAACGCGCGCGCTCTCCAACTGCGCGGCGCCACAAACCCTCGCAGCCAAATTCGGCAGGTAAGGTTTGGACATGGCCCTGAGCAATCTGGAGCCCCTTCGGTCGGCCCCTTCCCAGCTTGAACTTGAAACAGCAACCTGGAGAACTTCTTCAGTCCTTGCCTTCTTGGCCCCTTCTGGGCAATAGGACACATGGGACATGCTGATCAACAGGAATGGCATGTTCCCCGAAAGCGTTAGCGAAGGGTTCTTTGCAAGAAACAGTTGCTGGTTGCACAGTTGCGCTCGCAGCTCAGCATTGGACAGCTTTGCTTGCCTTTTAGAAGGTCCTATTTTTGAGACAAGGGGCAGCCTTTATTCACGGGGGTTTTAGTAATCGTGTACTGCAATGGAAACCAAAAGGCGGTCTACGCAACAGGAGTTCAGAGAGGGGGTTGGATCCCCCACTTTCCTTTTTTTGTTTGGGGGGGTGGCTTTGTTCGAGTTGCAGTGAGGAACTCGAGGTGGTGGAGGGGGAGAACGATGCGAATTGGGCGCCCGCCAGCTCAAAGATCCGGGCGGTGTTGGCCTTCCTGTCGGAGCAGGTGAGATGACATGACCAGTCAAAGAGGAAGCCAAGTGGAACTGGGGTAGCCCTTGAGGGAAGGGGCCGCGGCCCGGGCCGCAGGCAAGTTGTAGAACCCCAAAATGGGTTTCCCTGTGGTCGTATGTTTAGACAGCCAAAGCAGGCGCCCGAAAAACACGGTCGCCCATGTCCATTGGGAAGCTTCGTGAGGTGATCCAGAAGGTGGACGGAGAGCAGCGTCCCCACAAGGCCCAGTGATTGAGCCCAAGCAATCAGCGCAGCCAGTTGCTGGAGGTGGATTCCACCCTAAATCCCTTTTGGTTTGGCGGGTTCTGGACCCACGGAATATTGGCCCTGCTTCCGGCTACGTGAACTACTGAAAACTGGGAAGCGCGCCTATGGATTTGGCCCAAGCTGGAGAGAACCCTAAGACTTTGACTGACGTCCAACAAATGGCCGTCATGCCCTGCATCCAGAGTTGCGAAATGGAAGTTGTTCATCCAGCAACCTTTCAACGACCCCTCCGAAAGTGGAGGTTGTTCGCCCATGCACTTGTTACATTCTGAGTGGCCATGTCGTTCTTCAGAATTCTACGAAGAGGGTCGTGCAAAGTCGAATCACCACTTGCATGAGTGCCCTTTGTCTTCATGTTGATTTCAGGCGCAGCGTTTCGCGTTTTCGAGGCGTCCAAATGGGACTTGTCCCCGTTGAAGCGGCTTGCGGCAGTCCTGGCAGCCCTGAGGCCGTCATTTTCTCGCAGTTCACCGCTTTGTTGAACCTGGTGCAGGCGGACTCTTGGCAAAGCTCGAGCCGTGCGTCACGCTCGGGTTGAGTTGCGCAGGCCAGCCTGAGGATTGGCAGGGCTGCCATGGTAAGATAGCATAGCAGGATGTAGGGCTATGGATGTTTTGTGTGGTTCAGTGCGTTTGGGTGGGGGGGGGGTGGGGGGTGGGCACAGCCTTCAACATCAATATTGTTTCCTTCTGCAAAGCATGAATGTGGGGACCAGAACCTTGGCGGTATGCAAACTATGCGGCTTATGTTGCTTTACTGGCGACACCTCGTTGATACACACCGCAGTCTGAGTCTGCAATGTCCTCGAATCATTGCTTCGGCAGGAATCCTTATTCAAGGCTCCCTCCAAATGGATGCCAAGGCTTGTACCCAATTCTCCCCCACGCGCCCCACAGACCTTATATCTCCCTCCAAACGGTTCAGCCGTAAGCCCGCGGCCGAGGAGCTGAAAAAGCATCAGCTGCCCTTTGTGCGGCTGGACGGCTCCATGTCCCACGACGCCCGCGTCTCTGCGCAGCAGAGCTTCGCGGGGCACGGGCACATCCAGGCGCGCAAACCATCAAAACAGGTGGTGGGGCAGTCAGCATGCACGCCACGAATGGAGTTGTTGTCCAAGAAGCGGCCGAGAGGGCGGCAGGGGTGCGGGGGAACCAATGAGAACTGTCAGATCCCTTGATTTGCTCAAAGCGTTGACGAGCCGGATCGAGTTGCAAGAGACCTAATGATACCACCATGTATAGCATCTATGAGATTTGGCAAGTTTGTACTCAGACCTCTTTGGATTTGTTTGGGCAGGTGTGCTTCTTTGGCATGAGCAGCACGGAGATGAGGATCTAGTTTCACTCCATCAGATGGCACCTCAAGCCAACAAGGGTGACATTTCAAAGGTTGCCCAACGAACAAAGCACAACCTAAATCTTTCACCCATGAAACTTTGCAAGCACACAAGCCGCGCAAAACGGGCCAGGTTTCTTCTCGCAACAGCCCAATTCAACAATAAAGTGCCCAGATGCCCGTTCTTGAGCATTCGTGACAAACGACGATTGTCTCGACCCCCGGCTTTACAAACTTGCAAGTCACCCGCCGAAAGTGTGGCAATCTGCTGAATTTGGTGTTTGGAAGCCAGCAAGCCAAACGCGGGCTTGCAGCGGGGTTGTCTGGCAACCAAGTGCCCCTGTGTTCACGCTCGTTTCTTCGAGCACAAAGCTCTGCAAAGATTGAGGAAGTCACGCCAATAGGAAGCATGTTCTGACGAATAACCATATCAACGATGGACACTGAGAAATATTGGGCTAGGCAGTCAAGAATGGGGAAGTGTCACCTCGTTTGTCAAGCACCGAAGCTTCCATTCAGAAACAGCAGGATGTCCCCAGCGCATCAGCTTGCAGCGCCACTCGCAGGTGATGCTTTGCAGCCTCAAGGCAGCTGGAACAGGCCCCTGGTACTAGGAGTGACTGGCAGTTGTGTTGTTTCGCATCGCTCATGAACGATTCGGCTACCTCAAAAGATGCATGACGGAATTGAAATGTCACTCGCTCCGGCCTGCTGGGCGTAGCAAACCGCAAAGAATCCATCGTGAGGCTGTGTCTTCTGCTTTGGGGCCAAGGTCTTCGGCTTGCCGTAAAGGGATGACATGGAGGGTGGTGGCAGGTCTGAACCTAACAGCTGCGGACCACGTGCTGTTGATCGACCCGCCGTGCGCTTAGGCGGGAGAAGGCGTCAAAGGCACAGAACCTTCGAGGGCAAACTGCAGAGTGCGACTCTTGAGGGATCGGTCAAATCCAGTCCTGAGGTGGTGGAATCCAGCTGTAGAGGACTGAGCACGAAGCTATTGGTTCCGTGGCTTTAGGTGAGCCCCTGCCCGTGCATCGCATGGCACTTCGTGGTAAGCGATAGAAACAAAATATTTGGGTCGGCCTGATGAGCCTCCTCGCAGTCAGCTTGAGCCACAGGTGCCGGCATGGTGGCAGCTCCACACTGCAGTTTCATGGATTTGACGTGGCTCAGCCCCTATCGTCTCAGCCCATAACGCGCTGAAGTTCAACATTGCATTGTCCTTGCAATCTTACAGCAGCCTGAAACTTGATCCACTCAAGCTGCGTCAGATTCTTTGTGTTGACTCCTGATTAGTAGCCCCTCGTTATTAATCAGGAGTGTTTGCATTAAAAAACAGTTCTCAATCAGCGAGGGGTACCTTGCTTTTAGATGCAGTGCGCGTCCAAAGTCCACATTAGCAAGCTGCTGGTAAGCTGGGCAAACCACGCATGAGTTCCCGAAGGCGTTCACCCTGCTTTCTATCTTGACATCGAACACCCCTCCAAACATCTTTTCCCACCCGTGGCTTTCAAATGGCCGCAGCAAGTGGTTTTGTCTTCATACTTCGGAGACCCTCACAATTGCGGGTTTCCTCAGCTCATCTCGGCTCACTTGCCCAAAGCGAATCGACCTTTTCCCCTTGGTCAATTTTGGCCCCAAAAGTACCTTTTGACCTTTCAGTTTCCCCTTTGTTCATCTTTGGTGTTGGACACCTTTCATCCTTTTGACCTTTTTGTTTCCCTTGGTCCGTTTCATTTTGTACCGGTCTTCAAAAGGCGATCGTCTTTGGTTTCCCTTGGTCTATTTTCTGGCCGGTGCTCAGCAGAGGGCCCCTATAAATTCCATCCAACTGGTGGTTTCCTTTCAAGGACCCCTAGGTTCATGCCCACATTCCCTACTGAGCACCAGAACTTCTTTTTGGCCCCAGAACTTGATTGCCCCCCAAAAAGTTAAACTTTTTGCAGGGGGGTCAACAGCAACCAAGAGAAGGAACCAAAAGGCAACCAAACCGGAGACGAGGACCAGGCCATCGATCGCCTGCACCGCCTGGGCCAGCGACGCCCGGTGCGCGCTCTGCGCTTCGTGGCGGAGCGCACCGTGGAGGCACCTTTGGGGCGGCTCGGGGGGGTTTGGGGGTGGGGGGATTGAGCGAGGATGCTGAGGGTTCAGGGTGGGGGGGAGGGGGCAGGTGGAGGCGAGTGGGCAGGTTGCAGGTTGAGTGGGCGAGAATCTGTTTGTTTCTGAATTTATGTTTTCCGGTGCAACCAAGGACCATTTAAGCGCCCTCAGGCACGACTTAAAGCGGACCGACAAGATCACACCAGCACTTGGTACTGTAGCACTGAAGTAGTGTCGCCCGCTGCCCCTCAGACATCGCCAGCCAGCGAGCTGGAGCCAGCAGGCACCCAAACTGAGTAAATGACTAAAGTTACGCGACTAAACCAAAAAACCAAGCCTCAGCTAAGTCCACCCTGGGTTAGCCAGGAAGTGGCTAGAGTGGCTAGTAGGTGCTTGCTAGTTGTTAAGTGGTCAGGATGCAACTTAGGATGCCTTGGCTCCTGCGTACCTTGAAGCTAGGAGCGCATCCTGGAGGTGCAGAAGCAGAAGCGTGCCATCGTCGAGGGCGCCCTCTCAAAGAAGTCCCGCGCCTCCGGCAGGAAAGACTCCGCGGCATTTGTCGGAACAGGTGTCTGTTTCAGACCGCCTATGTGTGTGTGTGTGTTTCTCAAAACAGGGTCCCATGTGGTGCCGGAAAGATTGAAATGGTTGGCTTCCCTTTGGTTTCCTTGCACAATGCTGGGTTGACACCCTCAATCAAAGACACCCAGAAGGTTTGTGATTGTTGATTGGACATGCATCCCTTGTTTCACCCTTTTATACGGGTTTGCGCCCACCAAGGCATGTAAGGCGTAAAGGCATTGGACTATAAACACAGGGTAATCTGGCTGCTGTGACAAGCGCGCTTTTGCAGTGGTGATGTTTCGGATGGCCCGCCTGTTTCTGCTGGTCGCCGCCTTTTTGTTGCGTGACTTGCCCTTCAGAAAGTCCAAAGGTTTGTCCTGGCCCCAAATTGTCCAGCGAGGGCTTGTCCTTTCAACGGCAGCCAGAGAGAGAATGGGGAAACCTATAGCCAGGCGGAGGTAGCCAGGATGATAAGATGCTAGGTCAACCAGTCACAGCACTTCGCCATGCAAACTTGGTTCGAGGCGAAGAGTTGCAGAAGATCCGCCTGGAGATGATGGCCTCAATCTTTGAGCCGTTGTAATGATGTTGGCAGTGCTGAATGACTTTAGGGTCTCAGTCATGAACCGCCCTCAGAGGACAGATGTAAGATTCGTGTAAATGATGTGGAGCCCATTCGCGCAAACAACCATTCGCTCTGCCATTGGGACAACTGGGGTGAATGCCCCGCCCCTCTGAGATTGGGCTGATCTCAGTGAGCAGTGTTTGAACACTCTGCTCTCTCAGAGCAAAAGGAAGCTGTACAGATGGTTCCACCGAGGTGGCGCCATGTGCACCTCTGGGGTCTTGGTGCGTTGAATTTCAGGAAAAGGGGCGCCGGCGCTGGGACGGACTCGGGCCGTCGAAGCTAATCTCGGGGCCTGCGTGTTTGTTTTTTCCTCGCAGGACTTGCACAAAGGGCAGCGGCAAGAGCCTGCATTCATGCATGTGCAGCCAAGTTCCAGACGGTGCAATTCATGTTGGCGTTTGGCATTCTGCTTTCACGACCTTGCTGACTTGGGAGTTTGAAATCAGATCATTCAATTTTGGTGACGTATTTTAATGCCGCTCGTGGACAACATAATTGTTTGTTGCAGTTTGACCCCGTGGCGATCCGTGCTGTGCGTGTATGTCTGCGTGTGTGCCAGCCTTCTTGAACTCCTGGCAAGCGTTGTTTTGACCGTGGCCGGCGCCTCTTTATGCCACCTGGGCAGGGCGTCCCAGCGTGCTGCGTGGCGAGGGCTCTGGCAAGAGGAGCTCTTTGGCCGCTGGGGCAAGCATGTGACAGTGAGGAACCCAACTGACAGAGCTAACAACTAGTAACTAGTGTTTGAGAGGGTTTGTGGGAACAACTCAGTTCCCCTAAAAGATTGGCGGGCCGCCCACCAGGACCAAGCAATGTGTGTGTGGAACAGCTTGTCCCTCACTGACCAATGGCAAGTTGAGAGCCGGTTGTTGGCTTAGGTTGGCTTATCTTTTTGCTTGTGCGCTTGCTTGCTTTGCTTGCTTTGCTTGAATCCCTTGCTTTGCCTGCTTTGCTTGCTTGGCTTGCTTGGCTTTGCTTCGCTTTTTGTTGGCTGGCTGGCAGGCTGGCTGGCTTGATTTAATTTGCTTTGTTTGCTTGATTTCGGAATATGTTCGCCATGGCTTGCTTGGATATTTCCACGGTCAGGGCTGTCCCTGTCCCTTTGCCGGAATGGGGCGCGGGGAGTGTCCACCAGCCAGCTGACCATGCGCTTCCACCAAGCTGCCGGACCAGCCAGGCCCGCGCTCGCCTCCAAATAAGGGAACTCTTCAAGCCGTCTCCTGTTGGCTTCCCTTGAAAACCACTCAAGAGAGGGGTGCCCTCACAAAGAACAACAACCAAAACACCTCATGCATCCATTTTCTTTGTTCGAGGCGAAGAAGGCGGTGGACCTTTCGAAGCTTCAGCACCTTGCAGTGAAATCACAGGCCTGTGTTGACTCACCACTCGGAGGGAAACTTGTGGAATAGTTGGGTGGGTCAAAATCGCTCAATGAAACGTGGCTCCTGATCCCTAGCGTTGACGTGCACAGCTTTGCGTTGCAGCCATGTTACCAGCTTGGTGCTGAGGTTTGGCGTGCAAGATCCCGAGGTTCCTTTGCCAGCAGGCTCGAGTTTTGCTTCGCCAGCGCTTTTCGATCTCAAGAAGTCCAGCCGATCAGAAAGGCGGTCGTGCCTTGTTCTTCAACTATTGGATGGAGAGACATGTTTGTACCTCCCTCGTGTCATGCGAGAAGCCTGTACTGCACCGGTGACTCCCAACAAAGTTCTAGCATGATCATTGCTTTCGTCGTGACATTGGCCGGATGGATGTGTCAGATATGTTGGAAGAGGCCAAGTCTGGATGTGACTGTGGCATCCATCCAGAGGGGCTTGGTGAACTAGAACGGTTTTGTTTACACTTGTTTGCGCACATCTCGGCACATGCTCAAATGTTCACTCCGTTCAAGATTGGGGTCATGCGAGCTCAGCAGACAGAGACGATCATTGCCCGGATGCAAGTTTGAATAGCTTGCTGAAAAGTAGCGATATACTTGCTTCCTTTAGCAGAGCCATTGATTTGTAGGCCGGCTCAGTCACAACGCATAGCTTTTGCCTGAGGATCCTTGCATCCACTCCCGCCACCAGTTTGGTCTTTCAAATGTTGCTTGAAACCCATGACCCCCGGCTTGCCAGGGGTTCAGCGCGGCCATGCGCCGGCACGCTACAAAGTGGAGGTGGCTGGAAAGGGGTGGAAGATACTGGTTGAGGAGCTGAGTTCAAATGCGTTCCTTTCAGATGCTACACACATAACTGTTCTTTGGGTCGAACCTGGAGCCCGTTGATTCGAAGCCGTTTAGGCTCCCCTCGCTCAAATGTTCGCATTAGCCCAAGAATCTTGGTACCTCAAAATGGCCCCTCTGTGAGGTCAAAAGAAACCGGTCCGAAGGTCCTGAGCCCAATGGAGGGTCCTGACGGATGTGAGGGTACGGCTTCGAGCCAGGCGCACCTGGCAGACGAGCTGGAAGAGAAGGGAGCCGCACAGCGAGAAATTTGCGAAACATGCAAATGGTGGGTGCTCAAAATAGGGGCAGGAAAAACCGGGCCTCTAAAATGGGCTGCTTTCCCTTTAAAACCATCCAAAAGGGGGTCTACCATTTTGAGAACCCTCCCCAGCCCCCAGCTTGTGCTATTCCCCCCCCCCCCAAAAAAAAAAAAAAAACACGAGGGGATGGATGTTGTGTTGGCCCCTTAGCACCCTTGACGCTGCTCCTTGGGCAAACTGGGCAGCTCTCATTTGCCTCAGATCTAGCTGAGCCTTGGTGTTGCAAGTAAGCGGACTTCAGCTGGGCCTTGGTTTTTCAATCAAGTGGTCTTCGTGTTGCGTCCTCAGTCAAACCCAGCATGAACTCGGACAAGACTTTGACTTGCTGAGGTTGTCTTAGTGCCCGGTGCCTTGAAGGACCTGCTAACCCGGGCATGGATTGCACCATGGTACGTCCCGCAAAGCTGGGGCCCCCACGTTTTGCTTGGTGCGAAATCGCAACTAGGTTGCATGCAGAACCCGAGGCGCGCCATTTAATGATGGGCAGAGGTGGAGGTTCCACAGAACCTCATGGGGCAAGAGATCCCTGGGAGAAAACATCACCTGTGTGGCCAGTTTAAGACCACCCCACCTTTTAGAGGGGTGATGTTTCATGGGACAAGACAGTCCCTGGTTTTTTCCCCGTTTCTCACTCGCAGCTGGCAGGACTGGGTGGAGTTTCTGCGCCAGGTGACCGACCATCAGGTGGAGCACCCACACCTTTGGAGCCTCGTGGGGCGCGGTGGTGACAGCTTCGCCCTCAGACCGAAGTTCCTGAGCGGCGACAGGGATGTTCAAGCAGGCTGAATGTAGACAGAGTTCCTGGTAGATGTATATAAGGAAAGGGGACGACCATCCCAGAGCGAGAGAGAGAGAGAGAGATCTACTTTCATTAAATGTGCAACTTTCATGAGCCGGGAATCTCTCGCGAGGGGGCTCTCAGGTTACGACTACATTCAGAGGAATGTGTGGATGACCAACAACGGCTACCGAGATTTCATGTGCCTTCGGCCTTCTGCTCAACACGCAGAGTCGCTATTTGGGACTGTGGTCCTCAGTCTCAAGTCGAGGTTGACATTGGGAAACAAATATGTCCAAACCAGCACCCAGGTTCCATGTTAATTGGTGGGAGGGAACCTTCCACAGGTTTCGGAGCCATGTTTTCTCTAGGTACTACTCGCCCCTTTGCCACGTGCTGGCGCAGCTGGCGCGGACCTCGGAGCTGCGGCCCAGCACGGACGTGCTCATCGTGAACCCCAACGCCGGGGTTCGTCGGGGATGTTGGGCCGAAAGGCCTAGGAACAGGTTTCAGACCCAGGGGACCCCTTGTCACTTGGATGGTCTTGCTTCAAGGACCAGCTGGAGCCCCAGAATTTGGAGAAACGTCTTTCCAGGAAGGAAGCCAACATGGAGGCTGTTTTAAGGCATGTTCAAAAGGGTTTGAACCAACCCTGGGGGCCTGGTCTGATGGAGAAGGCGATGTCTGTTCTTGGGATAGGGTTCGGGTTGAGCACGGGATCCTGGTTTTTACGCAACCAGTGGAGGGGTTTAGTTTGGGGTGGTCACCCGAGTTTTGGCTTCAGAGCAACGAAAGCAACATCTCAGGTAGCAATGATTCTGACTGAGTCATGAGCACAGACATGACCATTCTCAAAGGTTGCATGCAAGGGGGGCCCCTTGGGCAGTTGATTGCGACAACCCTCTCATTGAGGTCCACCCGCAGTTTGCCCGCAGTTCGGGTGGCACGTTTTCCTTGGCGCCGCGGCTGCTTCCCCGCCCCTTGCCCCCCAAAGTCCGCAGCAAAAACTGTTCGCACCAAAGCGCCAGGATGGCATCAACTGGCACCAGGACAATCAGAACGGCCCGATCGATGCTGACTATGTCGCCAGACGCAGGTTTGGCATGGATCCATCCAGAGGGCTTTCCTATTTAACAGCGTTTTAAGTGACCATGCCACATGCCACATGCTAGCTTTTTAGCAAAACGCCGCTGCCCCTTTCCTTTGAGCCTGGTCATTAGGAAGTCGACTCCTGCCCAGTTTGAGCCGTCGGGAGCCTGTACAGTTTCAACCTTGAGCTGCTTGAGCTTGATCCGTTCTTTCGCAGTGACACACGTGACAAGTTGGGATGGATGAAACCCACCACCAATCCCAACTGGTCAACTGATGCCTGATTTGGTTGCGTAGCCATCCACATTGGGTGAATCCCACCTATTACCAACTGCCCGATCGGTGTGATTTTGTTTTACTATTCACCGGGTTCAGGGTTCATCCTGCACCAGTTGCTGCGGATGAGGCTCCCTGAATGCTGCGAGAAAACCACAAATCCCAACTGGTGTCCGGTGTGGGCTTTGTTCATCAGGCTTCCAGTGACGAGGGTTGCGAGAGATGGTCTCAGGCAATCCGCTGGTGGACTGCCATGGATGCCTGCGGTGAGGGAAAGATCGGGGTGCCGGCGGCCCGGCGAGCGATCGAGCGATCGAGCTGATCGAGCGATCGAGCGGCTGGGTTGTTCCTGAAGCCTATCTGGAAGCTGATTGACTAGGCTCCTTCATTTTGAGCCGCGTTTGGATCATGCCAACCCAGCCCTGCTAGTGGGCACACAGGAGCCAGGGGATCCTCTGCCACTTGGGGTAGTTTGTATCACAGCCCACATACTCACACACAGCTGGAGTAGGCGAACTGATTTTTTTGGCATTTGGGGGGGCCTTGGCGGGCTTCTGTTTTTTTTTGGCTCAAACCAAAGTCACACTTACACGGGTTTGGTGTTTGTCCTTCTGGAGTTTTCTATCCAGAGTTGCACCGAGATTTCATGAACTCCCCCCTGAAACAGGCAGTCAGATGGCTTCGGTGGATTCCCTACATGCTGCAAGCAGGCAACAAGGGAAACACTGTGATTTATAGTAGTTGTGATTTGTTTACCTGCAATATGTGCCGAACCAGCCGTACCCCTGCAAGTCCCGCATGTCAGGTTTTCGGTGGATACAGTTTGGTTCAGATTGAAGTCAGCTCCTGCCAAGGAATATTTGATAGGCTCGCACCGGAACCAGACGGTGAAAGACGAGGTGGCTGTGGATATTTCGGGAGGAGATTTGCCTCGGCTCTTGGTCGACAGATCAGCGTCTCAGTTTGGTACATGCTTCCTTCCGCATGCTGCGCCTTCAGCCCGCCACAACGGACCGGTTGTTTTCCGGCCCCACAACCTTTTTTGTTCTCGGCTTTTTACCCATACCTCGGCTTTGAGAGCATGCACAGGTTGGGGGGGCAAAAAGCAAAGTCGCCATCCAAACCAACCGCCAAGCGCTGAGGTTTACTGATTGCACTGAGTATGTCGTCCAGCCTGGTGACCTCATTGTGTGGAACACCCGCACCGTGCATCGGATCCGCGACTTGGCTCAAGCGACTCCTCGCGAATCGGCACTGCCAGGGTCGTTCTGAATTCAGCGTGTTCATCGAACATCTTCCTGCACGTCCGGCCATTGAAGCTTAATCCTGGCCTTGGCATCTTGTAGGCTTTCAGAGCGTTTGTGCGACCTCGCGCTTGGCTGATATAGTCTGGCGCCTTCATGCTCCATTGCCGTCTTTGCTTTCTCGGAAACGCATATTAGTGAGAAACTAAAAGTTTGGACGCTTTTTAAACCAATCCACTCAGGAAGTGAGTAGCTTTATGGGTGTTGTTCTCGGTTGTTCTACTGCTGTCGGCTAAGAGCTGAGGGAGGCTGCCAAGTCCCTGAGCCTACCTCATCTCTCTGGGAGGTTTCTTTCCTTTGGCTGTTTGCATTCACTTAGGCGTCTACTTGTCGTCTTGGAATTGCTTGCAGTTTGCTGACAGTAAAGAAGTTCCAGGCCAACGTAAGAGACGCGGAAGGGCGGCTGAAGAGATGCATAGCGACGTATGGATGTGTGGATTTGTCGGTGTGTGTCTTTTTGTGCGCGCGTGCGTGCCACAAAATCGGGCCCAGGGCAAACACAAATCACATAATAAAAATGAGTGAGGAAAAGCGTGGCAGTCGCGCGGAGGTAGGGCGAAAGCCGTTCGAAAGACGAGTTTGTCCAGGCAACCTCCGCCCCTTCAAGGAAAGCTCGTCATCACCAGGTTTCAGAAGCAGCCGCCATGAAAGAACGCGAAACACACACACACACAACGCAAAAAGGAAGTCAAGGGAGATCAAATCCGATCCAATGCCTTCTTTCTGCGCGCCTCGGATCCATTTATGTGCGGCCACACAGCTGTGTGGCCTTGAGCGTCGACCTAAACCCGAGGTGCCTGAACAGCGGAGAGGACAGGTGAGCGGATCCTGATTGGAAAAACATACCGCAAGCCTGACAGAATGATCAAACCCAAAATGCGCAACTAGAAAGGGGGGTGCCTCAAAGCAGAACAAAAAACCAAGTAGGAAACTGCAAATCCCGCTCAGCTAAGGCTGCCATCGAATGCTCAGCAGTCAAGCCTTCTGCAAACCAGTACACAAGGAACTTTTAAACAACACAAAATGAAGCCATCATTCGCTGAGGCTTTGGATGTTGCCCAGATCTACTCGGCCAAGACTCCAAGACATGCGCGTGCACAAGATTCCTCAAGACTGATGCAAAAACTACCGTGGCCCCGGGTGCCATAATTGGGATGCCAGAAAGAGTTTCCCAATACCTAGCCACATCGCAGTGGGAAAAATGAACGGTGTACCATGCCTGAAAGAGCCCCAGACTCCGGCTCCAATATTGGGGGAGGGGGACAGAAGAAAAAGGCCGGAGACACCAGAACAAGCTACTGATTATCGCGAGCCTATTTGGGTAATACGGTTGGTACCAAAAATCAATGGTCAGAGCAATCAGGAGCATTTAGAGGTAAGATGGCATATGCGAAGGTGAAAAAAACAAAACGGGCGCCGAACACGGTCTATTCTTTGTTTCTATAGGGAAGACGTTATAAGTTTATACTTCTCACATCGGGTCGCCGCTGCCCTTCTATGACCAAGTGCGCCACAATCAAAACCCGGGTAGATGAAGGTTAGTAGTTAGTAAGGGACTCTTAAGGGACACTCCCAGCTGCGCAGAGAAAACTTGTGCAGAGAAATGTGCGCACAGAACTTGCTCAGAGAATGGGAGAAACTTGCTCAGAGAAGGTTGCTCAGAAAACTTGCGCAGAGAAGCTTGCTGAGCGAACTTTGCTTTCGCCCCCCCCCCCCCCCCCGTTCTTCTAGTGTATGTTTGGTTGGGGGTTCCCCGACCTTGTTACGATCCCACATGCGTGTGTATATATGCATATATATATATATATAAATACCCCAGGCGATCCTAGGCAACCCCCCTGTTGCTTTTTCTAAAAGGGTGGTTTCTTTGGTTGCCTACACAAAGAAATGTAATCACTGAGTATAAAATGAGGGGTCCGTCAAATCATTGCTTGCAAGGGCCTCTTGTGACTCAATTTACCTGAATTGTCCACACAAGCAACGCCCCGCCTCAGTCTCATGTCATGCTTGAATTTCGACAGCGAGGATGGAGTTGAACTGCGGGTGGGTTCGGAATGTTTAACACTTCTTTCGGTGTCGTCTGTAATAACGCAATATGGTGAGTTGGTGGTGAACACTGGCGAGAAGTTGGTGACGCTTGAGAAGTAAGCAAGTGAGAGTTTTGTGAAAATGTGGGGCTGCTGTGAAAGGAGCGCAGAGTAACAGTTTGAAAGCGGTGAGAAGATTGAGAGTCAGAAGATGGTGGGCTGGATAAAAGTTTGCAAGTTGGTGAAAAAATGTGCACAGATGCTGGGTTTGTGAAACGTGTGCAAGTTGAGGAATCTGTGAACGTCTGCCAAATTTGCGAACAGACAACAGAAAAGTTGGCCAGTTGGTGAACCTTTTGGTAAGTGGTGAAAAGATGGCGAAAGAATGACTTTGTAGAACAAAATTGGTGACAAGAAGGTGAACAGACGGTGAGTTGCAAAAAATGCTCGTTGGTGAAAAGATGGTGAGCTGGTGGACATCTGGAAAGTTGGTAAGACGCTTGTGAAAAGATGGCGAGTTTGTGAAATTTGGCAAGTTTGCGAGGAGATGGTGAAACGATTGTGGGTTGGTGAACAATTTGCAAGTTGGCAAAAGAAGGTGAAATGCCGGAAAGTGGGCAAGTTGGTGGACAGATTGTGAGCTGGTGAATATTTGGCAAGTTGGTGAAAAGATGGTGAACAGATCGCAAACTGCTGGCATTTCGACAAGCTTGCAAAATGTTGGCGAAAGCTAAAATTTGGCTAGTTGGTGAAAAGATGTGAAAAGATGGTAAACAGGTCGCAAGTTGGTGAAAATATGGTAAGAAGATGGTGAACTGCCGAAATGTTGGCAAGTCGGCAAGCAATTGGCGAATTTGTTTCTTTGGCAAGTTGGTAAAAAGTTGGTGACTTGGTTAAAAGATGGTGAACAGATGCTGAACTGCCGAAAATTTGGCAAGTCGGTGAAAAGTTAGCGAACTTGCTACTTGTGTTTACAAGTTGGCAAACACATTGTGAGTTGGTGAAAAGATTGTGAAAAGATGGTGAACAGATGGTGAGCTTCCGAAAAATTGGCAAGTTGGTCGAATTTGGTGAATGTAAGTCGGTGAACAGATTGGGAAAAGATGGTAAAAAGATGATGAGGTGTCGGCCTCAAAAAACAGCTCCTCAAACCCAAAATCGTTCTTATAACACTATGTGTGCATAAAGTGTGGAATCTGCAAAACCTGAGGGCACACATGCATAACTTCTGCATAACTTCTGCATAACTTCTGCATAACTTACGCATGCAAAAACATAGGCTGCATAAACTTCTGCATATATGCAGAAGTTATACTGATTTTAGTCGGGGAAGTTCTGCATATATGCAAAACTTGTTTCTGTCGGTGACATAGGTTGCATAAATCAAATCCTATGCAGAAGTTATGCATAGGTTATGCGTAAAACGGTTTTTTATACGCAACAATCATTGAACAATACATACGCCGCGTATAAGTCGCATAGAATGGAACCAAGTTCTTGGAAATAGAGGAGGATCGTATGTCAGATATAAGTCTGTTTATCAGGTGGTTAACCTATGTTTAGCTTAGATTTGTTTGGCTATGTTGCGGCGGACTTGTAGTAGACTTAGGAGTAGCTACTCGGGAAAGTAAAATATAATAAGTGTTTACATATCCTCTACTAAAATATATGGAAGATATGGAAGATATTAAAAGATAGTATATTGTTTGCCTTATCTTTGTTTATCTTTTATTGTTTTTGAATATATTTTTTTAAAGCATATTTTTGTATTTAAATATGTATTTTTACCTTTTTCAGCAGTTTTCATTGGGGTTTGCCAGTTTAGATAGCGAGCCATATGTGCTTTTCAAGCAAAAGGACATTGCTACTATTACGAGGCGCATCAGCTGTATTGTGATGAAGGCCCCCCAAAAGATCAGGCCGACCAAGCAGGCCAACTACGGTCCAGCTTCACAAAAAATTGGCAGCCACATACAGCAAAAAGATAATCATTTCACGAAAAGCGGCAGGCCGACCAAGCAGGCCAGTGAAAAGCCCTGCTGCGCAGAGAAAACAAGGCAGGCACACACAGCAACCAAACTAGAAACCTAATGGGAAAATCCCACTTCAAGAAAAGCAGCAGGCCGACCAAGCAGGCCAATGACAAGCCCTGAAAAAACCAACTGCACAAAAAACACTGGCAGCCACACACAAGAAGCAAACTAGAAGCCCAATGGAAAATTGCTTTTCAAGAAAAGCAGCAGGCCGACCAAGCAGGCCAGTGACAGGCCCTGAAGAAAAAACACCTTCACCAAAAAACAGGCAGCTAGAGACAACAAGCAAGCTAGAAACCCAATGGAACAATCCTACTTCAAGAAAAGCAGCAGGCCGACCAAGCAGGCCAGCGACAGGACCTGAAAAAAACACCTTCATCAAAAAATGGCAGCTAGAGACAACAAGCAAATGGGAAGCTCTACTGAAGAAATCCCACTCCATGAAAAGCAGCAGGCCGACCAAGCAGGCCAGTGCCAGGCCCTGAAACAAATCCACCTTCCCCACAAAACATGGCAGCTATAGACAAGAAGCAAATGGGAAGCTCTACTGAAGACATCCCACTCCCTGAAAAGCAGCAGGCCGACCAAGCAGGCCAGTGACAGGCCCTGAAAAAACCCACCTTCACCAAAAAAATTGAGCTAGAGACAACAATAGATACTAAGTTCAGACTAAGTGTCCGGTATCTAGACTATGTACTTACTTTCTCTTATATCTGCATTATCTTGCCACGAGCCTTCCTAGTATTATGTGAATGTCGTGGTAGTCAAAGGAATTGAACAGTGAACACATCAGGTGGATGACACTACTACATATGATACACGATGCTTGGGTTTATGTTGCGCACTTGGCCTGCGTGAGAAAATGAAGGTCCGGCTGATGTCTGTATCGGCGGCTGCCATGACCACAAGCTGAATTTGCACTATTCTGGCAAACCAGAGGTTAGTTTGTATGAAACTAGGTTAGGTTGCCCTGTTTGCCGGGGGAAGGGCTTGTCACACCTGGGTACACCCGTGCAGAATCCTATCCGTCACCCAAATCGGCTCGCGATAATTAGTAGAACAAGCACCCACAACAGAAACCCAAAACCCACACCCCAAAGAGAACATGGAACCTTCAGAAATGGAGGTCTCTCAGAATGGCCGCTGCCATCTTGGCTTTGGCTGCAACGCGAGCCGGAGGGGCATTTGTGCCGTAACGGACAATAAAAGCATCCAGGCTCTTGCCTGCCGGCTTAGCTTCAGCAATGCGAGTCTCCACCGCCTGCACTGTTAGCGGCTTATCGGCGGTGCCGAGAGTGGGACGGGGAGCGGGCTTTGACATAGTGCGCATGATCTGAGCTTCGATGGTAGCCGTAGTCTCTCCCTTGGTAGCGGCCCTCCCGCTTGCGCCCCCCCCCGCATCGGCAAACCCGAGGAGACATAAAAACACAAGCGCCGTCAGAGCAGGCTTCATGCTGCCAAAAACGGCCACTTGTTGAAGTCTGAGCAAGCTAAAGCTGAGCGAGCCTCACACACAACATTATCGGAACACAAAACCAACCTGCTACCGTGTGGCCACAAACACAAAAC
Source organism: Effrenium voratum (assembly GCA_963377175.1). NCBI lineage: Eukaryota > Dinophyceae > Suessiales > Symbiodiniaceae > Effrenium > Effrenium voratum. The sequence goes on along the minus strand of CAUJNA010000895.1, from coordinate 8,910 downwards.
CCAGAGGAGAAGCAAAACCAACTCTTAGCATTAAAAGGGCTCTATCTCAGGGGCATCCACAAGCCTGCCCGATTGCGGCTTCGATGGTCCAAATCCCTGACAGCCCGCCGAACGCTGACAAAAACGGGGCCTGCTGCCGGCAAGGAATGTACAAGCGCTCGAAGCAAACTAAGTGGGTAGCCTTCCATACTCAACTCTTGAAACTCCTCTAGGAAACATTTGATCTGCCCATAGACTGGCAGCTCAAGTTCCTTAAGGCAAGCTGCTCTACCTAACAAGGTGGCCCGGAGTAACCCGAAAGGAAGCTGCAAACGACCTAAGAAAGGGCTGCCGCTGCCCCACTGTCTGTTCGGGTTCTTGGCTGCCCATGCAATTGCCCCAGTGTTCGGGTCGGTTTGGAAAACCACGTCGGTCCAAGTCTGCGCACTCTCCTCCTTGTTGATGGCAAAGCGTACAGAATAGATAGCTGCCAACCATTGTCCCATACAAGCATGGCACACGGAACAGGATCCTAGGAGAAGAGTCAACTTCAGAATTATCAAAGACCACTTTATCAACGGCGTTTCATTCAAGACTGCTTTTTTTTTGCATTTTCCTTGGAGAACGATAGGGGGCTCACTAAAAACGATACCCCTCTGAACATGGTTTGTGAACATGATGCATTCATTCACGTCTCAAGTGTCATTCTGCTTGCAAGCAATGTGGAGCTTTGAGCGGCGTGAGCGGCTCACATGACTACCGCAAGGCAGAGAAGGCTATTGTGTGATTGCTTGGCTCTCATAGCTTATAGCAAAATGTGAAAGTTTTCCGCAACTTGGCACACGCCCAGAACGATACCCCTGTCGATACCCCATCGATACCCCTGCAATGTCCCGGAGTTGCCAATGTGAGGCCTAGTGCATTTGCTTACGAAAGACAAGCACGCATCCTTCAGCAGACATCCTTCAGCACACACAGAAAGGGCCCGCGATGGGAAGAGCGCTTCGTGTTCAAAAGACTACGCATGTGGTTACGATGCAAATGCTGTGTTTGCGTAGAAAGTTTGTTGGGCACGTTACGAATTCGCACGGCGCCACAGCGAGAGCGCTTGGGCACGCAGGATTCCTGCAGAGGGTTCGGCGGGCACTTTTCAAATTCGCACGGCGTCACAGCGAGGGCGCTTTGACACGCGCAATCCTCGCAGAGGGTTGGTTGGGCACTTTACGCATTCGCACGGCGCCACAGCGAGAGCGCTTCGAGGCGCGCGATCCCTGCAGAGGGTTCATCGGGCACTGCGCGCACGCGCGAAGCGTGGAGAACGATAGGGGACTCACTAAAAGTAGAATGAATACACCCCACACAGCAAATATTGACGCTGGCTCTACATACCGCATTCCGAAGAACAGTTCCCGTAGTGTCCAACCTGTGGGCAGGTCTGGCAAGTTTTCGGCCCTCCTGCTTCGCCCCCGAAGAAAGTGTTCCTCTTCATGGGCTAAGAGGCAGACCGCTGCAATCATGGATAGAAGCCCTCCGATGACAATACCCCGTGCTTTGACAACAATGTCGCCAATCGTGGCAAAGCGCAAAGCACAACTGGCCAACATCATCCTGCGCAACTGTGCCATGGAGAAGACTACCAGTGATCGGGACCTTGTGTGCTCCGACCCTCCTGCCCAGCCTTTGACGGGACGGGATCTGGACTTGGTGATCGTTTGAACCCCTTTGAGATCCTGAAGCTGAGCCGCGTTAGCATCGAAAGCAGAGATGACCAAGTCAGTGTTAACCTGCTCGTACATCTGCGCGGCATCAGCCACTAACAAAGAGGTGTGCCACTTGTAGCCTCCACAAATGACACAGGTGTGCGCGCAGTCGGGTACCCGTAGCTGAGCAAAGTTTGGCCGTAGAAGCGGCACGACCTGCTTAAGCTTCCAAACAGAAAAGCCATCTCCTGTAGTGCAAATCAAAACCTGAATTGCACGGCCAGCCAACCGCCAGTCTCGGCGCCAAGGTGCCTTAAGGAAACAAATTTCCTGAAACAGCTGTGCCCACGTTGCTGACAGGTGTGGCCGCCAGCTGCCAGAAAACATTTGGCCTTCACCAAAGGGTACATGCATGGCGCAAAGGATCCCTGGGGCAGGGGGCCTCTTCGCAGGAATGCTGGGATTGCAAAACGCCATGTACCAAAGTGCTGAGCTGCCTCGGGGACAAGAATGTCGCTTCCCATTGTGGATCCAACAAGACCAAGGAAAGAAAAATCTCAGCCAGGCATGCGAAGGGCATAGTCCAGGTTGACTTCTTGTCCTTATCGTCTTGAAGAAGAACTTCGTTTTTCGGCGCAGTCATACACTGTATGTAAGCCGTTTCCTCAACCGGGCCTGGCCTAATAGGAAGAGCTGGGCGTTGAGCAAAATGCTTCAAACATGCTTGACTGGCCTTGTGCGAAAAATTCTTGTCCCGAAGCCACGATTTCAGATCTCCAGCCAGCTCACGCTCGCAGTGAACTAGTGCCTCGCGATCCATGATTGCCCAATTGCCTGGCAGCCTTTTGACTTCTTCGCCTCTGCGCCAATGCTTCACTTCAAACAAGCCACTCCGCCACACAGCCGCAGCTGAAATCTGCTTTGCCATCTGCACCGCACTGCGCCTGTCGGAAAAACGGGGCGCAGTACAGGAGGAAAAGCGGACTCGCTGCATCACCCATGTGTACAGGACCTGGCCATGCTGCCTTGCTTCTGACACTGCGGCTGCCTTGATCGCCAGTTGCAGGCGCTGCTTGGCGTCTGAGCTAGGACATTTGAACCAATGGATTTGCCTCCCTGGCAAGTTGAACCTGCGCAGAAGCTTGTCCACTTGGGCAAATCCATTGCGTTGCCGGACGTAGCCGTGCACATCCGTGCACCCAAGAGATCAGACGCGCCAAGCGCAGGATCGCTGGCGCCACGCTTTTCCTCGCCAGCAGCTGCCGGGCGTCTACGGCAGCGTGCTTGCTGCACGCCCATAAAGCCAGCAGGCTCCCACAGCCTTCAGCATAGATGTAGAGAGGTCCTTGCATGCCTCTTGAGGCATAAATGGATTGCTGCTTGCGCCTGTAGGCTTCACGGAAGCTCTGGCGTGTCCATGCTGGTAGCAAATGGCCAAAAGGGAAATCCCGTTTCTGCTTTGCCATCTTGATGATCTGGTCCAAACAAGCTGGCTGCCCCCACAAAGGCAAGGAAGCCCGTTGGCGGAATCGCGGAGGAGGACGGCTTCGCCTATTCCAAGGTTTGTCAGCTCTTCGGGGCCGGCAGTGTCCAAAATTGCTTGTTGGTCGCAAAGTGCTTATTGCAACCGTCTCTGACGCCCTGATCCAGTCATGCGGCCCTCGCTTCACGGGCAAGAAGCAATTGCCGGAGGCTGGTTGCTGCCGTAGAAGCACCGCCCTAACTGTACGTGAGGCCTGCGCTCCTTTTCGTAAAGCTGAGGTTAGGTGCTCCATGATCCGGCTAGGGACCCCGAGCTGTGCTCCCTTTCTTTGTAGCAACGCCTTGCCAATGTACAACGCACTGCCATTGAAGAGAGCGTAGACACAAGCCTCTTCCATTGCTCCGAGCCCTTCCACGCTATGCCGGAGGAAGAGAATAGCTTCAGATACAAACTCTTCTGTCAGCTCCTGCTGTTCCAATTCTCCGCACCCAAGGCTTTCCGCGATGTAGTCGGCAGCGGAGCAAACCCTGAATTGTCATGATGGATGCGAGAACCAAGGCCAGCGTCACGCTCTGCTTGTGCGTCCGCATGCTTTCTGGAAAAAGGGTGCTCAACAAACAAGCCTGCATGTGCCGAAAAAACCAAATCAAAGCCACAATGTCCTGTCTGCCCAAAAGGGCAGAACTAGCTGTCAGCCAAAAACTGTCCAGCAAATGTCTCGCATCTAAAGTCCCTGCTGGACCTCCTGCCTTCAGAAAAGGCCACATCAGCGCGAGGTGTTGGATTGTCTCAGTCTCGAAGCGCATGTCTGCCGCAAACTGCAGCACCAAGATGGAAAGTATTTACCAAACAATATGGAAACAGAAGGGGCCGTCATGGGGCCTGCGTTTTTGAAGTACAGTAAAATCATTAAAAAAACAGAAAAAACAGAAAAAAACACAAAAAACAACAAAACAAATCGTGGAAAACCGAAAAAAACAGACAAGCTCAGGTAAGTCACCTCCTTTTATTTCCCCCTCATGACTGTTGTTTGGGGCTTTCTTCGAGGAAACCCAAAAAACCAAAAAAACAAAAAAAAAACAAAAAACCAAAAAAACAAAAAAACCAATCTGGCAGACAAAAGCTCAGGCAAGCCACCTCCTGTCATTTCCCTCTCAGGATTGTTTTTTGGGTTTTTTTTGGGTTTCCCGGATTGTTTTCCTCTGTTGCACTTCTTGCTCCATGCTGCGTCTGGATCTGCATCTACTTTTCCCTCTTCTGGTAGCCTGCTCAAGTAAGTCTCAGCTCATTCCCTCTTCTTTCAAGTAGTCAGGCTCTCGAGGCGGAGGATATGACCGTGGACCATCTCAGGGAGGTGCTCGATGGCATGGTTTGCAGGAACTCCACCAGTCCTATTACCTTGCCAGAGCAACCGCCTGGCTCTTTCAACCCGGTCAACTTCCCCTGTGCGGACTTGCTCCACACAGACAACGCGAGCGTGCACCTCTTCGATGTCATCTTCAACTACCGCAAGGAGATTGACTTTACCGTGTTGGAGCGCGAGTACAAGCGAGCCATTGAAAATGAAGATCTGGACCTTATTTCTGCACCCTTCGGCTTGCAGAAGAAAGTGTCTTATACCATTTGGAAGCACTTCATCTTCCCCCAGAAATGCAAGGCCCCTCTCTTCATGAAGCTCGGCTTCGGAGTTGCCAAGCGCGCCATCTGGATGCAGGAGCCCAAGCTCGGCAGAAAGATCGTGCAGTACTGCATTGAGACCATGGGTGGTCGGCAGTTCAAGTGTGCGGAGCTGTCGAGCAACGCCATCGTGAAGTCCAAGACTGTTTCCTCATTCGAGGACAAGACAGATGAGGAAGTGGATGCGGGGTTCGATTTCATTTTGGCACATGGCCCCAGGAGCTCATCTGAAATGCAGCAGCTGCGATGGATGACAAAGGAGTTGCGCCGGAAAGCTTCTCCCATCCATGGATGGCCTCAGGCCTTGGTTGACCGCGCTCTTCGGAACTTGGCTTCGGATGGCGCTTTGGCCCGCAAGGAGTTCGATTGGCCCATCCCCTTGACGACCAAGTATTACCATTCCTGGCTCTTGGAGATCATGGAGGAGATATGGGACTTCGATCTCTCAGCCTTCACCATGCTGGGGGAGGCGGGCGCGGGAAAGAGCCCGTTGGGTAGGAGCGTCCTGATGGCACAGGTGCGCCACAACAAGGCGCGCTTCAACTTGTCGGGTCAGCCTTGTATCCGCTCTACGCCGGAGATTGACTTTCTTCGTGGCGAACAGGGGTCCGTGCTCATGGGCAATTTCCTGGATGACACATCCTTGCACATGCTCCCGATGAAGTTGCTCAAGGCATTCCTGGATGTCGGGCTCTATGAGAGCATGTGTTGGGCTCGATGGGGTGCGACAAAATGGGTTCAAAACGAACCTCGTGCCGTCGCAGATAACACCTATGATGATGGTGTTTCCGAGGAGCCTGCGTATGCCAACACCGTCAGCTTCGAGACTTTCTTCAAGCTCATGCGCCCCAGCATTGTGGAAAGTGCCACTCTCGCCCACATGGATGCTGTCTTCAAGAGAACTTGCATCTTGCTGAATACGAAGACTCACGTCTACTACAGGAAGGCGGGCATCAACACCGAGGCAGTGCCGCGTGTGTGGGAGATCAAGGCGGAATATCTCACCGAGGAGGGCAAACGTCTATATGGTCTTCACAAGGGTGGAACCAAGGAGATCACAGATGACTTCGTCGAGGAGGTGAAGAAGGAGCAGCTGTGGGTGGAGGCGGTCATGCACAAGCGCTTCGCAGAGAGGAGTCGCAGCAAGGAGGATGAAGAGGAAGATGCCAAGCGCAATCGGATTCGGGAGCAAGTTTTCGGAGAGAGGCCAGCGGCGGCTCCTTCGGTGACTCAGCAAATGCAAGACAAGCAGAAGCGTGCCCTTGAGAAGTCTGCAGTGTCGGTCAAGAAGGAGAAGTTTGAGATGGAGCAGGAGGGGGTCTTCAAGAAAGCTAAGACATGGAGCTTGAATATGCAGTCTTCTGGCAGCGTGATCGACTTGGACTCTTCCCCGCAGAAAGTCGTGTCACCTTCACCTGTTGCCCCAGACCACGCTCAGCCAAAGGAAGCAACCAGAGCAGCAAGCTCCTTGTTGCGCAGCCAAGAATCCATAAAGAGATGGACCAAGCAGCTGAGGAGATGGATGAGGCCTGGCTTCATCCTGCTGGCTGCGGTGCTTCGAACGAGACCTACTCGGAGGTGTGCCTTTGCAATTCTCTTCGCAGCCTTGGGTGCCCCATTTCTTACGACAAGAATGGCCCGTTCACTGCAGCTGATGGATGTGAGATGTTGGCCCCCTTAGGTGCCCCTTTGAAGTTAGTGTCTACAAACAGCAAGCTGCAGCCAGGCAAGTTTATCGTGCTGGACACAACAAGAAGCCATTTCTTCGCTGTCATCAACGCGAACGGGAAGGTGCAGAAAGTCGACGATGGCATGCATGCGTACATCTCGGCGGATGTCTTTGCGGAGTTCATGAAGAGTCCGATTTTCCATGTTTTCAAGCTGACCTTCATGTGCGCTGGTGCCTCAAGCCTATGCCCTGCTTTTCATATTCCCGGTGGCGCGCTCTCCAAGCGTGTGTACAGCACACACATGAAGAGTTGCTCGTGTGGACACAAGGCTTTGTCCAAAGCTCATGACATCGAGACGGTCGTCTAATGAGTGGTCCATCTGATGCAATCGTCCGGACTATGCGCTGCGCAGCTTGGGGTTGCAGGAAGACCTACGGCCTCAATTTTGTCAATGTCGATGGATGCAAACTGAACACCGCCAACCCGCAGGACATTCAGAAGGTCTTGTTCGTGAACGTGAAGCGTGGCTTCAGCTTGGAGTACTTGCAGTACCACACCCAGCTTGAGTTCCGTGCATTTGTTTCATCCAGAGCCATCCAGGATGTGTACGAGAATGTCCACGGCACCGTGGATGATACGGACTTCACTCGCTTCCGGAAGGCTCACGCAGATGCAATTATGTACTGGGCGGCATTGCAGGAGTTGTCTTCCCTTGGCATCAACCAACCCATTGAGATCGGCAACGAACTCTCCGAGATCTCTTTGGCTGCGTATGACAAGCACCTGCACTCCAAAGTCTTCCCCCCTCGAAACAAAGCTTCTGTCACAGAGCTAGTTGGCGATGGACATGCCAAAGTCCATGTGAAGTGCTCTGAGGTTGCGCCGCACCAAGGCAAGCCCCGCAAGAATGGAAAGGGCAAGCCGTACGGGCACGGGTGGTTCATGATCGTCGACCCCAAGAACTTGCAAGTGCTTTCGGTTTCCTGCATGAGCAAGCCAGAGAACAACGAAGTTGTGAAGGACTCACTGTTGAAGATCTTGCCCATGTACAAGAAGGTTAACTGCTTCGTGCTGGATCGGAACTGCGCCTTCATGCCGCAAGCCATGGAGGTGAAAGAATTCAAGCAGGTGAAGTATTGGACCATCGACTGCTTCCATGCCACTGGGCACAAGAAGACATGCAAGTGCAACCCTCTGCATGTGCCGCGGTTGGCCAAGCGGTTGAAGCACGTGAACACGTCTGCGGCAGAGCAAGTGTTCGCGTGGTTTCGGAACTACGCACGTGTGCTGAACGAATCCTCTCCTCTCCGGCACGCCTTCAAGGTGCTCTACTACTGCAAGATGCATAACCAAGCGATCCGCAACAAGAAGGCCACGTACATCAACCAGCACGGCCAGCAGAAGCGCAAGCGTGTGGCCAAGCCCTATCAGTGCTCCTCCGTCTACAAGAAACCGTCCGCCAAGTGAGAGCAGTTTTGATTCAGCCTAGGGCATCTTCAATCTCTTTCTGTCACTAATTAGGGTGACATAGCATTTGATTTGGCAACAGTCCAGCAAACAAGTCTACAAAAAAAAGCTGCCTTGCACAAAGACATGCCCGTGTGTTCTGGCTCCTTGGTCTAACAAAGAAAAACACAACATAAATACAAATCCTGTTTGCACCACTAAAGGCACTACACTGGAAAAACACAGGCCCCAAAAGGCACTACACTGGAAAAACACAGGCCCCATGGCGGCCCGCTCTCTATGGAAAAGGGGGAGGCAAGCCAGAGCAACTGCGTTGTCGTCAAAGGCCGTAAATGTCACTGACGCTTGGCGCCAGGTCAACCCGGACTCTCTGCCGCGCCAGGTCAACCCGAACACGAAACAACGTGTGCAGATGTCCACTGGAAAACGCACGGAAGGTTCGTAGAAGGGTGGCAGAAGGGCAGGTTTCATGAACAGCCGGGGCAGTGTATGGTTTCAAGCGCAGTTGAAAGCAGAAACACGAAAAGAGGTTGGGCTAGCGGAAAGGCAAGTGCCATGCATCCTGATTTCGGCGAGTTTCTGGTCCACGCTTTCCATGGGGTAAGTCTTGCAGACCTGAAGCCCCGGCGTGAGCAGTCAAGGCCCTCATCCAGACGGTCGTTGGGAAGGGGCGCAGAAGCTGAGCTGATTTGTGTGCAGATGAGAGGCGTGAGGGGCAGGTGAAACGAACAGTGCAGCTTCTGATCTTAGTTGCCCAAAGCCGACCTTTTGACCTTTTGGTTTCCCTTCTTGGTCCATGTCAAGGTTCCAAGAGGTTAATTTTCTGGTTGTTTCTGGATCCTGGCACTGAGCGGTTTGCGCAAAGGTGAGATTCATCTAAGGAGACGAGCTCATAGTGGCACCATGGCTCGCCAAGGCCTGCCTGCCAAGCTAG
>CAUJNA010000894.1:82828-135639 GCA_963377175.1 Effrenium voratum | reverse complement strand
GGTTCAGCGGCTTGGCGTGTAAGATATAGCACATATAGCACATATAGCAAGGACGCGGGGGAGAGTGGGGGTTCAGCGGCTTTGCGTGTAAGATATAGCACATATAGCACATATAGCAAGGACGCGGGGGAGAGTGGGGGTTCAGCGGCTTGGCGCGGCTTCAATGCCGGGCAGGTGGCGCGGCAGGGCGGCGCACCCGGAGTGCCAAGCCTGAACATGTCAATGTGACATGTTGAAGTAGGCTCCGATGCCGGGCAGGTGGCGCGGCCGGGCTTCTATGCCGGGCAGCGCATGGCGCAGTGCCAAGCCGCCGTATGACCGTATGATCCGTATGATTCGTATGACTCGGCGGGCTGGCGTGTCAGGCGCGCCTGGAAACAGGCACCAACCATTTTTTGGTTGCTGCCCGCGTGGAGTTCCGCCGCAGACTGGCAGGAATGCAATTGAGGGAAAATATCCCTCAATTCAACTTCCCGTGCTACCAGTACACAAACTCGCTTTTCCAAGCCTTTTGCTGCGCGAACTGCGCGAACTGCAGCTCTCTCTTTAGAGGGGGTTTCCCAAATGGTTTATATTCTACCTGAGAGGCTCCCAGCACTCGTCCGTCCAGCATTTGACCTCGTCCTGCGAAGGATTCGAAGTCTAAAACGCTGCGTGGAGGCGTGTGGCTGCAAAATAGTGACCCCTAGATATGCGCTGCAATTTGGCTCCAGGTTGCATTTCAAGCGATGTCAAGCTTTGCCAAAGGAAACCCCTTTTCCCTTTTTTTCGGGGACCCCTTTTTTGGGACCCCTTTTTTCTTTTTTTTTGTTTTTCTTAGCCCTGCAAAGGTTGGCTCGCTTGAAATGCAACCTGGAGCCAAATTGCAAGCATATCTAGGGGTCTCTATTTTGCAGCCACACGCCTCCACGCAGCGTTTTAGACTTCGAATCCTTCGCAGGACGAGGTCAAATGCTGGACGGACGAGTGCTGGGAGCCTCTCAGGTAGAATATAAACCATTTGGGAAACCCCCTCTAAAGAGAGAGAATTCATGCATGCTTTTTGCTTGTCGCCTCGGTGGCATCTTTTGCCCTAATTCATGCACGGTCCTTGGCTAGCCTTTGTGACCACCAGCGTTGCTCCATTGCATATGCTCCTCTGCATGGCCATGTACGGGGGTTAACGATGCGCAAATGTGCCCCCAGCAGAGTGTAGTGTGCTCCGCGAGTGGATCCTGTGGTCTGTGCCCCGCTCAGCCACATGGTTTGCTTCGCGCGTTGCCAATGCATTTGGTGTCTTCCTTTTTGCCCGTAATTTATTTCAACATGCACTCCCGCGTGCTGGCGAACTCACTTTTCTGTTCTCGGTTTGCTTGTTCGCTGTGGCTCTTGGCTGTCTTTTGGCTCTGCTGTGTCTTTTCGTTGTTTGGCTCTTCTGGCCTATTGTGTTTTCGCCGGCTTTTTCAAGTGACGTTTCACCATTTGTTTCACCTCTCATACCTTGTATTCTAGCAGGTTTTTTCGCGACCGATGGCAATTGCCTCAAGGCGTGCTGGTGACAAAAAAGGCTTCTGGAGAAGCCCGCCGCGTGGGCGGACGAGGACGCTCCCTGCCTTGCGGCTGCTCTGATGGCCCAGCGGCCTCCCTGCGACATGCTACGCAAGCGGCCTCGCGAGGACGCGCTGCTTGAGGCCAGCGGCATCTCATCACGCAGCTCGATTGGGAGCTCCTCGGCGAAACTCTGCGCTGTGTGGAGCGGGAGCGCGAGAACAGAAATCTCCGGGTGGACGGCCTCAACAATCTCATCGACAAAGAGCGCGAGCGAGCTAGGGAGCGCGTTGAAGAGCTGGAGCGCAGCAACAGAATTCTCCGCCAGCGGGTGGCGCACCTCGGCGAGATCCTCGTGCGAGCGCACAGATGAGCTCAAGGACGCGCAAGCAAAAAAAGATCCCGAGCTCTCGTTTTTCTCGCTTTCTCGATAATGCTGATTCGATCCGCCGCAGCTGCTCAAAATGACTTCCTCTCGCTCGGCGGCCTTCCGATGCGTGCAGGCATGGCTTATGGAGAAGCCCGCCGCGTTGGTGGAGGAGGACGCTCCCAGCCTTGCGGCCGCTCTGCGCGCTGTGGACTCTCCTCGGGATGCTGGAGCACAGCTGCGATCGCAGTGAGCGAGATCTGGCGGAACTGCAGATGGCTGCTCTGCTTGAGAGGCAGGTCAACCGCGAGACTTGCCGCCGTGAGGCGCTGCAGCGCCGCGTCGAGATCCTCAAGGAAGAGAACGAAATCTTCGCAGGCGAACGCTCTGATGAGCTTGGACTCGCGCAAAGAAAAAAAGCCCGCCAAATGCTCGAATGGTCCCAATGCTTGAATGGTCTCAAAAAAAACCCGCCGCAGCTGCTCAAGATGACTTCCTTGGCGGCCTTCCGATGCGTGCAGGCAGGCTTATGGAGAAGCCCGCCGTGTGGGTGGGGCGGGACGCTCGCTGCCTTGCGACTGCTCTGACGGCCCAGCGGCCTTCCAACAAGCGGCCTCGCGAGGATGCGCTGCTTAAGGCCGAGCGCTTGCACCAGCGCCGCCGCATCGAGCTCTCGAGGAGCAGCTGCACGCCGCGGACTTGGATGTCCGAGACCTCGCGAGAAAGCTTGAAGACACCGAGCGCACTGCGGTAATCGCGGAAGAGGCGAGTCAAATCTTTACGGCTCTTCGCACCCCGGCCACGCGCGCACAGCGGGCAGAGCTTGCCCTGCGCTCATGGCGCGCTCGGTGGGGCGATGACGGCTCGCCGAGAAGCCCCAACCCGACGCCGAGGAGCTTATCAGTGAGTGGCGGGCGGAGTTGTAGGACAGGTAGAAGAGGCCTGGGGCCTCTCTGTAGCCTCCTCTGGCTCGGGACTGCCGCGGTTCGGGAGCTGAGTTTTCGGGGACTTTTCGGAGATCCCTGTGCACCACCTTTTCCGGCACCCCCCAAGCCAAACCTCGCCCCCATCTCCCCGCTCTCGGCGGAGGCTACCCTGTATACCTTTTCGCTCCTAGGAGCCCCTGCTTTCGATCGGCTTAACCCTGATCCGAACCATATCCCCGACCTTGATTTCCGGGCGGGTCACCTTGTGCTTGGCCCTGCGCTCGATGTTGCGCAGAGCAATCTCTGCCATTTCTGGGTCAGAGTAGGCGAGGTTCGGCGCCACCGCGTGGCGTGCTTCCTCCCGTTGATTTGGCTCAAGATGAGGTGCCACTGCCCCCGCCGGCCCGCTCCGGCTGCTATGCGACGCAACATGGCCTCCTTGATGGTGCGGATGGTGCGCTCGGCGAAGTAGGCGTGGCCCCTGGTCACCTGCTTCGAGGTCCCAGAAATCCATCAGCTCCTTGAACTCCCTCTTAAACTCGGAGCCGTCGTCGGGTACACGTTGGCCGGCGCCCCCAGGGCTTGGAACACCTTCTTCATGCCCGCCGCGGTGGTGCTCGCAAGACGGTGCCGTCATGAAGCCTCTGTCCGCAGAGATCACTTCAGGCAGCGGTTGAAGCTTGATGCAGCAAAGGGACACCTTCAGTTTCACTTCAAAGTAGTCAAGGGCCTTTCCCATCCGCCAATTCGTTGGGTCAACACGCCAGTGCAAGCACGTGTCTCCTTGACACGACAGGCCAAGGGACCTGTGCAACTTGCTGTACATCAAGTGGCAACCTTCCGGCCACACTCAATGATTTGCCTGTAGTCATCACTAAAGTTAGTCCACCCTGTGGCCTGACACATCGTGTGTTTCTGCAGCAGTCTCTACCGGGCTTACCGGTAAATTGTGTTCTTCATCAAAAGCAATCCTGTACGACTGTGCCTGAGATTGATGTGGCCTTCCAGCAATTCTGGGAACCCTTTTGGTCCCGCGACCAGGATGCGAGTGAACATCAATGGAGAGAAGCAGAAGAGCTCATCCTTCATAAAGCTCCGAACTTACCAGCAGTTTCTTTGCCTTGGCAGGACCTTGATGCCTGGGAATTCACAATAGCCCGCACTAATGCCAAACCCGCTCCAGGAACCTGTGGGTGGAGATATTCTGAGCTCAAGCTGTTGCCCAGGCCGGCAATTCAGCATCTTGCCAAACTGTTTCAACAAGTCATTGAGTTGGCTGGCTTCACAGCAAATTTCATGACAGCGCGAACTGTCTTGTTGGCAAAGGTTGAGCAGCCGCAACATATTGGCCATGGCCGACCCATTGCCATCCTGTCTACGCTTGTAAGACTCTTTTCCAAATTTGCTGCTGACCGCATCCTTGCCCAGTGGGCTTCTCATTTGCCTATGCACGTGAGTGGGGGTTTGCCGCATAGAGGAGCTCGCCTTTTGGTGTGCAGCAGTTTGAACTTGAAGTTGCACTTCAATCAGGCAAGCATTGTGGTGGCCTGAGCCTTGATTTAGTAAAATGCGTTGCCACGCAGTCCCCTTGGTGTGTTAATGATTCAGATGGGATGCCCTGCTGCAGTTGTCCAGGCATGGCTCGGAGGTCTCTTTTTGGAGATTGACCATTGCATTGGCTCAGCCACCCCGTCCTGGACAGGGGTACCAGAAGGAGATAGTCTTGCGTCACTTCAATGGTTGCCCTTGGTGCACTCTTTCACTCAGTTCCAGTTGAGGCAAGCACGTATGTGGATAACTTCAGCTTTTGCTTGCCTTCACAGTGCTGTTGATGTCCTTGAAGTTTTCACTGAAGCATGGTCTCTGACCATCTCTTGGGACAAGACCTGGATGTGGGGTACTAATAAAGCCATATCTGACTTTTGGAAAGCTCTTCCAGCGTTGCAGGACCACTATCCGGACGGGGTCCCAGTGACTCAGTCGGCAGTTGAACTTGGTGTTCTTCATGCTCGGGTTCAACCTTTGCAGGAAAGTGCAACGCCAGCATTTCACCTTGCGCGACTCAGCCAGTGTAGTCCAAAGGGGGGTCTTCCCCCTTGCCCTGACACGCAGTATTTGAGTGCCAGCGACTTAGGTTGGCCATCAAATCGGTCATCATCGGACCATGGCGTAATGCCTCGGGTCTTTTGACATGTCATGTCCTCACTAAACAGGTTTTTGATCCGCTTGTTTTCATTCTGTTGAATATCTTCTCCCTGGTGAGGAGTGCGGTTGACGTTGATGCATCCATTGCAAGTCAGTTCATTCGTATTGTGTGTGAAACTGATAAAGATTGCAGCCGCTGCTATGGGCCTGCCTCAGCTTGTGCGATGTATTTGCAGAAAGTAGGATGGCGCCTTGATGATGAAGGTAACTTGCATGGCCCACCAGGTACCACTGCTATCCACATTTTTCACAACCTCTCGTCGTGAACTTAAGACTGCCTTCCTTCAATGGTGGGATACATACGTGTGGCAGCATCAGCAGCATCGCAGAGGAGTGCCAGTCATGCCATGGTCTAGGGAACTCACTTTGAAAATTCTTGAACCCTTGTCAGACCGGGATCTTGCTTTTGCAGCACCCCGCATTGAGCAGTCAAGCTAAGCAAAATGCGGGATATCTTGAAGGTGATGCCACATGCCCCTTTTGGGGAGGCGGAGACCACCAACCGCGTTCTTGTGCACTGCCCGGCGTTTCTTTCCCTTCGGGAGGAACATCCAAGAGCTGTCACCATTCTTGCGCGCGAACATCCTGAGTGGCAACAGGTCCCGGTTATTGCGCCGTCGTCTGGGGTTCGCTGCCTGCGTTTGTTGGTTGAGGGACTACCTGTTGACTTACAATTTGATATCCCCTGTGTTGAGGGTGAGCGTCTTGTCTTCTTCACTGATGGTTCATGTATCAATGCTAAAATACCTTTTGCCCAAAGGGCCAGTTGGGCTGTAGCGCAGTCCAAGTTGTCGGATAACCAGGCTACTGCAGGTGCAGTGCTTGGATCTCGAGACACTAGTACATTTAATGACAATTTTGTGTGTGCGGCTTGTGGTTTGACGCCAGGCCGCCAGACGATTCACCGTAGTGACCTTGCAGCAATTTGCTCGATTATCCTCAGTGTTGCAATATCCGCTATTGCCTTGCCGGTGCATGTGGTATCGGATTCCAAATACGCTCTGCATGCACTTAGTCTTGTCTCTGAGTGGGTTGAAAATGGTACTGGCCCATTGCGAAAGATGCAGAATCAGGATCTGTTGTGGCCTACTACGCCACTGGCGCCCTGGGTTCATCACTTGGGAGAAAGTTAAATCTCATCAGCATGTGAATGATGCTAAGTGTGCCCGTGATCTTTGGTTGATCATTGGGAATGACATGGCGGATCGACTTGCTGCTTCCTCTCTGGTGCTTGACTCAGCCTTGACACGCGATGTGTCCAATAGTATCCTTAAGGAATGCTCTGCTTTGTGTACAGACTATCAGTGCGTCATTCAGTACATCGTGCAGCTTGACCAGCATAGAATCACCAGAAGTGAGGCGAGCGAGGGCCCCACCTAGAGCAACCGATGAGCGTGAGCAACTTGCTCAGACCCTTTTTCACGGAGCCAATGATCAAACTGACTCTAGTGCATCAACTGCAGGGGCTGCCATCCTCCTTGTTCGCAACTGGACTGTGGTTGATCCAGTACACCTTGAATTTCAAACACTGGCCACCTCCATTGCCCGTGCTGTGCCAGCAGGCCAGGCTGCAGCGCATGCTGTGTGGTTTTGGATGCATCTGATTCAGTGGCCATCAAACTTGGAACCGCAACAAGGTGACCCTGGCATCACCGTGATTGAGCTTCTTTGTAATTTTCTTGTGTGTACTGGGACCCGATTGCCCGTTGTGTTCTACCGTGACCGTATCAAGACTCTCACCAGTTTCCGTGAGTATGACTCAACAGATGCGGGTATGCTCCCCCCAAATGCTCGTGGAGTGGGTTATCAAGCCGAGACTCTGCTCACAATCATGCAGCAGCTTGTCGCCATGACTCGTGTTTGTTCTTTGCCTAGCTTTCAGCAACGAGGTCTTCACACAAATCCGTTGCACTATCCCATCCGTAAATCCGTGGTTGCTGCAGTTCGCCCACAGATTCCTTACCTTGAGGAAACTCTGAAGTTGTTGGTGTACTTCTGATACGGCCGCTGGTCCGATTGAGCTCCCGGCTAGTCTTGCGTCGTGCGAGCCGCCGGCCCTTGAGATGGATGATTTGCCAACTCCTCAAAGGAAATGGCAACTCGTGAAACACAGGAACAGCAATAGTCCATCTTGGCTTTCTTCCGCTGTTAGTGTGCTTTGTACAGCCCCTCCTTTTTTTGTGTGTGCGCCCCCACACCTGGCAACGACCGAGGTGGCTGGGTAGCGGATCATTGACTGTCCGCAAACTGGGAGAGAGAGAGAGAGAGAGAGAGAGAGAGAGAGAGAGAGAGAGAGCCCAATGTGCCTGGGGGGTTTCGTTTTTTTTAAGTACTGGTTCGCCCAACGGGTACGGGGGGTTCGTTTTTAAGTACTGGTCTGCCCAACGGGTCATGACCCAACCAGACGAAGGGTTTTGGAGTCTTTTTGGGCCCTTATAGGAACCTATAGGAACAACCTTGTTTGATACTGGCTCGCCCAACTGGCCTAGCTCTGTGCCCCTTGACCGCGGGGTGCAAACGGCTCCGCGTTGGTCCCTCAATGAATTCCATCCAGGTCCGAGAAGGATCTTATAAGAAATGATCCTCGGTTCAGTCAGGGATGCTCAGCCGATCCGCAAGCTCTGCCGTGGCCGCACTCGCACTCTCCTCACACAGCGCCGTAGGAATGCTGTAAAGCAGCTCACGCGACTGCCCTCTGACCTTCTCACGCTGGCCCCCCATGAGTCGAGGCCCCCCTTGGGCGCCCCTCAGATGCCTCCCGTCTTCCCACGCCTCGCACCGGCAGCCGCTCCTGCACAGCCCTCGGCCTCCAGCGCATGTTGGTCCACAGTCTGGTCTGCTTCCTGTACGGAGTCCCGTACTTGCAGTAGGTAACGTCCACCCAGGGCAGGCGCTCCATGCACGTCGGGTCTTCAGCAGCCCGGTGGCCGGATTCTCGATGACCCACATGAGCGGGTCGAAGTGCGCCATGATCTCAAGGGCTCTGAGCACCAGCGCGTCACCCTCCTCGAGTTGTCGAGGGCGCATCGTCAGAGCTCGGCTGTACTCCGTGCAGACCGGGCTGGCCCAGACCAGTCAAAGTGCCCCGGCGGAAACAGCGTGTAGTCCCAGCTCCGGATGTCGCACAGGATCGTGGGCTCAAATTTCGACACGATGTCCAGGGAGACGACTTCCCAGCCCGCCGCCTCGAAGGCTCGGCCAATCGACTTTGTGCCGCAAAACAGCTCCAGCAGTCTCGGCATGTTTAATAATCACCACCAGCACGATGAAGCACGCACAGCCGACGGCGCGGCTCAAGCAGTTTCGCATGCTCGGACCAACCTTTTTTTAATCGGAGGCAGAAAAGGATGACGAGCCAGACAAGCATGTGGAACTTGGGCGAGGTGCGCTCTAATGCTAAGGGTGGCAAGTTCTTGAGCCTGGAGCCGCTGTTTTGGCAAAGCGAAGCTTCGCTGGAAATCCCATGGGAGCCCAGGGCTTTTTCCGAGGGCCAGCGCCCCAGCGTGAGCTTCGCAACCGACGGCCGCACGAGGCTCTTCTGGGAACGATCTGATCGACACTTCCTCTGAGGTGGACTCTAAGATAGCGGCAGCCCTCCTGGACGCAGTCACCACGGCAGTTCTCGACGCCGCCCTTGTCGGCAAGGCGGACGCCAGCGCGCTGGCCGCCCTGCTCTCCACGGTGGACGACTCCTCCACCTCATAGAGCTCCCTCTCGATCTGGGCCAGCGATGCGATGTCGCTCGCGCGAATGCGGCGTCAGGGCCTCGCGCTTCTCGCGGAGCGCTTCCATCGCCTCCCAGCTCTGCTCCTTGCGCTCGCGGGAGCAGAGCAGCGAGCCGTGCGCTGATTCAGGCGCTTGCGAAGCTTGAGCCGACCTGCTTCAGCATCGACCTCCTCCGCCGGGAACCTGCCGGCGACCATCAGCTTTCAGCCGCTCCAGCACGGGCGCTCCCCGAGTGAGCTCATCATGCAGGCGGCTCACCTCCATCGACGGCGGCCTTCAGCAGAGGCCTCAGCTGCTCGTGGCGCTCCAGGATGTGGGTGGCCATTCTGATTTTTTTTACTGAGCAAAAATCGGCTGCGGCATCGACAGCGGACACTCGCGAGACGGTGGCTCCACACGCAGATCCGTGACCTCAAGACTCAAGCCGCACATGCCGCTCATCAACCACAAGCTGCGCGCTCTCAGCCGAAAACGCGCGCAGTGGGCCAGCTCTGCAGGACGGTCCGCAAACGTGCCGCCAGCGTTCCAGAAGCGCGCGTGGGCAGGCAGCTTGGCCTTCAGCATCCAATCGCCGCCGCGCGATTGCCTCACAGAGGGCAGCAGCCGCTGGCGCACGGCCTCGGGGGCTTCGCGTCGAAGACGCGCTCGGACGCGGCCGCCAGCTGCTCGGCCGACAGCAGGGCGTACGCGGTCAGGGCGCTGGCGTCCGCCTTGGAGGCCTGCAGCCCCGAGATGGAGGCGTCTCGGCTCGCGAGCTTGGAGGCCAGCGCTGCGGCGGCAGGAGAGTGTTGGCCATCTTGGTGTCGACCTCCAGCCGCGTGATCCGCGCAGCGATGTCGAGGGAGTGCTGGTCCACCGCCGTCTTGAGGCCGTAGTTGGCTGCCACCGTGGCCAGCGTGGCGTTGTTGGCCGAGGCGATGGAGCCGTTCATGGCCGCCGTGGTGCTGTAGTTTGACAGCTTCAGGCCCACGCTGTCGGGGGTGCCACCACGCCCTCCAGCGCGTCGAAGGCCGACTGGTCAGCCTTGTTGGAGAGACCCGTGGTCAGCGTCAGCGAGCTCTGCAGCGCTGCGATGCTGCTTCCGTGCGCGGCCTGCCCGTCCGTGGTGGCCAGGACCGCTGCCGTGCCCACAACCGCGATGGCCGGCGCCAGTGCGCTGCTGTCCAGCTTCGAAGCCAGCTCTGCGGTGACCCGGTCGTCCAGGGACTGGATGGCGGCTGCGTTGTGCCGGAGGCTGCCGTGTTCACGGCCAGGTCTGTTACTTGAGCGTAGGGCAGGGCAAGCTGCCCTGCGGTGACGTGCGTGCCGTCAGTTACCTCTCTGTTGTCCAGGACCTCCGGGATGTTGCCGGTGACAGGTCCTTCAAACATGTTTACATATGTTTTCGCCGACGCCTTAGTCCAGTGGCTAAGGCGTCGGCCAAGGAGCTAAGCGCTTCTTACTCCGCACGGGGCTCAATTCCTGCCGCAAGCTACCATTCAGTCCGAATTCCGGCCGTTACAAGTTTCTGCAAGTACGTGTCACCCCGTGACACAGTCCGTGGGTGGCCTTTTTCGCAAGGCCGGCGGGAGCAAGGCCGGCTGGGCGGCTTCGGTCTTGGAGCAAGGCCGGTTGGGCGGCTTCGGTCTTGGAGCGAGGCCGGCTGTGCATGTATCGTATTTCCGACACGTGATCCGGACTGAAAAAGAAGCGCAATCGGCGCACATTCGGAGCCCGCGCCAGGCCCGCACCAGGCCCGCGCCAGTTTGGAGCGAAGTCGGAATTCCGACCTTGGTGGGAGATCGAGGTCGGAATTCCGACCTCGCAGCCATTGGCAAAAAAGCGCGCTGCAGTCCTCCCACGGGAGGACTTACATTTTTTCCTGGGAAGAATTCCGAGCTCGGGTGGCGCGGGCTCGGCAGGCTGGTGCGCTTGCCGCTACATAGCACGTGCTCGGCTACCAGGACATGAATTGAGGGAAAATATCCTTCAATTCAATTCCAGGTCGTGATACCTATGCCGAACGCAGAAACTATGCATGGCGTGCATAGTTTCATATATCTGAGCCCTGGTCAGCGAGACACTCCCCTCGAAAATTTCGGGACAAATCGCCGAAATTTCGGGACAGATCGCCGAAAATTTTGCCTCGAGGCCAGCACGGGCTTGGCAGGCTGGGCGCAACCTGCCCGGCATCAAGGCCACGCCAGCCTGCCGAGTCATACGGATCATACGGATCATACGGTCATACGGTCATACGGCGGCGGCTTGGCGCTTCGGGTGGCGCGGCAGCGGAGGCTTCGATGCCATTCTTGAGGCAAATTTGAATTGTCTTGAAGCAACGCTGGCGCAACTTTGGATGAATAATGCGCAGCCCGGAGCAGCGAACTGCGCGAACTGCGCGAACTGCGCGAACTGCGCAGCGACTGCAGCGACAGCTGCAGACTGCGCCGCGCGAAAGCGCGAACATAGAACATCGCACCTCTCTCTTTAGAGGGGGTTTCCCAAATGGATTCTATTCCACCTGGTAGGCTCCTGGCACTCGTCCGTCCAGGAAACGACCTCGTCCTGCGAAGGATTCGAAACCTAAAGCGCTGCGTGCAGGCGTGTGGCTGCAACATAACGACCCTAGATATGCGGTTTGGCAAAATGCTTCGCAGCTGCCTTTGTTTCTGCAAAGCGAGCCCCCTCAAAGGAAACCTTGGCTGGCTTTTTGGCTGGCTTCTGGCTGGCTTCTGGCTGGGTTGGCTCCTGGCTGGGTTTGGTTGGCTCCTGGCTCACTTCTGGCTTTCTGGCTGGCTTCTGGCTGGCTTTCTGGCTGGTTTGGCTGGTCAAAAAAAAGAGGCTTCTGGCTATCGAAAAAGCGGTCTGGCTGGCCTCTGGCTGGTTGTGGCTGGCTTCTGCCTGGCTTCGGTGACAAGCTCGGCGGGCTGCGAACAAGCGGTGACATACTGATACCAAGCTGCTTTTTCCACTCCCTTGGCTCAATGGTTAAGCGCCGTCTGGTCTGGGGCTCGAGGTGTTTTCGGCCAAGCGCAAGGTCCTGAGCACCCCTTTTTCTTTTCGCTCAGAGAACGGTTCTGGAAGCTTCCAGGGCTCAAAATCACGGCAATATTGCGTCAATAATTGATTCAAAAATGGTCAATATTGGTTCATTAATGGGCAAAGGTAGCCCGGTGACACGACAGCCTGCCAAGCTTGTCACCCCTTGTCACCGTTTGTCACCATCGGGTTGAGCTGCAAATAGCAAATTTCTACCTTACTACTTTCGGACCGAAAAGAGCAAGGAACGCTGCAGGATGCGTTCTTTTTCCTTACACGAAGCATTCGTGAAGCAAGCGCGAGACAGCGCCAGGCAAGGTGCTGTGCGCAAACTGGTCGGTGCAAGTTGGTCAGCGCAAGTTGCTAAGAAGAGATTTTAACTTCTCGCAAGTCAATTGCGCTTGGCTCCTTGAACTTGCAACTTGCACTTGACTCCTTGCACTTGCAACTTGCACTTGACTCCATGCACTTGCGTTGCACTTGACTCCTTGCACTTGCAGCTTGCGCTTGGCCCCTTGCTTGCAACTTGCACTTGACTCCATGCGCTTGGCTCCTTGCAGCTGGCAATGACTTTCACGAGTCCTTGCAATGACTCCTTGCAATGACTCCTTGCAATGACTCCTTGCAATGACTCCTTGCAATGACTCCTTGCAATGACTCCTTGCAATGACTCCTTGCAATGACTCCTTGCAATGACTCCTTGCCATGACTTCTTGCGACTCCTTGCAATGACTCCTTGCAATGACTCCTTGCAATGACTCCTTGCCATGACTCCTTGCCATGACCTTGCAATGACTCCTTGCAATGACTCCTTGCAATGACTCCTTGCAATGACTCCTTGCAATGACTCCTTGCAATGACTCCTTGCAATGACCTTGCAATGACTCCTTGCAATGACCTTGCAATGACTCCTTGCAATGACTCCTTGCAATGACTCCTTGCGCAATGACTCCTTGCATGACTCCTTGCCATGACTCCTTGCAATGACTCCTTGCCATGACTCCTTGCAATGACTCCTTGCAATGACTCCTGGCAATGACTCCTTGCAATGACTCCTTGCAATGACTTTCATGATGATGACTCCTTGCAATGACTCCTTGCAATGACTCCTTGCAATGACTCGTAATGACTCTCATGAGAACAACTCAAGTGAACCCAGCGGCAGAACCCTTCGCCATGCTTTCGGGACAAAAACTTCGGTCCGGGGCAAGTTGGTGGGGATCGACTAAGTGGTTCATCGTCGACTCAAGTTGCGGGTTTCCTTTTCTCTTTTGGCTTTGTTTGTGGTTGTTTGTTACTTGTGTGTTGGAAACCCTGATCTTTGGGCCCGGGGATTGGTTCTGTTTTGGGGTCTTTTTTTTGTGGCTTGTTTACCAACCCTTCGCCTGGGCACAGGCTCGTGCCCGAATCACAGGTAGCTAGAAAAACAAAGAAACAGACAGCTGTGGATGGATGGACGGACAGACGGATAGATTGATTGCTAGATAGATAGACAAACAGATAGCCATAGCGGAAAGACAAGACAGATAGGTAGAGAGAAAGAGAGAGACAGAGCGATGGAGAGATAGGCAGGTGCTAGGGAGATACAGAGAAAAAAACGTAACTGGATAGATAGAGAGATTGAGAGACAAATTGCGTAGAAAGAGAAGGGAAAAGAGAAGAGAAAACGAAAGAGAAATATAAAATTAAAGAACACCAGACAACAAGAAGAACAACGAGACTGAGAAAGACAACTAAGAACATACATTTTTGATTCTTCCGCCTACCGGCTTCGCTGGCGATACTGGTATTCTGTATGAAGACGTAATGTGTTAATGTTGAGGCTGTCAAGTAGGTGTTGATTTAGCAAGCCTTGTTCGAACACAAAATATCGAAGAGCGTTTTGAGCAGTGGAAACGCAGGTTTGCGCGATTTAGATGTTGGCTTGTGTCAAACTAGCCCCAGACGCCTCAGGCCAGAAACGTTTCTGACTTTTCCCGAATGCTCAATGTTTGGCGTTGCGTTTGATGCGATTTTTTTTGGGGTTTGTTGCTTTAAACGATACGTTTTCCCAAGAAGTTGACGTTTTGGGTAAAGTTGACATGTCAAGAACTCACCGCCTTGTTGTTCCTGAGCCAGGGATTATTTTCGAGCATGCACTTGATTCACTGCGTGTATTTCAAAGATTACACGAGTATGTTGCAAGTTTTGAGGGCACGGTTTTCCACAGGGGTTAATCATTGTGGGTCGTATTGCAGGACATCATCGATTGTGCTGGGCGTATCAGCAACCGTGCCCAACATTGATTGGATCAATGAAACTTTTGGCTCACCTGCCGTCCTCAAGCTACCAGCTTGCTGCCAAATTCGTGCGCGCAGCTGCATCTCGCGCAAACCACCTGCTTTGTTTGGAGCTTTGGTGCGTGCATACATTGTTTTTGCAAACGTTGAAACATAGTGCAAATCCGCGTAGGTTCTTTCAGGTTGTTGGCTCTATCATGGAATCTAGCATTGCACCATCAATTTGCACAGCAGGATATGACACGTAGTAGCGTTTGTATTGGGACACGAATTGCCAACAAAATGTGCTTGGCGTGGCGCAGTGGACGATGCTTTGTGGCCTTAGTTGGGCAAAGCGTGTGTTTGCCATTGTTCGTTGTTTGGCGCCGTGGTGCAAATTACAATGCCAATATGCAAATGGCTTCCAAGCAATTGCGGCGCATTTGCAGCCAGCTTGGTCGGAATGCATTGAAGGCACGATTTAATGCATTACTGCTGCATACAGTGTGGTGTCAACGGAACCTTGGTTGTGTTTGCAGATGCTTGTTGCCAGCGTGTTGTTGAGCCGCCAGTTGAGCACATTACATTCCTGAGTGCCGGATGATGTTTTGTCAAAATCACTGAGCAGTAGCTGCAATCCACCGGGCAACAGTACCAGAAGGGGTGCTGCGCCGACCGCGGGCCAGGTTGGAATTGCCGGATTCGGCGGAGTTGCAGCTTTGAAAGCCGGGTGGCCCAGCCGATGTCAGTTGGTTTGGATCATGCTTATTGAGCATGTACATGCCTCATGCCTTGTATTTTGACTTGTGCAAGAGGTAGTTTTGGCGCTTAGGTAGTATACATCCTGCAAACAAATGCTATACCAGAACCGGGCTTTGGGAATGGTCATGGTCAAAGTTGTTTGCTTGAACGGTTCACAATTCTTGTTGCAAACGGTAACAGTGCCTTGTTTAGACGCACGTATGGACAGTTTCCATTTTTTGACTCCAATTGCAGTCCTCTTCACGTTGAATTCCAGCTTCGTATACTTTTGATTTGGACTCACTAAGGGAAAACGTCGACTTGTGGAAGTGAGAAATAAAGTAGTGTCATATGGGTCCTAGATCTCGACCTGGACAGCTCCGGGTCACCTCCTGTTTGAATTGAAATGGATCCAATATCCAGGGAGGTGATATCCCCAAAAATACCATCTTGAGAGGGCTGCACCGGGTCAATGCAACGGGTGGGGTTTTCCGGCTTTTGGCCAGGTTGCTTGCCCACCCGAGCCGCTGGATGCTTGGTGCCGGAGACGTACGGTCTCCTTTGTGCAGCCCGAGGAGCGGTGAACATGATTCCTTCGGATCATTTTAGAGGACTGTATTGATCAGGTTTAGCACGGGACAGCATTGTCATTCGACTGCAGTCAGTCACTCTGCACGGGCGGGCTGCTCACTGTAGCAAGAGGACAAGTGGCTGTATGGCAGAAAGAACTAGGGAATTCGTGGGATTTGGTGAAAAGGGAAACACCATGAGACCATTTGGAGGGATCGATTGGGCTTCAAGGGTCAGACAGCTTCCTAGGATCGATTTTCAGGAAGTGCAGAGCGAGCGCGAAGCCTTGGAGCTATTGGCAGAGGTGGCAGGCGGGACGCAAAGGGGGCCTCTTGAATTCGGCGAGGTTCTTGGCGATTCGTTTGGAGGCTCAACCTCCAGTGGTCCAATTTTTTTTGAGGGGTTTCTTTTTGTGATGACATCGCCTAACAATATCAAGGGCACCCTTTTTCTCCCATGACCACTGGATTTTTGGTGTGATGATCGGTTGATGTTCTGGTTTCTGTTGGTAGGATGTATGGCCGGTCAAAGGCTGTTGGTCGCAAGCCCGGAAAGAGCAAGACAACGGGTCCATCGATGGATGATGGATGTGAAATGCGAAGCTTGATGTCTTTGGATGCCGTGCTGGGCATGTGTTTTGATGCAGCGATTGTGCAGAACATGGTGTGCATGTGATTTGTGTCAAGCTTTGCGCTTTAGTGGGACGGACCATTTGGTTAAGCGAAACTGTTCCAGCAAACTCAATGAGAGTATATATACCCGTGTTGCCCAACGCTCCGGACCGAGTAAACAACATCTTTCATTGGCAGTTCTCTTTCTCAAGCATTTCTTTTGTTTGCTCGGACATGGACATGTCCAATCTTTTCAAGCCATGAAGGCATGAGATACAGCATCGGTAGTTGACAGATGGACATGCGAGAATATTGTTTGCTTGAGCAAGCATGTATATCCATGCAAACCAGCCGCAGTCGTCAAAGGTGACCCAGGCTTCAGTGCAGACCCAGGCAGGCTACAGTGCAGCTACGCACTCATCTACATTCTTCATCCTTGCAACCACAAAATATCCAAGGAGGAGCAATTTGATTGAGCTGCGGTTGCTTTCCTGCGCACCAGCCCTTGTTGAAGCTTTCTACCCCTGTCTTGGTCTTTGGAGCCTTTTCTGTGACTTGAAACGCGTAAGCCCAAATCTCACCCTATCCAAGCAAGCAAGCCAACCCAACAAGCCTAACCAACCCAACAAGCCCAACCAACCCATTCACGCACCCCAATGACCGACTCACCAACCAAAAACTGAGAACGACCAACCAAACATCCCAAACAATCAAAGAGAACCAGAAGGACTACCCAAGTAAAGGTGACCAATCCAACTTCGTATGGGCACGCAGCTGAGGTTTGCAGCCGAACCTAAACCTTCGTTTAAAGACGCCATTTTTTGTATCTTTCCTTTGCGTGTCAGTTTTATAAGACAGACCTCGGAGAAATCTGCTTTCTTCTCATTGGTGGCTTTGATTGACGTTTGGAAGTTAAGGTGTAACTTCCGAGTTCAGTTCCCTCACCCTAAAACCGAGTGCTTCGGGTCCTCTGCCCCAAGACCCTTTTGTATGTTTCCCGGTGTCTCTGCCATCCGGATTGGTTCAGAGCAGCTCCGGCTTTGTTAAGAGGGTTTCCGGGCTGTTGAGGATCCCTGGCCAGGGGACCGCCGAAAATCTGTTTGGAGCAAATTGGCTGAGGCGTATCCGAGGGGTTGGTCTCCACATTTTCCTTGAGACCTAGCAGTTGCCAGGCGTAGGGCCGCGCCAGCTCAACGCAGTGCTGCGCTGCTTCTGGAGCGGCGTGGAGCAGTGGGCCGAGGCTCTCTGGGCAAGGCGAGGGGCCAGGGGCCGATGAGGTCACCCAATGGGCCCCAAAGACATTGACCCAAGTTGAGCGGACCCAATTTGAATCGCCCCAAGTTGAATGGGGCACAAAGTTTCCCCGACCTCTGGCTGGGCATGATGCACCCCTATGAATCGATTGTGCCAACTGTGCTCCCAGGCAGCTAGGGTCTGTTTTGGACGCCTCCCCTACACAGGGCAGACCCGTATGGCCATGAGTTTTCATGGTTGGCACATCCTTGTAAATGGCTGGTGGACACAAAACCCAGCCACCAAAGTGACATCTGTTCTGGAAGGGATAAGGGATCGTGAATGCAGGCAAACACATTGATATTAATCCGCCAGGTCGATTAATCCGCGGGCAACCTTATTGCGAGCTCATTGCATGAGTGGAACGATCTCGGGCCCCATAATGAAGGCACGCAATTGGGGATGCGTCTTTTCAGGATGTTAAGTGTTTGAACTGAAGCTCAATGCGTTGTCCGTGTGTTTCGAATATGTGAATCACTTCTGGGTTTAGTTTCTGCGGATGGTCCAAGTCAGAGTTGTGGGTTGGCCGTTTTCCTTCAGCCTTCGACTTTGTGCAATTTAGAAGCCTCTTGTAAGTCCGTTTAGATACAAACATGGAACCCTGGACTGTAATTTGGCAAACTGCTCACCAATTGGATTGATACATTTGTGCTCTTGGCATGGAAGCAACAGGGCAAAAACTTCAGAGCCATGCGGCTGCAAACAGCTTTTGGCCCCAGCAGCCGCCACACACGCAACGCTCATCCTTGTTCCCGCAATATGTTTCACACTCCACACTCACATAAGCGAATCCCGACGTTCCTGTGCTCGCAGGCCATTGCAAAGCTTCCCGAGGAGGCGAAGAGGCAGTGGGGTGCTGGACTTTGGTCTTTTGCCTCTGTTGGTGTCAGCCAGCGTCTCCGCTTCGCGGTCGCACTTTCCTGGCTTTTTCCCCAGATAGCTGAAAGCTATAGGGGTTCTAACTTCTAATAAAGAAGGGAAAGTTATTTGCGAGCTTGAGGTCCGGGTGCTAGGGGGCATGCAGTTTGGGGTGCTGGTGGAGGTGCTGTTGCGAGAGTGATGGCCGGGTGCTAGGGCATGCAATTCGGGGTGCTTGGTGGATGCTGTTTTGCGAGAGTGATGGCCGGGTGCTAGGGCATGCACTTGACGGCCGGTTGCAAGATTGGCGGCCCGGTGCTAGGGGCATGCAGTCTGGGGTGCTGGTGGATGCTGTTTTGCGAGCTTGACGGCCGGGTGCTAGGGGGCATCCAGCTTGGGCTGCTGGTGGAGGCGCCGCTTTGCGAGATTGACGGCCGGGTGCCAGCATGCAGTTTGGGGCGCTTGGTGGATGCTGTTTTGCGAGCTTGACGGCCGGGTGCTAGGGGGCATCCAGCTTGGGGTGCCGGTGGAGGTGCTGTTTTGCGAGAGTGATGGCCGGGTGCTAGGGGGCATGCAATTTGGGGTGCTAGTGAGGTGTTGTTTTGCGAGCTTGACGGCCGGTGCTACGGGGGCATGGTGGTGCTGGCGCAGCTGCTGGTCTGGGGTGTTGTTTGAGGTGCTGGTGACGGTGTAGGCGCATTTTTGCCAGATTGAGGGCTGCATGCAGTTTGGGGCGCTGATGCAGGTGCTGTTTTTGGGGTGGTGCTGTTTGAGGTGTGGACGCAATTTTCCGAGATTGCCGGCGGGTGCTAGGGGCATGTAGTTTGGGGCTGTGTCAGGTGCTGTTTTGGGTTGCTGTTTGAGGTGCTGCTGTCCGCGCTGATTTCTCAGACAATTGAAAGCCACAGAGGTTCTAACAGAAGGCGCGGTTTTGGGGGTGCTGTTCGGTTGTGAGGTGCTGGCGGCGCTGCTGCTTTGAGGGCGGGTGCAATTTGGGGTGTCGCGGTTGTGGCATCATCATGATGCTGTCCGCAGCATCATGATGTTGTCAACTCAATCGGTTCGGACGTTGTTGCTGCCCTAACTGTGGCGCGTAGTGGTTCGTGGCTGGTGTATCATCATGATGTTGTCAACCACGTGATGATGCTGCTGCAATCACTGCGATGCTGCGTTATGGTTCGTGGGTGCGGTGGCGCCATGATGCTGTCAAGATCAGGATGATGCTGAATTTCATTACGCTGTTGCAAGATGGTTTGTGGCTGTGGTATCATCATTCGCCTGCCCCTACCATCACAATGATTCTGTTCGCATCACCATGATGCTGCCGGCGTCATCATGATGCTGTCCGCATCATCATGCTACTGCCCGCGTCATCATGATGCTGTCGATCTCGGACGTCGTCTCTGCCTTTTTTCTGCCGAACATGTAACATTCTGCTGCTGCGCTCAGTAGGACGTTGTCTGCGCGTTTATTTGGCGCACCATGCTAAGTTGCTGTGGTATCATCATGATGCTGTCAACCTCATCATGATGCTGTCAACATCATCATGATGCCGCGGGAACCATTATGATGCTGCGTCATGGTTCGTGGCCGTGGTGTGCTATCTGGGGTCTATGCTGGTGTATTTTTTCTTTTTCGCACGTGGCATTCGGGCTTCGAATTCGAGATTGCCCCAGAGCTCACTCAATAGTGAGGGCTGAAGTCTGAAGCCCTCCCTTCCAAAGAAAGTCTTCGACAGGGACGACGACAGGGACGCCGGGGGTCTGGGTGTGACCAGGGCATTTGCTTCTGCTGCCGTCGAGGCCGCTGGCCCAGCAGGTGGTGCAAAAGGCCCGGGCTTCAGGGCTGCTGCCTGAGGCGCGGGCCAACCGGGAAAGCTATGGGGTGATTCCTCTGCATCCCAGAAATCGAAGCGAACATGATAGGCCTTGGGGCAGCCAGATATCTTTTTGTCGGCATTTGGCTCCCCAAACTGTCGAAGTTACGGCTGCCACATGCCTGCTGGCCAAGCTGTGAGTAATTCTGATGTTATGAATGATGAAGGATGGGGCGGGGTTTGTGCTAAAAAACAAACAAACTTGCCTCACAAATCACTAACTTGCCTTTGCTTCTGCAAAGCCAAAAAAACATACATCACACATTGTCGCGCTCTTCGAGGTTGAACCGGACCCGGAGGCTCAAAATGAAAGCGCCCAGAGGCTGGTTTTTTCTTATCACCGAAGAAGAGCCGTGTTTCCAGGTGGACCAAATTGACGCGGCCGTGTCGTCAGCAAGGCCCAGGCCGGCAATCTGGCCGCAACTTGGGTCAGCTGGCGTGTCATGCATTTGACAAGCGAGGAGCTGAGCGTGGTCTGTAAGATCAAATTTGCCGGAGATTGCCATACTCGGTGAAGTGGCAGTTCCGGAACATACAGAATCCCCAGAAGACTCTGAGCGCTTTGTGCGTTTCAAGGCTGGACAGTTTGGGTTCCCACCCTCATCAAGAGGCAGTATGTTGTCGCAAGAAGGGGGCAGACATACCCGAACGAAAGCATGTCTTCTAACCAGTTCGTGTAAAATTCACTTAGAAACCCTTTGGCGGATCATGTTCCTGGGGATCTATGTCCACTAACCATTTTTTCCATGTGCCGAACGTAGCTCGCGTTATGTAAAACCCGTTTGCCGATCTTCCAGGGCCCGTTTTTCAACCTAATCTTTTGCCAGACCGGAGACCCGGCGCACCTATGGCCTTGGTCTCAGCGATGGACCCACGTGTGGGCTTGTTTTGTTTTGGTACCGCACTTTGCTAGCTCTAAAAGGGCACACAAATTTGGCAAGTGTCAAATGAGTTGGGCATCCACATATCCAGGCTTGGCATCCCTGGAATTCACGCATCTTTCAGAGTTTCATTGGAGGTGTTGATGTGGGTGGCGATTCGCCTATGTATGCAGGGCCCGCATCTCAGATTTTGAAGTGCTTTGGGCGGTGTGAGGAAGGGGCGGAGCAGAGAGGTATAAACCTCAGGCATGTGGAAACCGCAGCTAGTGGGGGTCTGGTGCTGTGCAGTCAATGTTTGAGGTTGGCCAACCAAAGGGCAACACACGCACGCAGAGATGAGTTGAGTGCTGCAGGCAAGCCAACAAAGTGTCAAAACAGAAAACAGGCTCCTAGGGTGCTGCTTGCGAACACGACCAGCGGCCTTGCTAGGACAGATGCGGCTCGACTTCTTGGCGATGATTTGGAGCGTGCCCTCGAGCAGTTGCGTGAGGATGGCATCGTTCTAGTGTCAGGAAGCCCAGGTTATTCGTGTTCATTCCGGCTGGCCAGCGTTGTATGCATCAGGGGATTCAAGGACTGTTGCGTGAGTGTTTTGCCTGCTTTGCAATTCTCAAAAGACATTGGCCGTTTCCAAAATCCAGACCCTTCAAAATGGGCAGCTGTATCCGTGCGGGTGGAAGACTTTTGGACAGGCTAGTACTTAGTACTCTTTGCAAGTGTTGTGGTTGCTTCTGGGTACTCCCATTCAAGGCGGGTTCAAGCAGTCCCTGGCTCTCAAGTATTTGTTGACATCTCTGCAACCAAGCCTTGCTGTTTAAAGCCTCCATTTCCACTTAAAAGTCACACCTAGCTGACTAAAACGAAAGGAGAGAGGGACGGGGACTTGCAGATTCGGAGAGGAAAGGTGAACCGCAATTTGCACACCAAAATGGACATGTTTGTGGTGACCTGCAACGCGGTGCCTGGCATCAACTTTGGCAGCAGGTGAGCTGGAAGGCTATTCATGAGGTGCTCTGATTTCAATGCAAAGAAGCACGCATGCTTGAGTCACTGCCTGAGAGGTACTTGTACATGGCGCCACACATATACCTTACAAGAAACCAGCAAATCTAAAGGGAGTTTTGTCCCACAGGGCATGTGAGATGGTGAGAGGTGAACATTTTTGCAAATTTGCCAGTTGCCGCATCTACTTTCTGAGGGAGCCAGTGACAGCACGTGGGCTGGCTGATTTCAACCAGGTCAAATAACCGCCATCGCTGCCGAACGCGCCCAGCGAGGAAGACGAAAAGCGACCAGGCAAGCTTTAACCTAGCCAAGGTCTTCAACGTGGGTAGCTGGCCAACAAGAAGTCAGCCATGGCAAGAACGATTTCGCTGCGACAGCTATCTGGGAAAGGATTGTTCGCAGGCATGACTGTCCGCATGTTGAAAAGGGCTGCATGGGTGGCTGCCCTGCGACGATGAAGAACCAATGTGAGTGGCAATTCCAGGTGCACCGCCACAAGCATGCCCGACCCTGCGACTAAGATTGGACTACAGGGTTGGCAAGTCAAGTGCGACCACGCTGCCTATAAATAGCATTGTGGAGGGCGGGCCTTCCTGTTCCATGTGCTTGTCAAAGTGAGGTCAGCGCCGGACGTGATGCACGGGCTCCGGAAGTTGCTGCATTTGCCGCCGGCGGGGCGGCCTGTGAGGGAGGCGCGGGGTGCGTTGAGTGGGTAAATGAAGGGTGCGGTTCCCCGACCAAAAAGAATTGGGGTTTCCGCCCTTTGCTTCTTGGCCATGGGTTTTGGGTGGAGCATTGTGGTTGGATGGTTTTGCCGGCCATGTTTGCTGCTTTTGACCAATCCAAACCCCCAGGGAACATTCTTTTGGGAAGCCTGTTTTTGACCAGCCCTGATCAGGTGGGTCGGCCGTTCTGTTGGTTGGCCAGTCAGTCGGTTGGTTGGTTGGGTTGGTTGGATTGTTGGTTAGGCAGGCACCTCCTGAGCATCTCCGTTTACTTGGTGTGAGGGCTGCGTAGTGGCTGTGATTTGGTGGCAGTTGAGAGTTGCTCGGGTTGGTTGGCTGGCAGCCCAGTTCGTTGGTTGGGTGGGTGGTTGGGTAGTTGGGTGTAGTTGGATGGTTGGGTGGTTGGGTGGTTGGGTGGTTGGGTGGTTGGTTGGTTGGTTGGTTGGTTGGTTGGTTGGTTGGTTGGTTGGGTAGTTGGGTGGTTGGTTGGGTGGGTGGTTGGGTAGTTGAGTAGTGGTTGGGTGGTTGGGTGGGTGGTTGGGTAGTTGGGTAGTTGGGTGGGTGGTTGGGTAGTTGGGTGGGTGGGTGGGTAGTTGGGTGGGTGGGTGGTTGGTTGGGTGGGTGGTTGGGTAGTTGGGTGGGTGGTTGGGTGGTTGGGTGGTTGGGTGGTTGGGTGGGTGGGTGGTTGGGTGGTTGGTTGGGTGGTTGGGTAGTTGGGTGGTTGGTTGGGTGGTTGGGTAGTTGGGTGGTTGGTTGGTTGGGTGGTTGGGTGGTTGGGTAGTTGGGTGGTTGGGTGGTTGGTTGGTTGGTTGGTTGGTTGGTTGGTTGGTTGGTTGGTTGGTTGGTTGGTTGGGTGGTTGGGAGGTTGGGTGGTTGGTTGGTTGGTTGGTTGGTTGGTTGGTTGGTTGGTTGGTTGGGTGGTTGGGTAGTTGGGTGGGTGGTTGGGTAGTTGGGTGGGTGGGTGGTTGGTTGGGTGGGTTGGGAAGTTGGGTGGGTGGTTGGTTGGTTGGGTGGTTGGGAGGTTGGGTGGTTGGTTGGTTGGTTGGTTGGTTGGTTGGTTGGTTGGGTGGTTGGTTGGTTGGGTGGTTGGGTAGTTGAGTAGTTGGTTGGGTGGTTGGGTGGTTGGGTGGTTGGTGGTTGGTTGGGTGGGTAGTTGGCTGGTTGGTTGGTTGGTTGGTTGGTTGGTTGGGTAGTTGGGTAGTTGGGTGGTTGGTTGGTTGGTTGGGTGGTTGGGTAGTTGGGAGGTTGGGTGGTTGGTTGGTTGGTTGGTTGGTTGGTTGGTTGGTTGGGTGGTTGGTTGGTTGGGTGGTTGGGTAGTTGAGTAGTTGGTTGGGTGGTTGGGGTGGTTGGGTGGTTGGTTGGGTGGGTAGTTGGCTGGTTGGTTGGTTGGTTGGTTGGTTGGTTGGGTAGGGTTTGGTTGGTAGTAGTTGGGTGGGTGGTTGGGTGGTTGGGTGGGTGGTTGGGTAGTTGGGTGGGTGGTTGGGTAGTTGGGTGGGTGGGTGGTTGGTTGGGTGGGTGGTTGGGTAGTTGGGTGGGTGGGTGGTTGGTTGGTTGGGTGGGTGGTTGGGTAGTTGGGTGGGTGGTTGGGTGGTTGGGTGGTTGGGTGGTTGGGTGGTTGGGTGGTTGGGTGGGTGGGTGGTTGGGTGGTTGGTTGGGTGGTTGGGTGGTTGGGTGGTTGGGTGGTTGGTTGGTTGGGTGGTTGGGTGGTTGGGTAGTTGGGTGGTTGGGTGGTTGGTTGGTTGGTTGGTTGGTTGGTTGGTTGGTTGGTTGGGAGGTTGGGTGGGTGGTTGGTTGGTTGGTTGGTTGGTTGGTTGGGTGGTTGGTTGGGTGGGTGGTTGGGTGCTTGGGTGGGTGGGTGGTTGGTTGGTTGGGTGGTGTTGTGGTTGGGTGGTTGGTTGGTTGGGTGGTTGGGGTAGTTGAGTAGTTGGTTGGGTGGTTGGGTGGTTGGGTGGTTGGTTGGGTGGGTGGTTGGGTAGTTCGGTGGTTGGTTGGTTGGGTGGTTGGGTGGTTGGGTAGTTGGGTGGGTGGTTGGTTGGGTGGTTGGGTGGTTGGGTAGTTGGGTTGTTGGTTGGGTGGGTGGTTGGGTAGTTGGGTGGGTGGTGGGGTAGTTGGGTGGTTGGTTGGTTGGGTGGTTGAGTGGTTGGGTGGGTGGGTGGTTGGGTGGTTGGTTGGTTGGTTGGTTGGTTGGTTGGTTGGTTGGTTGGTTGGTTGGTTGGGTGGTTGAGTGGTTGGGTGGGTGGGTGGTTGGGTGGTTGGTTGGTTGGTTGGTTGGTTGGTTGGTTGGGTGGTTGGTTGGTTGGTTGGTTGGTTGGGTGGTTGGGTAGTTGGGTGGTTGGTTGGTTGGGGTGGTTGGGTAGTTGGGTGGTTGGTTGGTTGGGTGGTTGGGTGGTTGGGTGGTTGGGTGGTTGGGTGGTTGAGTGGTTGGGTAGTTGGGTGGTTGGTTGGTTGGGTGGTTGGGTGGTTGGGTGGTTGGGTGGTTGGGGGTTGGGTGGTTGGGTGGTTGGGTGGTTGGGTGGTTGGTTGCTTGGTTGGTTGGTTGGTTGGTTGGTTGGTTGGTTGGTTGGTTGGTTGGTTGGTTGGTTGGTTGGTTGGTTGGGTGGTTGAGTGGTTGGGTGGTTGGGTGGTTGGGTGGTGGGTTGGTTGGTTGGGTGGGTGGGTGGGTGGTTGGGTGGTTGGGTGGTTGGGTGGTTGGGTAGTTCGGTAGTTCGGTGGTTGGTTGGTTGGTTGGGTGGTTGGGTGGTTGGGTAGTTGGGTGGTTGGTTGGTTGGGTGGTTGGGTGGTTGGGTAGTTGGGTTGTTGGTTGGGTGGGCGGTTGGGTAGTTGGGTGGGTGGTGGGGTAGTTGGGTGGTTGGTTGGTTGGTTGGGTGGTTGAGTGGTTGGGTGGGTGGGTAGTTGGGTGGTTGGTTGGTTGGGTGGTTGGGTGGTGGGGTAGTTGGGTGGTTGGTTGGTTGGGTGGTTGGGTGGTTGGGTGGTTGGGTGGTTGGGTGGTTGGGTGGTTGGGTGGTTGGTTGGTTGGTTGGTTGGTTGGTTGGTTGGTTGGTTGGTTGGTTGGTTGGTTGGTTGGTTGGTTGGTTGGTTGGTTGGTTGGATGTATCGCTCCATCCATCTATGCATCCATCCACCAATGCGTCCCCCTGATCCCTCCATTGTGGATGTAGATACGTAAGCGCACACACACACATGTTCATATTGTTGCCGGACCAAATCCTGAACGGACCAAATCCTGAACCGCTTTTGCTATGGTTTTGAAGAACGCTCACGCTTGGAAACTTGAGGGCCCTTGGTTTCAAGCATGTCGGAATGACCAAAGTCCCGCACCACCTTTTGTAGTGGCGTTGGGAGAGGTGTTGCAGGATTTCGTCCGTCAACCGTATGTGTGCAGACTCACATGCGTATGCACGTATGATATACTTGCAAATGCATACGCATGTGAGTCCGTACAATGCGCACACCCCTACATATATGTATATATACTATGATATATATATATATATACACATGTATACACATTCACAGATGTACATATTCATTTACATACACATTTGGGCTCAATATTGTATATGCATTTGCGCGTATACGTGCAACAAAATGCAGGTGCAGACTGGTATGTTTTGGCATGGGGTCAAGCGAAGGAATGTCCCTGAGAAATGGCAGCCCAGCCAAAACAAGGAGAGCTGTTCGCCGCCAAAGTCGCCAATTGTGCATCCCCGGCGTTGCCAGCGGTGCCTACCGTCACATTTCAGTTCTGTACCCGGCATCACCTAAGCCAATGATCAAGATCACGAGGATGATGATGCTGCTGATGATGCTGATGATGATGATAATGGTGGTAATAATGGTAATGATGATGATGATGCATCCCCAGCACATACCATTGGAATACCAGAGTAACAACGATTTGTTGCCATCCTTCTCGTGTGCCTCCTTTGGCAAGGCGGCGGATTCCCCCCACCTCCTCCTTGCTGCATCGCCAGGTGCCCAGTGCTGAGGTGCTGAGCGCCTCGGGCGCTGCGGCCCCGCAGACGCCCTCCGTGGGGCGAAGGCACTTCCTGCTGCGGGGCTCGGAGGTGGCGGAGCGCGGGCGCCCAGTTCGGGGATGCGGCGAGTTGGGCTGGGGTGGGGTTTGGCCAAGTGGGATGTGAAGGGGATATCCAATAAAG
Source organism: Effrenium voratum (assembly GCA_963377175.1). Taxonomy (NCBI): domain Eukaryota; class Dinophyceae; order Suessiales; family Symbiodiniaceae; genus Effrenium; species Effrenium voratum. The sequence continues at coordinate 108,892 of CAUJNA010000894.1, read as the reverse complement.
CGGTAAGAGGCTCGGTGGTGTGTGCAACCACTGCGATCATGTTGGATGTTTTCGGATGGGTGACGCAGTAGGTTGACCCAAGAGAATATTGGTCCTGAATGCGCACATGAGGCGCTCGATTTTTGGCACCGATTTAAGTGTCTCCGATTGGCTTCAATTATTAGCAGGCTATGGCCAAATTGGGATGGACATGGTGGGGTTCACTCACTTCCATAACAAAGCAAGGGGAGTCCACAAATGTTTCCACGTTCTTTGGGGCAATGTTGAAAACTAATCAGGGTGGTTGCCCTGTTAAGCAAAGGATCTATTTCCTGCATTGACCGAAGGCATATTTCGACTGTATCTGTGCTGAGGCAGGCGGTGGTGCCGCTGCTGACGCCTCTCCTGCCGCTTTGCTGGCGGTATTTCGTGGAGAATCGGCCCGATGCCTCGCCAGGCGGCAAGTGAATCGCAAACCGATTTCAGGGTGAGGCAACCCTCCTCGTTTAGGATGGAAAGTAGTTCTTTTTAGGGATACTTGCTTGGCCCAGCTTTTCCACCAGGCTGGCATCGATGGATTGATTTGCGGGCGATCGTTTTTGCCACTGCTCTGGTCGAGCTTGCGCCCGTGCGCCAGAAGCACCATTGCTGAACGACCTCGTGGTTTCTTTGTGCCATTTTGATGTTGCCCACGAGATACGACACTGGTGTCAGGTTTCTTCTAATCATTTTCGAGTGCCCTTTATTGGATGGATGATTGTTCCCGAAGGATACCTAGTCTTGAACTCCTTCCCAGGGGCCTGTGTTTGTCACCATGAGCCTCCGCGGCATTGATGAACCTGGGCCAGGCTGTCTTGCAGATCAAGAAGCTTGCAGCCGTCCGCGGCTTGGTGCTTTCTGTCTCGCTAATTGATTTGAATGACTTTGCGGGGATGGAGATTTCATGTGGCTCTAACATGCAGGGCCAGGACCCAGCTTTCGCTGGGCCGATTTGGTGCTCAGCTGTGGCTCAAAATCTGCGGGCTCAATGAATTGCCTAAGGAGAACGTTAGGTGTGCCAAATTTGGCGCTGCAACCGTAGGTCTATCTTCGGATGCGAACAACGAGGCACGAGGCTATCCTTGCCATTCCATTTCGGTGAAAGTCGGTCCAGCATAGCTGCCATGGAACCCGACTCGCCAAAGCTGGGTGCGCTTCTGGCAGCCGAAGATCATGTGGAAAAGTTGGTTGAGGACGTGTTGCAAAGGCCGGGCTTGTTCAGTCGAGGTTGGTCATTCCTTTTGTAAGAGCCAGCTGCCTTGATGGGAGAAGGTCTCAGCTATAGGGCCCTGACTTGCTGAGCATTGGCGTTCATATAGGTTTGATCCAGCACCTGGAAGCTTATTTCGCCAAATCCCCAAGTTTGATTGCGGCACCCGGAATGAGCACACTCCACTCATATGCCATACATCAGCACTGATTTGGCTTGGTATCTCCATTTGGGATCCACTTGGGGCACCAATCTGAACTGTTCCCAGATGGCCATTTTTTTCTCGAGACTCTGGTACTGATTTGGTGAAGTCCGTTCCAATGACCCGATACACGACACCATGCACACATACACTCATTCATGTACAAAGTATCAGGTCATTTGACAGTGTCAATCTCAAAGTGCATGAACTTCATGCTGAGCACGGGCATCACAGTCCCATCGCAGCCACATATTGCCACACGTGGAAATGCGGATTCTTCTCTGGGTTCAGCTTGCGCCTTTGGCAAGCTCTCGAAAGCTGAGGCACAGTCAGAAAATGTTGACGCACCTGGATGAGTGGCTTCGACGAGTGGACCTCACGCTGCATTGCCAGATTCAGCTTATTTTGGCCTTGTGCTCTTTTGTTTTTCCATCATGTTCCCATTGTCAAATGGAGCGTTGTGCAAATTGGTGCTTCAGGCTACAGAAGCACATAGTGCTGGATGTGGCTTTGGATCCCAACGAGCTTGATGCATGGTGCCCTGATCCGTCGCAAGATGCTAGCGATATAAATGATCTCAGCAAGGACACGGATATGGACAAGACGATGTCCGAACACCCCGACCGGCCCGAGAAGGTGTCCTCGACGCGGCAACTCGATAGGAGCTGCGATTCGTCTCATGACTATGCGTTTTTTGCTTTGAAGAGAGTTCAGCGCTGCGCAAAAAGTTGAAGCCTTTTTGAAGGGAGGGAAGAATCTCCCAGTGATTCCAGCTTGTGTATCGGCCGGATATTGGGCAGACCAACAAGGCTTGCCCCAAAAGGTTTGTGGTTGCGCTTGCTCTGGGCATGTCTGGTGTTGTTTTTTGTGGAGCCCTTCTGGCTGAAGGAAAATCAAAGGGACCCACTCATGCGGGGGTCCCGCATTTTGCGTCAACATCCTGTAATTCTGGACTTGCCTTTCATTGGGGTTTGCGTCAGGAGCCAGAGCTATTTGACTGCCAAAGAGGAGGAGAGTCGTTGCATGACTTAGCTTAACCTTTTAACTGATGCTTTTTTTGTTTTCCGTCATGTTTTCTCTTGTACCAGCAGCATGTCAGCTTGTTGTCTTTTGGGTGTTCTTACATTTTCCCTTTCAGGCAAAACGTTGTCACTGTTTGCCAGGGCTATCAGTCTGGCCAGGTTTGTGGGGCTTGACTGTCATTGTCAGCAGCTGGGATTTGCAAACGCAGCGGAAAAGACTGTCCTGGCTGGCCCAGAAATTCCGCACATTCCAAGCCTGGGCTTCCAAGCTTGTGCTGTCCGCGCCTTTCAATGTCTTCTTTGCTCTTGTCATCCTCAGCAACTCCCTGCCACTCACTTGCAAAGTCAATCCGAAGCCGCCGACCCAATGCCTCTTTCCAATTGAAGTTCAGTCGACATGTCCGGAAAACGGTGAATCCGAAAGGGACATGGCGACTCTATCTTTCGCTTTCTCTTTCTCTTTCTCCTTCTCGTCTTCCTCCTCCTTTTTCTTCTTATTTCCCCATGTCTTCTAGGGTAGCAAAATTCTGTGGCCCAATTGAGTTGACCCCCGGTTCTTTGCACCCGGTTTTTCAAGCGATTCCGCTGTCGGAGAGTTTCTTTTCTCGCGTTTTCACCTAACTCAGGTACCTGGGCATTCAGGTGGAGTGGAGCGCGACGCACGGCCACGTTTTCACGGACCCTGGGATCTTTGCTGCGCACATGGTCTACATGATCCTCAGCTCGAAGCAAAAGCACCTGTTGGCCTGCCTTGGGTTTCAGCTAGTGTTGGTCCACTTTGAGCTTTCAACTCGCTTTGGTCTACTTTAGGGTTTCACCCTGTTTTCGTCTACTTTGAATCTTTCATCCTGTTTTGGTCTACATCCTGTTTTGGTCTACTTTTAGTTTTTAACTACTTTTTGGTCCAGCTTTGGTCTACTTTTTGACACCGCGCTTCGGTCTACTGTTATTCTCCAACAAGTTTTGGTGCACATTTTTGTTGCTGTTCAATCAGTCTGCTTGAAGTTTTGAACTAGTTTAGGTTTCGTTAGTAGCTTTCATCTAGCTTTGGGCTACTTTTAGTCACTGCAGCCCCAAAGGTGACCACCCTTGCTTGCTGGTGCTTTGCAGATAAGGGCAAACTCCAGTGAGCCAAGACACCATTCTACTCCCTAGTTCTGCCTGAATACCACGTACATTGCTAAGGTATATACTGCTTTATAGATTCATGTGCATAAACAAGCCAGAACCTGCAAAAACCACACAATTGCAGCTGCCTTTGACCATTTTGTGTTTTTTGGAGGGTGTGCTTTGGGGTTGGAGTACGCCGCCAAAGCTTCTGGAGAAACTCAACGGGCTCACGTGGGCGGAAAAAGAGGATGATGGTTCCCTGCCCAACAAAAAGTGAAGGCCATGTCTGAAATGGGACACCCCTATAAATCCAGCCAGGGTTTTAATCCAGAGTCACTCAATTTGCCAAGATCCTTGGGCTTATGATTGGTTCCCGTTGTTTTGGTTGGTTGGTTTTTGCTTTTTTTGGAGAGAGGATCCTCTTCTCCGTGGAGATCATGCTCCGCTGCCTCGCGGTGGGGCCTGTGGCCTACGTGTGCGGAGAGGGCTGGGCCTGGCACTGGCTGGACCTTGTGGCGGTGCCTCGGACATTTCCCCGGGCTTTTTTTTGTAGACACAAAAGATGTCCTCTTTTTTTTGTAGAAATTTGTGTGCATTTCTTGCGGTTCCAACTAATTTTTAGACACACCCATAGGTGTTTATTTTTTTGGAGGGTGGCAGATTCAGCGAAAGGGAAACTGGAAGGACCTGTTCCCTGTTTTTCTGGCTGGTTCTCAGTGAGACCGCAAGAGATGGTTCGTCGGGGTCATTCCCTCAGTCCCGCTGAGGTCCAACAAGTTTGTGTGGACATTGGTTCTTTGTAGAGATTTGAGCGTGTTTATGTTGAGGCTTAGAAGGAAGCAAGCACATGTTTTGGCCTTCCTTGCAGAAACCAGCCGTTACGCCGGGAGTTTTGCATGTTTTCTGAAAAGATGCATTGCTGGAAATAATGTGAAAGCTAGCCCAGAGAAAATGAGCATAAACTAACTTTTTCATAGTGGTCGTTGCATAGTGCTTTTTCATAGTGGTATTGTACCCCATTTTCCCTTGGGTTGTATTATAGTTGTTAAGCAGTTCCAGCTTTGTTTGTTTCGTCCAGGGCCTTTGGTGGAAGGTACTCTCCTCCTGGGTGGAACTGGTGGTCGATTTGGTTGACAAGTCGGGCACGTACTCTGCGGCAGCCAGCAACTTTCGCATCATGAGCCTCTTGGCCGCGTGGAGGCCAGCACCACTTCCTTTGAGCTATATTAACTGCGGTTCCTACCCGGTTTCCTGTTGCAGAAAGAGCTATATCAACTTGGAGTATTGTTCTTTCCTTCGGTTCCCGCATGGAACCAGCAAGGAATCTTCAGGATCACGCGCTTGGTCAAGGTGGTGCGGAGTTTGACTCTGGTGCGCTTTGTCTCTGCGCTGCGCACGTTGGTCCATTCCATTGCGGATACGACCAAGTCCCTGGTGTGGTCTTTGCTCTTGCGGCCTGGCCGAGCTTGGGAACCGAGTGTACGTGGAAAGGGGAATGCTTTGGATTCACAGGCCAGACTAGTTTCGGGCAGGCATGTGACGCAGCGGCTCAGGATGGTGTAAAAGCTCGATCGTGCAAACATTCGGCGAGGGTCTTTTTCACTTGCTGAGATAACACTTGTTTCAGCTCTGCGGTCAATTCACGAAAAAGCAAAAGTTCCTCCAATCCAGGTGATCGACCAAAGTGACGCCACCGCTTTGGGTGCCTCCCAGAACGCGGTCGCAACTCAGGTTGCTGCTGATTCAGTATACCTTTGGTATTCTATTCACTGATGCAACGCTAGACTATCTTGCTGAGCACGGAAGCTCCACGGACGAGAGCGTGAGACTGCAGCAGTACTTCGGATCTGTCTGGAAGGCCACAGAGACCCTCTTTAGATCTTTGTTAGGCGCGGGACCGGCTTGTGCCAGGGATCTAGACAAAACCCGTCCTTCGTAGGAAGAAACAAAAAAGCATTCACTTGTGGAATAGCATCTTGCTGTGGTCCTGCGACCACTTTGTTGGGCATGTTCCAAGAAGCCTTGACCAAATATTGCAGCTGAGAGGCAGCATGGGCCAGTGCCAAAGTAGGCGGACACCAAAGATCGTAGGTCCCTTTGAACCAGCCCCAAAAGGGGACCGTCAAAGAACACAAGCCCTCATGAACAAGGGTGGGTTGTGCGGAGCGCGCTTGGAGCAGACTCGCTGCAAGGCGGTTTTGACTGGGCAAATGCTGCTGATGCTGTTCGTCCTATGGGTGAACTCTGGGCTCCTTGGCCAAGTGCGCAAATCCATGGCTTTGTTTCCGTATGAGGAGATCCCTGAAAAAAGGCAGATGTTTCCCTGTGCTGAAAGCAGGAGCCAAGAGGGCAGCAGAAGCCATTTTTGACAAGTATACGAGCCTTGGAATCGGAAGACCGCCATCATGTGGGGAAAGCTTTTGGCACTATACTGTGAAGAAGTCTCAAGAGCATTCTTTCAGATTTACTTGGGTTTCGCATGATCGTATGCGACGTACCACTGGTAGGTCACGAGCTGTGGACAAATGCATCATGGCCGTATGCGAATCAGCAGACTTGCCAGTGGATCAAGGAAGACTGAAGCATGACTTGACATGTCCACGCTTTGGACGCCGCGTGAAACGTGCTTGGTGAAGCAATGTCCAGACTGACTGAGGTCCTCTCGCAGTGTTACCCACTGCTACAAATTCTCGCAGGCCGTTTGCTCCAGACCTGTTGCGAGCACGTCTCCAGTTCGCATATTCGCGCAGACATCGTAGCCGAGCTCGCCTATTCGGTGGACTTTAGAGGCCCGTGTTGGCAGCCCCAAACGCAAAGTCTTTCCGTGCTATGCCCTGAGGAGCCCCAAATCGCAGTTTTTTCTTTCCTCGAGGTTCTGTGTTGACCGCGCAGTTATTTGTTCCAATGTCTTTCCAACACGCTTTTCTGAAATCCTCTTCAGCTTGTTCCCCATTCTAATTTAGCTTGCCTGACGAAGCCTGAATCTTTCAGCCTGTGCCGCCGACCTTTCGCGCTGCCTTCTGCAGCTCAAACGGGTCCCAAGCTCAAGGCAACAAGGACTGTCCAAAACATGCGCGCATACTCTTAGATTGCATTTCTGGGTTGATCGCACGCCACGCTCGTAGCGTCATGTTTTGGGAAAGACCTTGATAATTGCAGTCGCAGCAGTGGCAGAAATGTTTGCGTATGCCCAGGTGCTACTATTCCATTGGTACATCGCGTTCTGCAATTTCGCGGTCCTTAATGTGATGACTGGCGTGGCCTGGCCGCTAGGGGATGTGTTTCGGATGGGCACATTTTCACAGCAGATGCGTCGCGCTGGCAAAAGAAGCAAGCAAACTCCTGGAACGCTGTGGAGACTGGCTTCCTTTCCAAAGCCACCTGTAAATCACAATGATTTGTTTGGCACTAATGCGTTCAGTGAGTTCAAGCATTCCAAGAGGGTGTACGATCTGTTGTTCATATAAAGCCACCACAGCGGCACAAAGGTAACAACGGCAAAACTTGCTTTGGCATTGGCAGCCTGTGTCAAGTTGTCGACTGAAGGCAGCGTTGCTTCCTTTCTTTGCTTTGGTACCGCCAGATGCATGGAGTTTGGTCTCAGAATGCTCAAAGCTCGGCTCTCGCCTCGCTCTCGAGGTCTTTTGCCACAGTGCGATTCGTGCCTCAGAGACGGACCACCTAACCATGCTACAGAATCGGAAGAGGCCTGGCAGGGAATATTGCTGCCTCTGTTTTGGCACGGCGCTTGTTGCAGACCTTCTGAAGCACGTCTTCTAAAGCACGTCGTCTGAAGCACGTAGAAGCAGGATCAACCAAAACGCACTGTGGCATGTGGTGGTATTGTGCCGGTGTTCTAGTGCTGAACCCCATCGTTTTGCACGTCCATTCCTTTCATGCCTGCAGGTTTCAGAAACTGCTGCGGCAGATGTTCAGCAAGTTGGACGTTGACGGATCTGGCCAGCTTACAGTCTCGCAGTTTGAAAGGCTCTTTGAGGATGAGGACCATGATTTGCGCTTGGATGTTCGGGTTTGCTTTGTTACAAACTGAAAGCAGGACATGAAAGCATTCTTTGAAGCCATCGAGATTGATGCTGTGGACGCGTGGACGCTGTTTGTGGCACGGCAGCAAAGTAGGTACAGAAGTATTCTGACACCACGTAGGATCAAGTTTGATTGCTTTGGAAGCAGAGGGTTGCAGATGTTTCAGTCGCCAGGCAGATTCAATCACGTGCTTTCGCTTTTCGCAAGGTTCACCTCTTTCCCACATTTATGCAAGTGCGCAGGGATTCCCACACCTTCCTATCAACTTCCATGGTTGTGGAGGGAGGGTAACCTTTAGGTTGCACAGGATGTTGCAAACAATGCATTCTCGACGCTCTTTCTGCCAACCAAAGTGTCTAGAGTCTGGAGTGCCCTACTCAACTGATTGGAATCTTTGGGTTCGGGTTGATTGGTTTGGGTTTATCCCCAGCTAGAGAATCCCCCCAACCAGGGTTTTCGTTCGGTTTGCCTCAACACAGCCCCGAAGGGGTATCCTAAGAAGCACGCCTGAAGTTGCTTTGCTTGTTCCTGAGGCTAGCCTGGATGTGAACGGCGACAACGTTATTAGCGCGGATGAGTTTGTTCAGCGCTGCATGCAGCTGCATGGCAGTGCCCGCTCCGTGGATTTGCCACTCGAATGTTCAACAAAATACAGATGAGGGAAAAGGCCAGTTTTCTGTAGAGACAAGTGTCAGAAGCATTTGTTGGAGGCTGTTTTTGGAGTTCATCGAAGTTGTCAGGAGAGTATGTGAACAATGTGCCGCAACTGTAGACCCCTGCAAGTGGTTCCATGTTGGATCCCTTTCAAGACAGTTCTCAAAAGCACAACAATCACTGGGCAGATTAAGGTTAGTAGGGCACAGCTCTAAGCAGGGGCCGCTGAAGTCTTGTCATGGTTTTGGGTGAACTTCTTGAATACTTCTTGAATACTAGGGAAGTCCGGCTGAGCTGGGGAGACGTTTCCAGAATACAAGAAATATGGTTTGGAGCACGCTTCTTTCCTCCTTGTCTCGTCTCTTTCTTCTCTTACTCTTTCTCTTTTTTTTGCTCTTGCTCTTTCTCTTTCTCGTCCTCGATCTTTTGCTATTCATTTTTTTTTTTTTTTTTTTTTTTTTTTTGGCTATTCTTGCCGTTCTCTTTTTTCTTTCTTTGTCTCTTCTATCTTTCTCCGTCTCTCTCTCTCTCTCTCTCTCTGTCTCTTCGATCTTTCTCCGTCTCTCTCTCCCTCGCTTTCCCTTTCTCTTTCTCTCCTTTTGTTTCCTCTTTTTTCTTCCTCTTTTCTCTGCTATCTTTCCTCTTTCTTTTTCTTTCTTTTTCTCTGTCTCTGTCTCTTTTAATGCAAAGGATCGCGAGTTGTTTAAGGTCGACCCACCGAAAGTCCGAAGAGGTTTCACCTTTTCATTGTTCCGCAACTGAGAAACACAAACAAACAAACAAACAAACAAACAAACAAACAAGCAAGCAAGCAAGCAAGCAAGCAAGCAAGCAAGCAAGCAAGCAAGCAAGCAAGCAAGCAAGCAAGCAAGCAAGCAAGCAAGCAATCAAACAAACAAACGCAGAGAGGTTGCCGATTAAGGGCTGCGAAGCAGTGTGCGCTCCCGTGCCAACGGTCCAGTCTCCACACGCGCTCCGAGCCCGTTTCGAGACCGTTCCGAGACCGCTGCAGGACCGCCTGCGTCAGGCGTCGCAACCGAGGCGGCTTGTGTGTTCGGCAGAGCCGACTTCATTGACAGGGCCAACGTTTCTGACTCTTGCTATTTCCCAGTTCTCGCAATTTCTTGCGTTTCCTAGCTATTTCGCGCGTAACGCATGCATTTCTGAGAGAAAGAGAGAGAACTGGTCAGTACTGCGGAAGTTCCCAGCTAAATTTCCTTTGACCAGGTGTTGATTACTTAAAAGGGTTGCTAGCCGGGCGGCAACGCCTTCCGATCTTTGATATTTGAAGGGGTCGCCTGGGAGGAGAGGCCCGGCAGATTCCCGCGCTGTAGCATTTCTTTGCTCTTAGACCCTTGATTGGCGTAGCGTTTAGAGGGAGCTATGACATCTCCCACTGAAGATAAAGTTTTAGCAAGGGATCAACTGAGATTTGAGGGTCAAGACTCGAATTGGTCGCAACAAGTGACTTGGGATAGCCGTTTTCCCAAGGTATGCGCTGAAGCAACAGAATCAGAAGTTGCGACAGCACATCGACGTCATCGACGATGACCAGAAGATCCTTCTCGGCCGTGTTGCAATGTTGGCTCGCAGCTTGTCGCATCAGCAGCAATTGTCGCTCAGGGCGCAGTCTGATCTTAGGGCAAATCCTTTTATGTCCGTGTGATGCTGATGCAATGGACATTACAAAAAGTCTAGTGTTGCTTTGTGGCGATCGGATTTGGGCAGCCCGCCTAAAGGCCAGGGCTGTAGCTCGTTCTCCGGAACCTTTTGGAGCTGTCAGGGTGCGCCTCAACTTGGAGTCACCTTTTTTGGCGCTCACGCTATTCCTCGCCACTTCTGCCACGGAACCTCCAATCGTGGGCCGTGCATTGCTTGCTCCCTTGCTCCCTGCGTTCTGCGCGGAGAAAGGCCGACCCCAAGCACTGAGAATTTAAGTTCGCTCCAGCCAAGCTGTCCCCAGAATGGGGGCGCTGGGTTGGCTCAATTTCAAACCTTACACTCTGACCAAGTCGGGGGTTGTCTCAATCATTCCCAATCGAAAATGCCCCGCTCAGCAGGATGTCTGTCACAGGGTTCTATGTTGGCCTTGCTTTGGTGCTTTGTCACCATCAGGAGGTGGTATGTAAATACCAGCGGTTGTGTCCGGGACGCTCAGGCGATCACCGTTGGTTTCTGAGGGTCAAGATTCCGGGTTGAAGTCTCTTATGAACGCCCCACCCCATCCTGCATGCAGGAAAAACCGCTATCATGCGCAGACGCCCCCCAAATCAGCTTCCCAAAAAGCCATTGACCTCGTGTTTGCATTAGCAGAGTGGTCCTTAAATGTTCCGCACGTTTTGCATCAACCTGGCACTGCGTGGGGGAATGCAAACAGCCCAAGGGCTTGACAAATCGTAGACCGGAGAAGGACAACACATTGGCTGAAAATTGTCGGCAAACAAGTACCTCGCTTGAAGGGATGCGCTCACCAGTTCGGTTGTCACTGCGATCGATATACGGTTCTTCAGGCTGGCAAAGGAGCACCCATGTCTTCAAGAAAACAAGGGGTCCAGACCCAAAGTACATTCTTCCGTTTCCTCCAGATCGTCAACCCTTAAAGTAGATTGATGCAATTTAGGGGGTTCTGGACTGTGATTAGTACCATCATCCCTCTTTAAGGATGTCAAAGAGGGAGTCACCCTTGAAACCTTTCCTTTAAGACCAACCAAAAAAGCCACACTCACCTTTTTCGGTTCGTACTTCTGCCCAGGCGTATACCTCTCCGAGTGCCAGCTCTTGGTGTCGGACCCTGGGGCGGTTCACCAGATCTGGCATTGCGCGCCTTGTCTTTTGGGTGTTGGGGGGCAAGCGAAAGGGAACTGCTGCCTAGGGAAAGCCTAGTAACAGGCGACATGCTTTTTCTTGCGGGGCAACCGAACCTCCGACGAGAACCAGAAGCTCCAACCAACCGCATGTCCTTTGTGGGGTAAACCTCCGTTTTGTCCGATGCTCAGAAAAGAGTGTCCTCAATGGCCCCCAATAGTCACTAAGAGTCACTTTCTCAATATGCACTTTTGAATCAGTGTTGGGTAGATCGCAGGTATTGGGTTCTCTAGTTTGGCATGTGTCAAACTTGGGCAACCTTAAACATACGTGGCTTTCATTTTCGTTTCTCTTTGAATCAACCCCAAGGATACTCTCAACAAGTCACACCCTCAGCACTGTTTCACCGAGGACAACTTGAGGCCAGGCCTCACGGTGATTTTGCCGCTCACGGAGGTGGATGAGGAGCTGGGGCCCACACATTTGCTCCCAGGCGCGGGGCTCCACGAGTCGGAGTGCCCCGGCAAGATAGGCGTTGCCTTTTGCAAGGGCTCCCAACCGGATTCTCACGGTTTTTCCGAGGAATATCTCGAGAGGTCGGAAGGGGCGTCTTTGGAGTTTGTCACTTTCTTTGGGTTGTTTCAAAGGCAAACTGAAAGGAAGCTGGGCCCGATTCCTGGGAGTGCCCCTACTTAAAGTCGCAAATTGGCGGGGTCCTAAGAAGATATAGCGGGCTGCCTCCTGGTTGTCCCTTCAAAGCTACCCAAATCAGCTTGGTTGCTCTCAAAGCCCCAATGCACCATGATGTTTGCGCGCCAGTGACGGCTATCCATGTTGATCATTCGGTCCTCAGTCTGCAAGAAACCTTATCCAAGTTACGCTGCTTGCGCAGACAGCAGTTGAAATGCATAGAGAAAGCTTCACCCCATGGCTACCAAGTACTTTACATGGGTGTGCCTACAAAGCATGGCGAGCCGGCTTCCCTTTGAGTTCCCTTTGCCTTTCAGCCTCCCCAAAAGGGCACCCTTTTGCCAGCACTTATGGCATCCTCTTGAACAGGCCCAAACGTCCACTTCCATGTTTGTTGGAAAGATGGGAAATAACTCTCATGCGGTGAAGCACGGGGAACGAACACGATTCACTCTTCGCGCGTGGGGGGGGGAGCTTCAGTTGTGAGACCCGCCCAACTCAACTGGGTCGATGTTTGACTGCTACTCCAAAGTGCAAAAGACGTCGAGCTCGTGGCAAGTGCCAGGGACGCATCACCTTGGAGGCGCGGCTTGGTTTGTCGTTGAGAGGCTTGATTGCAGACGAAACAGAGAAGGAGAGAGTTAATAGCTCATGTATCGACATCCACATGAGTCTAGCATTTTTTCAATAGAAAATGTTTGTTTGTCTATTTGCTTGTTTGCCTATCAGTCTATCTCCTTGTTGGTCTCGATATTATTTGTTGTTTTTGGCTATTGGCCTTTTTGTATATATATATATATATATACATATATATATATACATTTTTTCTGGGCCTGCGGCCTCTAGCCGGCTACGCCTCTTTGAAGCTATACCACGTCATGTCATGTTTTTTGTGTGAGAAACGTATCCTGTGCTATGATATGGCTGGTTAGTAATGTTGCCCACCCCAACCCCAGATGATGCCGGGAATGCCAGCTTTCTTGGCCCCAGCCGAGCCCCAACCCAGAAGGCTGATATGGGGTCGCGCGCGCGCGGGGCAAAGAGCAGCCCAAAAAGAGCAGCCCGCAAGCCAGCCCGGAAACGCAAATGCAACAAAACACCGTAAATAGCAGCGTTTTTTGGCAGAGGCTTTTCTGGAAGGAAGTCTTGATGATGCAGACCAAGCCCCGCTGACGCATCACCCAGGCCCAAACCCAGACCCTGATGGTGTCAGCCACATGGCCTAAACCCTGCATGCATATACGCGATGTTTTGCGAGGGTTTCCCACAGGCAAGCAAAACTGCAAGCCCGAGCTGGTGATGCAGAGGTGCCGGATTTAGGCCACGCATCACGACCAAGTGACGAGGGGCGGCGGCGCCAAAGCTAGCAGGCTAATTGCCTAGCGGCGACATGCTACCCCAGGAGGCGTAGCCGAATTTAAGGGCTGCCGCCCTGTGCCGCCGGCCCCTGCTTGCTGACAGGGGACGTTGTTATGACAATTATGACTACGCATTTTTTGTCGGGTTTAACGGCACACTTAAAGCATATATGAAAAAGAAGAGCAGCGCAATAATGATGATGTTTTCGATGCTGCATTTGTTACCCAACGTTAGGGATGCTGATAATTATTTTAAGGGCTGCCGCCCAGTGCCGCCGACCCCTCCACCAGAAGGAGCGGCCAGCCACAAAAGCTTCGCTTCCCGCGCTTTTCCAGGCTGCACTCGTTTGTCCACAGCGAGCACCAACCAAAGGAGTGCGCCGGCAGCAGAAAGGAAGAAAAGAGGCCGAACGGGCGGGCCCGCACTCGTTTGCGCACAGCGAGCACCAACCAAAGGAGTGCGCCGGCAGCAAGAAAGGAAGAAAAAAGGCCGGACGGGCGGGCCGTGACAGAGCTTCAGCGCTGAAAACTGTGCCCTGCAGGTGCTTGAGCGCTTTTCCAGGCCGCACGCGTTTGCCCACAGCGAGCACCAACCAAAGGAGTGCGCCGGCAGCAGATAGGAAGAAAACAGGCCGAACGGGCCGTGACAGAGCTTCAGCGCTGAAAGCTGTGCCCAGCACGTAGATGAGCAGTCTCGGCCTCCTCAGCTCAGGGACAGTTGGTGTAGTGGCCTCAAACCCGCTCAGCATGCGAGAGCGGTCGGGTTCAATCCCCGGCCTGTCCATGGGCATGCGCCTTGGTCTTGCCGGCAGCCTGCTCCGCCGCGGCCGGGTGCCTAACGTCGCGTTCCAGCCACAAAAGCTTCGCTTCCCGCGCTTTGCCAGCTCGTTTGTCCACAGCGAGAAAGGACAAGGAAAGAAAAGAAACCTCTTGGCCTCCTCAGCTCAGGGGCAGTTGGTGTAGTGGCATCACACCCGCTCAGCATGCGAGAGGGGTCGGGTTCAATCCCCGGCCTGTCCATGCCCATGTGCGCCTGCGTCTGTCACAGTTTGCCTATCCCTGGTCTTGCCGGCAGCCTGCTCCGCCGCGGCCGGGTGCCTAACGTCGCGTTCCAGCCACAAAAGCTTCGCTTCCCGCGCTTTTCCAGGCCGCACTCGTTTGTCCACAGCGAGCACCAACCAAAGGAGTGCGCCGGCAGCCGAAAGGACTCAGGGGCAGTTGGTGTAGTGGCATCACACCCGCTCCGCATGCGAGACCTGTCCATGCCCATGTGCGCCTGCGTCTGTCACAGTTTGCCTATCCCTGGTCTTTCTCCCTTTGGGTTTGCTGCGTCTTGCCAATGACGCCTTTGGCGGCTGCCCCGCCGCGGCCGGGTGCCGAACGTCACTTTTGAATCCTATATAGAAAGTAGAAAGCTATCGGTCCCCAGGGCGCAACCAGCAAGAACAGCTTCGCGTCCAGCGCGCTTGGAGGCCGCGCTCGCTTCAGCGAGCACGAACCAAAGGAGTGCGCCGGCAGCCTGCTCCGCCGCGGCCGGGCGCCCGCACTCGTTTGTCCACAGCGAGCACCAACCAAAGGAGTGCGCCGGCAGCCGAAAGGAAAAGGAAAGAAAAGAAACCTCTCGGCCTCCTCAGCCCAGGGGCAGTTGGTGTGGTGGCATCACAGCTCAGCACGCGAGAGGGGCCGGGTTCAATCCCCGGCCTGTCCATGCCCATGTGCGCCTGCGTCTGTCACAGTTTGCCTATCCCTGGTCTTGCCGGCAGCCTGCTCCGCCGCGGCCGGGTGCCTAACGTCGCGTTCCAGCCACAAAAGCTTCGCTTCCCGCGCTTTTCCAGGCCGCACGTTTGTCCACAGCGAGCACCAACCAAAGGAGTGCGCCGGCAGCCGAAAGGACAAGGAAAGAAAATAAACCTCTCGGCTTCCTCAGCGCAGGGGCAGTTGGTGTAGTGGCATCACACCCGCTCAGCATGCGAGAGGGACCGGGTTCAATCCCCGGCCTGTCCATGCCCATGTGCGCCTGCGTCTGTCACAGTTTGCCTATCCCTGGTCTTTCTCCCTTTGGGTTTGCTGCGTTTTGCCAAGGGCGGCTGCCCCGCCGCGGCCGGGTGCCGAACGTCACTTTTGAATCCTATATAGAAAGTAGAAAGCTATCGGTCCCCAGGGCGCAACCAGCAAGAACAGCTTCGCGTCCAGCGCGCTTGGAGGCCGCAGTCGCTTCAGCGAGCACGAACCAAAGGAGTGCGCCGGCAGCCTGCTCCGCCGCGGCCGGGTGCCTAACGTCGCGTTTGAGTCCAATATGCAGTAAGGCTATCGGTCCAGAGGGAGCGGCCAGCCACAAAAGCTTCGCTTCCCGCGCTTTTCCAGGCCGCACTCGTTTGTCCACAGCGAGCACCAACCAAAGGAGTGCGCCGGCAGCAGAAAGGAAAAGGAAAGAAAAGAAACGAAGAAGAACAAGAAAAAAGGGAAAGAAAGAAGGCTGGTAAGGTACAGGGCTGAACGGGCGAGGGCGAAAGGGAAGGGAGAAGGCTGCCACAGTCACGCTCCAACGCTAAACGAACACTCCCCCAGCGCCTTCCCCTTGCAGGCAGGGGGGTCAGCGGATTACTATGATGCATTATGCATTCCCATTCTCGCCAGCAGTTATGATGATAGTTGTTACTTTGCATTTTTGGCATCACCAGCAGTTGTTCTGATGATTATGACAACGCATTCCCTGCATCTCAATCAAGCCACTGCGGGATAAACTCGCATGATAATAAGAACTTGGTTGAATTTTACAAGAAGTGCCCCGGGTGTGTGGGAACTCGGGCGCAGGAAAACCATGTTGGGGGCCTTTTTTGTTCTCAAGACTTCGATGTATTGCTGTGCATGCGAAGTGTGGACTTTGTCGAGAAAAAAGCCGTTAGGAACACCTCCGCATGCAATCAGACGGTGATGGTGATGATGATGCTGATGATGATGATGATGATGATGATGATGATAGTTTATGTGGAACAGGTTGACAAAGACCTAGAACCACAGGTTCCCGCATCTGCTTCCCGACGAAATGCCGGGCAGTTGGGCATTCTGTGCTGCCCAACTTCTCTCGCTGCATCGACTGGCTTGCCAGCGGCGTGGGAGGCGCTGGCGGCCCGCTTTGACGAATAAGCAAACACATGATGCGTGTCACAAGTGTGAGCCGGTCAAGCGCCGGCCACTGCACAAGAACATGCTGCAATGCTTGCTGCACCTGCTGCGCTGTCACCACATCGGAGTTGGCGCTGCGCCATGCGAGGCGCTGGCGCCACGATTTCTTCGTGCAAGCAAAGACATGGAAGCGTGTCCGAGGTGATGGTCGGCAATGCGCCGGCCATTTCCACAAGAACGTGCTGCAATGCAAGTGTAACTGCTGTGCTGCCAAAATGAACTATGTCATCATCATCATCATCATCATCATCATCATTTTCATCGTCCTATTCCTCATCATGTTCATCATCATCCTCCTCCTCACTGCGCATCCTCAGCATCACCAGCAGTTAACGTCATCGCTACGCATCCCCAGCATCAGCAGCAGTTGTCATGATAATCATGACAACGCATCCTCTGCATTTCCAGTCGGGTCTGATGAACATGATGATGATTATGATGAAGATGATGATGATGATCATGATCATGATCATCATCATCATCATTTTCATCATCATGTTCATCATCAGGTTCATCATCATCTTGAAACCATGGTTTTGATGATGAACATGATGCTGAAAATGGTGATGATGATGAAACATGATGATGATGCTGATGAGGAAAACAATGATGATGATGAACATGATGATGATGAACATGATGATGATGCTGATGATGATGCTGATGATGATGATGATGCTGATGATGATGAACATGATGATGAACATGATGCTGAAAATGGTGATGATGATGAAACATGATGATGATGCTGATGAGGAAAACAATGATGATGAACATGATGATGATGAACATGATGATGATGCTGATGATGATGCTGATGATGATGCTGATGATGATGCTGATGATGATGAACATGATGATGAACATGATGATGAACATGATGATGAACATGACGATGAACATGATGATCATGTTCATCATGTTCATCATCATCGTCAGTTCATCATCATGTTTATCATCATCACGTTCATCATCATCATCATTCTCATCGTCGTGTTCATCATCATCATCATCATCATCACAGCCCTCATGACGTTCCTCATCCTGATGATAATCATCACTACGCATCCTCAGCATCACCAGCAGTTAACGTCATCACTATGCATCCCCAGCATCAGCAGCAGTTATCATGACAATCATGACAACGCATCCTTTGCATTTCCAGTCGGGTCTGACGGCGCGCTTGAAACGCAGATGAAAAAGAAGAGCGCCACGGTAATGATGATGATCCGGATGCTGTGAATCATCACCCAACATCAGTGGTGATGATAATCATCACTAAGACAAGGACAAAGACAAACCCTTCCCATGCGCCTCCCCTTTGGAGAAAGGGGTCGGTGGATATATGCATGTATTAATAAAAATCATATGTATATATATATATATGTACATATGTATGTCTATGTGATTGTTTGTCGTCACAACGGCAAAATCATCATCAAAAGCCGCCTGAAGTTGCTTGAATTTGCCGCACGTTGCTCAGTTGCTCTTGCCATTTCAGCCGTATTGTGAATCACCCCAGGTCACAACAGCCTCAGATTAGCAAGAATGGCAGCAATCACACTACTGCCAGTTTCTTGCATGTGCTGGACTTTCCTTAGCTGCTCTTGCCCGCATGTTTTCCCCACACCCCCTGTGGCCATATGAAAAAGGGCACTCTTATTTGAGACCAGAAGGAAGCAACCCATGTGTGATCCAGGCTGAGCACCCACAACAAAAGCACCCTTTGACAAATGCCTTTTGGCATTTGCTTACAAAAGGTCTATGGGGCTAAGGTCACACCAAAGAGCAGCCATGATCCGGGTTGGAGGCGAGAAAAACACACGATTCCCTTTCCTTCTTTCAGCACGCTTGTAGCGGCCCAGATTTGCAACGTCCATTTTACAACAGCCCCCAAATGAAGGTTCGCTCTTGCACTTGGCTACCGTCTCCGCCATTTTGTGGATGACTCCAAGCACCGCAAGTTGCTCGAATGTGCTGGATGTTCTTCAGCTGCTCTTGCACCTGGCTGCTGAGTCTTTGTTTTGCCTGTTTGGCAATCAGTCCAGCGTATTGTTAAATCTGTATACCTGTGTATTTGCTTATCTCTATATCTGTACATCCGTGTGTTGGTTTGTCCATTTGCCCATTAGTCTATCCGCCAACCAGTCTATTGTCTCATGAGTCCACCAGTCTATCTCTCTACTTGGCTGTCTGTCTGTCTCTCTATCTCTCCGCTTCTTGACGTATGTCTGTGAATATTCATGAGCTCATGTGCACACATACGCCAACCTGCAATCATGCCCTGCTTCATTTCTTGCAGCTGCGGGCAGCTTCTTGGCCAGCACGTCTTCAGTTAAGTTGGCACCCACAAAAGTTTAACTTGTTAAGGGCCTCCCGGGTTCCTTGAATCACCATGAACAGCTACGTCCACTTTTGGACTGCCCTAGTCTCTCCCCAAAAATATCCGGAACTTTGATCCTCAGGCTCGTCTGGTTAACTCAGCGACTCCATTTTGACGTATCTCGGCGGTGATTCCGTGAACGGAGCCGTTTGGCCCCCTTTGGTCGCCTGCCGGCCAGCGGAGGTGCCAAAGTCGGCTCGGCCCTCGGCAGCCTGCGGAGGGCCGGGGGCGCAATAGCTGCGCCGCTGGTGCCGGGACAGGCGGGCGGGGCACTTGGCAGCTGTTTGATGTGTTTGTGTTGTCTTTTTGAGGGTGTCCTTTTCAATTTACAAGGGACACCAGCAGTAAGTCACAGTTTATTTTGTCAGTTTTGACACTCCGCTTGGGCATTTTCCAACAAAACATATCAGGCAAACCCATTTGTCTCACCTCCAAAAGTGGCAGCTTTATTTCAGGTACCTTGATTGGGGGTTTGGATTGCTTGCAGATTGAAATCCCAGTTGCTTTTAAAGCCAAACGGGGAAGGTACCCCAGAACGTCCAAACCTACGATAAAAGCTAAACCCTTGTGCAGGGCGTCGGGCTCCTTGACAATCTGTTTTCTAGAAAAGTAGTGAGAGGCGGCAGTTCTGTGCTGGAAGGGCTGGAGGTGAGGCATCGTTCAGCTACATCGCTCCTTCTTGCACGCTACGCTGGAGGTGAGCCTAGGCTCAAGTGGCAATTGCGTTGGAACGCACATTGCACCTTGTGAAGGAGAATGAAAGCGCCCCACTGATGAATGAGCCAAGCTTTGCAGCAAGAGATATTGTTCTTTGGGCATAATGCTGGCTGATTGCTCATGCCGACCTTACAACTCTTGAAGTTAGTGGCGTGGCCCCACAACGAATCTGTGGTCACACGAGTCACGTAATGAGCGATTACCGCTACTTTGTCGACCGGAGCTTTGGGAGAAGTACTGGCCCCTCGAAATCTTACCGGGACCATGAAACCTTCAGCATATCCGATGTGCTTACTCAGTCGGAAGCTGTTGCAATCCCTTGCCGAGATAGCCAGGGCTTGCTGGAGGAGTAGTGATCCAGGATTCACAATCACTTGGTTGATTAAAGCGGGGGGGGGGGTGTCCCGTTTCCTATTCATTTGCCAGCTCTATTTGTCCGGGGTAAGAAGTAAGTTTTTGCAGACATTGCCCGCGCCACTGCAGGCTTTGATCTACGATGCTGCTATGGTTGCAAGAAGACATACGATGAGCCATTTGAGTGGAATCTCTGGGTGCGTTTATTTGCAAACCTGGCCTTCAGATGGCCAGGGAGTTTCTGGAATCGGAGCATAGCCCTGAGATACGAAGATTCCACTACTTGCTGGCCCGGAGGACGGCTTTTGGAACAGCCCTTGCCATTGTGTTTTTCTTCGCAGCCACCGTTGTCCTGTTTTGGTTGACAGAGCTCATTTTCTGAACCGCCTCGTGGTTTCGGTGGCTCGGCCCGGATTGAAATTACCCCAGGCGCGACTGATGCACCGGGGTCTGGGGAACAGCTCCTACAACCGATGCCGAGTGGTGCCTCGGAGTTCCAGAAATCAGCGTGGACGATTGGAGGGTTTGATGATTTTTTGAACAGCCCCCTTCAGGATTGTTGGGAAACGGGGCAGGAACCCTGGGGGTAAGAAGGAAACCAAAGGGAGAAGCCCCCATTGCAAGACATGCTTAAATGGGTACGACATGTTATTGGCTGCACCGTTGGACACTTTGGTGGACATCAGAAGGGATCTGTGTAGCCACGGTGTGGAGGGGTGCTGCACACTCACGCTTGGTTTGCAAAACTGCAAAATGAGCCCCTAGGGCTGCCCCCCCCCCCTACCCCCAAATTCCACGGTCAGCTTCTTCTTTTCGCGAGACTCTGCAGTCTTGACCTTGTTTGCGATCAGGTGATCAGCTCTTGAGCATACGATTCAAAAGGGCCTTAGCAACGTTGGTTGCCATGGGCGTAATTCTTTGCCATCCCAGGGAACAAGTGGAGGCTATCAGGCAAGCAATGCTCGTACTGATTCTAACCCACATGTTGAGGGATTGCCATTTGACTAAGACGGACCCAGTTTTTGGTTTTCCAACGCGATTGAAGAAGCCAACTCATTTCACGGACCCAATTCAAACGAAGCCCCCGCCACATTGTGCCTGAGGTGGTGGTGATGCGACGCTTGGCAAAGAATCCTTTGCCGGAGGCTCGCTTTAGGCTGCCTTGAGGGGAAACAACGTTTGATTTGACAGGGTGCCTTTGGAGGTTTTCAACAAAACTTGGTCTGAGGGAGACCATCATGCTTTGCGGAGAAACTATGTTCTTGATCTTTCACGTCAGTCGTCGGACGAAGTTTGGGTGCGCTTTTTCCACGGGGAATTTCAGGAGCCCTTGGAGACCTAAAGAGGCTATCTAGACAACGGGTCCAAGTTCCTTCGCTCTGGAACATATGTTCCACTGTGACGAAAGTGGAACATACGGTTGCTTAGACGTTCAAAGGATTTTTCCCACGGGATGTGGTTTTCGGCCTTGGTCTCCCTGGCATTCTAGTTCTTGATCCGACCTGGACGCACCTGGGCATATGGACTCACAGAGAGTTTCGGTTTTCAACGTCAGCCTTGACGAAGGTTCCCTTCGGGCCACAGGGATCTCTCTTTTGTTGGGGACCCCCCCAAATGGTGTCCCTCACTCATGTTTGTTTTTTCAACTCACCCTCAGCCTGAGGCCTCGACATGCTGGACACTCCGCCGCCTGGCGCGACGGCGTCTTGGCACATTCGCCGAGGTGGCGGTCCTGTTTTCAAGAGACGGTATATTTTGGTGGAAAACACGGTGTTCGGCAGACATGAAGAATTGACAAGCTATCTGCATCACATGCGCTTGCCTTGGGAGATTCACCTGACTGATCATGGAATTGGCTAAAACACTTGACTGGATATGCCGCTGTCGTCAAGAAGACAAACCGTCTTAAGGTCGGCTTGGAAATATTGGCTGATACATACCACCTGTTCTCATTGATATGATTGCATGCTGCTGCCGATCTTCACATATGTTTGCAGATCCAGCATGCGCGTGCGGGGGCGCGGGCTTTCTCTTGAGGTTGTCCAAACCGCCATGGTGCGAGCGCTGGGTCAAGCCCTTGGTGGACTGAGCTACCTGTATCGCTTTCTGCCAGCACGGAGCTGAACATCAGGGTTGTTTGCACCACCCCTCCCTTTAAAGGGAAACCAACAGGAGGTTGTGCAAGCAACAGCGACGAAAGTATCTTTAAACAAGATGTCAGCTCAACCCTGCTGAAAACCTGAAGCTGAAGGGCCGAAGTCCGGCAACCAAGTTTAGCTGTACAGCCCAGGTGCAGTTGGGAAGAATCCTGCTCAAAGTGGCAAACAGAGATTGGTGCTGGCTTGCAGTTGCCAATGATGGCATAGGAGTCATTTAATTGGCCGTGACATTGGAGCATTGGAGCATTGGAGCATTGGAGCATGATCCTGGGAGAATGCAGGCGGAACATGGCTGTGCATGGGGGCCTGCCGCGGAATCGATGTGGCTTGTGGCTTTTTTTCAAGTGCGGCTGCGCAAAGCAACCAGATAGTCACATGAAACACACGCCGTGACATGACCTTACCCGCAGTTGTTTGTGTGCAGTGCCGAAACTGATGTCACATATGTGCTGCGAATGATGGGAGCTTCATCCTTTGTTTGATGAAGTTAGGCATATCCATCAAGCCTCCAGCCACCCCGTGTCCTCGACTCGGATGCACAGATGGATGCCGCCTCGCCACAGCACGAGGCCGTGCTGTGCGTCAAGTCCGGTGAAACTCCAGGGAACCCTCACGAAGAAGCCTCAAAATCCGGCATACGGCATACGGCCAACAGCAGCAAGGCAAGCTGGGCGTGTGTCCCAGCTTGGAAGCTCGAAGACCTTTTTCCCGTCCAGCGTCGAAGGTCTTGTTTCGATCTTCTCGCAAAGTCTCGCGGGACTTGAGCGAGTTCGTTCTCCATGCGTATGGGTTGTGTGTTTTTTTTGGAGGGCGGCCCTGCTGCGATTGTGTCAAAGGGAAGCCGACAGGAATGCTATAATCTTTTTGGGGTTGCAGGTTCTGACGCAAGCCATGGGTTTGGCTTTGCAAGGTTAATGGCGAGATCAATGGCATCTCTGCGCCAAGTCCGATGTCCAAATGGTCGGCGTGGCTGCCGCTGCTGTGCTGCAGCTCGGCTAAGCTTCTGGAGTTGATCTGGGAGCCTTTGCCGGAGGGCGTCTTGGTCTTTGGTGGAGAGGAATCGTTGCAACAACACCTTTTTGTCTTTTTCTCCGTTGCAGCAGAAAAAGGACTTAATTTTCTGCAGGGGGTCCTAGTCTGGCCAACCAATCAGGAGCATTTGATCTGCAAGAGTTTCAACATGTATCTCCCAGCCAACCCCGTGAAGCTGCATCAACATTCAGTGAGGGGCACTGGGCATCAAGCGCTGGGTTGTAGCACTGTGTGAGAGCGGAAAGTGCACAAAGTGCCTTTCTTGCCTTTCTTGGTTTCACATCGGAATTCTGTTTTTTTGGTAGAAATCAAACAAATCATGTTTTTTGTTGTTTTTCTGCTGGACATCCAACAAGCCCCAGTAATTGCCAGTAATTCTCAGTTTTTCTCGAGGAAATCCAAGAAGCCAAACGCAATTCCTGTTTTTTTGGCTGGAAACCCAAACCGAACCCCAGTAAATCTTGGCTTTTGGAGGACATTTCAGAATAGACAATCAAGAATCCCAGTGGACCAGACATCTACCGGAAAATCTTGAATTCTTGGATTCTTGGTTTTGTGTGAGAGACGTCAAAACACCTGGGACCCAAGGTTTTTGCTGCAAAACCATTAAACAAAGAAAAACAAAACACCCTGGGAACTCTGGGTTTTGGCTGAGGGATCTACTTGAAGCACTTGTCAGTTTTTACCTTGTTTCTGTGAAGGCTTTCTTGGTAAACATGGGTTGTTTGCAGCACAGTCTTTTTTGTTTGTTTCATTTTTTTTTTAAAATTATTATTATTATTAGTATTATTATTATTATTATTATTATTATTATTATTATTATTATTATTATTTATTTAATGTCTTTTAAGGGTCCCCAGCGACTTTCTGAAAAACACATGCAGGGGGCCGCGACCATATATATATATATATATATGTATACATACATACACATACAGCCTTGAAATTTCAGTGAGTGCCTTTTAGTGAGACCATCTTCGAGGGTCTGTCTGACAATAGAGGAGCTTCTCAGTTTTCCAAGCAAAAAGCCCAAAGGGGGTTTTCACATCGCAGAGAGTGAGCCCGAGTCGTCGGTGCTTGAGGCTTGCTATATGCGCCCTGCGTGACCTACAGCGAGTGGCATCTTGGCCAACATTTTGGGCGCTTGACAGCTGGATGTTCTCAGGGGGTCCCCTTTGAAACATGGTCTTCCAAAAAGCAGCAAGAGTGTAGTTCTAATAGACATGGGGACCAGAAGCTTTCTTATTTCAACAGGCAAATTGCTAGACGCCGGGGTCGTCAAGCTTCCCGCAATCAAAATCAGAAAGCCACGGTCGTGTCTGTTAGGTGGCACAGAGGCCGGAAAACTACAACACGCCCTCACGTCAAGCCGGTGCACTTTGTAGGGTAAGGACAATGGCGTGGAAATTCGGAGTTTCAGGGCCACTTTTCCGTGATACCGGGAAGCGCTCCGTTGAATTAAACAGGATGGTCACTTTGGTATGACAGAAAGGCCTACATTACTTGTGTTGGAATTTTGCCACCTACTTCACGCAGCAGTATGTCCCACGACCATAGCTGAGTTTTGTGAAGGTCCCTGTTGAGGTGTCGTATTCGGTTGCAGAAGCTGTGGTCCTAAGGCTTCCCCAAGCGCCAATGATGGCATTTCTTTGCTATTTTTACATGTGTGTGGGGGGGGGGGGGGCGGGGCACCTTTGTTCAGCATGTGCAGCTAATGACGTGCGAGTTGTTTGCTGTCTCTCTTAAATTCATTTAGGACTGTTGTCTTGTTGTGTTGGCTTCTTGGGAACAATTGGTTTCAGAGAAGCTTCGTCACGTTTGCTAGCAAATCATTTTCATGCACCTGCGGATGAACACCGGCCATACGTGCAGTGCGTGTCGTGTTGAGCTGATCATTCAATTCGATCGCTCTTCTCAAAAGCTAGCCATTTTCCCTTGGGTCTTTCGAGGCGGTCTGTTAAAACCAAGGATCTCCGGAAGGACGGTAGAAGTCGCATCTACTGGAACTGACAACGTGCTTATGTCTAGCTGGATCTGCGTAGGGAGATGCTCAAAATTGTGGTTTTCCTTTTCCCTGTAAACCAACCCGTAGGTACATTGACGAGCTCTTTGCTGTCCTCCGTAACGAGGACGCGCGAGGAGAGACCACCCTTGCGCAGGTGGGAGCTGTAGCCGTGGCATTGCAAGCTGGCATATTACAGGGGCACACCCCAAAATGAGTGGACTCCTTTTGGCTTGCCCTTCATTTAGGTTCGGTTGAAAGCAGTCAATGGTCTATTTGGAAGGGACATTCGGGGACTCTAAGCCATAAAAGCTGTAGATTTCAATACTTCAATCGCACAAATTCTAAGTTTCTGTGGACTCTCCAAGTTTCAACCGCCACAACCAGGGGACTTTTCAATGCTCCCATACCCAGTAGACGAACGGTAAATTTGACCGTGGCTCGTATAGCTGCAAGTGATTGGGTTTGTCCAAATGCCACGCGACATCCTCAGGAAAACGTTTCGTAAGTCATCCAGCAAAACTATTGTGCGTGACGTGGAGGACTTCTCTGATTTGACAAAAGCATTTGTTGGAGTGATCAGACGTGAAAGCCTCAGGGGTTGTGCACTCGGACATTCTTACGCGCACAGACCGAGGTGTTCAGCAATGACTTCTGGGGCAACCCGCTGTGGGGCCAGAGCTGGACTCACAAGTCCTACAGGCCGTTGGCAGTGCTGAGTTTCTCTTGGCAGTTCCGCTTTCTTGGTGAGGCGGGCCCGAGAGAGCCGATCGGAATCTCGGAAACAGAGTAAAGTCGTTGGGTCCGGTTGAAGCTTTCCTCCTGAATGCCGAAAAGGATGCGAGTGCTCAGGGCTGCTTTCAGAGATGGTAGGGGCGCTTTCTGCTGGCCTTTTGATTGTCTCTTGGTTGTAGAGCCGTAGTTCAGCTGTCACTTGAGGTGGTTCTGGGCCTGGCCTGGCTGCTGTGAGTCCGTCTTGGAAGGGAAGTCGAGGGAGACAAGAGGTTGCGGATTTGGGCACTCACCGAATGTGGACAAGACTCAGGTTTGCTGCTTTGTGCTTTCAAGATGAGAACAAAACGCAAGGGCAGCCAGTTGGTTTCTCTTTTGGTTTTCAA
>CAUJNA010000894.1:0-75000 GCA_963377175.1 Effrenium voratum | reverse complement strand
AATCCAGGCGCAATACCATACGGAGTTGCGGCAAGCCCACTGTTTTGCACGGGTGCAAAGAACAGTCCATAGCATTTGTTTTCAGTGTTTGATGCATTTGAAACTCGGACCACGAATCATCTTGCGCTTCATCTGAGTGCACGACTGCAGAATTGCGCAACGGCGCTTGGACGGCAATTAGGTTCCGATCCTCTGTTGAGGCGTATGTTGATTCTGTCCATATTGCCACCTTGCGGCACATAAGCTACGAATGTTTCATGAATGATGAGACACAAGGAGGGCAGGATCCCCCCCCACTCCGCGCAATAAGTTTGTCTAGGACGTAGATGGTTCCCACGGCGCATCATGTTGCAACATCTCGAATACTGAGGGTTTGTATGGAACCAACCTCGTCTTCATACGCAGTCAGAGCTGGAAGGATGCAGTCCGTCGCCATTTTGGCTCAAGCTGTCACGAGTCAGGACCATTTGAGGCTCCCTTCGCATTGTGATGGTGGGTTCAGGCTCCTTCAGCCGAAGGAAGGCGAAGCCATCCACACCTATGCGCCGGAGACAACCAGGCGGTACATACTGGAATGGCCGCGGAGGATGTCGCCGATGTAGTCAGGCAGCAGGTCACCAGCCTCCGCGCCCAACTGGATATTGTTGGTGGTCCAATAGGGCGCGCTGGCGCACGAGATGCTCCTCGACTCGAACCCTCATGAAAGGAGACATTTCGCTGAACCCGTGTGTAACTCGCACTGTGTCTCCCCAGCTGCCAACGTCACTGGTGGTGCCATCCAGTCGGACACACGCTCGCCTTACCATCCTCAATAGAATTTGGGTGAGTCGGCGTGCAAACAACGCAGGACTCACCTGTGATGATTCCCCTTTACACTCTAAATTGGCATCAACGAGACCCTACAAGCACTTTTTGTGTTAGCTGCGAGGCGCCTGTGGAGTTCGTGCTGTTGAGGAAGACTCTGTGGAGGGAACCTCTGCTGCTAACACCGCGGTGTTTATGGATGAGCCATCCCTTACTTCTGAAAGCCCCCTTTGTGCTGGTGCGCCACCAGCACAATTGCTTTTTGGAGGCTGCAGCCTCTGGGGCACCCTGAGTGTTTCACACCTTTGAGCGTAGTTCGAACTCGCTCTTTCCCGCCAAAGGAGGCGCCCCCTTTTGTCTTGGGCAAGTAGGTTGCCGCAATCCTTGTCGCGTCTGCCCTGGCCTGGCCACTGACGGAGCCGCAGGCTTGGGCTGTTGCAGCTGTCCGCAAGCTATTTGTTACATTTGTCTGCTGTTGTCACAAGCTCTGTCGAGGGGGCCGTCAAAGGCTCTGTCAAAGCTGGCTGTCACATCTGTTTGTCACAGGCTCTGTCGGCGGGCAGGCTGGTTGTGGAGGTCGGATGTCACTTCAGCACCAAACCAGTCGGGCAGGCAGCAACAATTTAAACGACCAACCCCAGTCCTCTTAAAAGGGCTTTTAACAGCAACGGTTTCAACATGTTTAAGCAATGATTTGAAACCCTGTTTTTCGGTTCCTCCTAAACGTGAGGCCCAGCGGTTGGACGACTTTTTTGCAGGCGAAGGACAAAGTGCCCCGCCTGGCCGTGGCGATGCTGGTGGGGCTCTTGGATTGTGATGGAATCTCGGGTGTCTGGGGTGCTGGAAGGTGGATGTCGCTTCTCTGCCTGAGACGTCGCAAACACGTTGGGAGTCTGGATCTACTTGGGAGGGCTCCGCTGACTGAGCGAGGTGCTTTGCGGGAGCATCTTAGCGGTCGGCTCTTGCCTGTGCAAGGACCGGTTGCGAGTTAGCCTTTCTCAGCAGAGGAGCATCTCCGGACTCAGTGAATAACCTGTAGGCTTTAAGTGAGCAACTGACAAGATTATTGATAGCCTACCAGAGTCTACTGTTGGCTTGGGGAGACACAGGGGAAGCAAACAAACATGTCTGCATAACCGAGGTAAGACCACATAATTTTCCCGTGCGCTTCTGGGGGAACACGGAACTGTGTCCGCAAGTCGAGCTTGCGAATCAGGAGATGGGCTTGACGCCGCGTGCCGAGTGAATGTGACAGCGCTCCAGCGATTTTGGTCTGGTGGGTTCCTGATGAATAATGGGCAATCCCAAAAGCGGGTCCCCTTTGTCTACCAGGCTCATCAGGCCCCGGGTTGCAGAAGTCACCTTGACCTGGAGGGATCCTTTTGGGCAAGGATTTCCCCGCGCTTGGTGACTTTGGTAAACCGGGGCCAGGCCATGGCAAATGTGTCTTCACTTCGGTCTGAGGCTTTTGGTGTTCTCCGCCGGTTTAGAACTGGTCAGTCCGCACCCCAGCGGAGAGGGAAGGCGGTCGTGCTGGTTCTCAGGAAGCTGCTCGCCAAAAATGAAAACCCATTGGGGCACCCTACCCACTTTGCCACGGAACCTGACTGGGGGTTTCTAGTTTGGACCTTTATCCTCCGTTGGGGACAGGCCTCTTGCCATACACAGGTGCGGATCGCTTGTCGTTGCTTCTGGTACACTCCTTTAGCACCAGGTCTTGATCAAGACTTGATTATTTTGCCTCGTCAAGATTCCCTGATGCGTTGGCAGCCGCTCGTTTTTAATGGGCACATGGAAAATAATGAATCTCTGCAAACCGGAAATCCATGGCTTTTGGCTGCTTCTGGTGGATCACAATTGAATTCACATGGATATCATTTTTGTCTTACGTCTCACATTCTGATAGGGATAAACCACTTTCCAGAAAGGATTGCAAAGCCTCACAAGCCATTTGAGTTCGACTGTTCATTTGGGGATGTCCCAAACAAAGGCGACGATTGTTTTGGATGGCCCCGCGCGGCAAGGCTGCAAGCCGAAGAGCCGGGAATTGGCCACAGGCTAGGCCTCAGAGCGGAAAGCCAGGGGACGAGCTTTGATGACTGTGGCTCATGTCGAAATGTGCGCTCCATTTGGATGTCGAGAGATTGACTGCTGAGATGTCATGACGCCCCAATAGGAACCCAAGCACCAGCAAGTCTCAAAGGCACTAACCGCTCAACCAGGTCACCAAGCCATCGTAACCACCGAGAGTCCAAGGCGCTGTGCTCATGGCCGCAATGTCCTTGGCATCCTTTGTGGCGCTCGCAGTTGCGCGCTTTGCCATCACACAGGCCCGAAGTCAAACGAAGCGGCCAGGGCTCGGCTGATGTGTTGGATCAAGCCAAGCATTACGAAGCAGGGACACGCCTCTCCCAGTTGAATGGTTGAGTTTGTGCTCAGTCAACAGTCAAAGGTGAAACTTGCCTGATTTCTCAAAGTTCCCATGTGGTTGTGCTTGGTCTACTTGTATTGTTCCGGGAATGAAACGTGCCAAATTATGTACTACAGTTGATGGATGCGATGCTTTACGTGATGGGATACCTCTCACAAGTGGTTTGTTTGATGTCCAATTGGGCTTGTCATCAAGCAAGGGAACCTAATCATGGGTGGTTTGCCTCTTTGGCTTCCCTCCTTCCAAGCAACCCCAAGAGAGGTATCGAGCCCAACAAGGAATCACCCTGCCCTGAGTTCGCTCCCAAACCTGCTGCTTGGGCAGGGCTCTGCGGCGGTCTTTGGCTTCGTGGACACGCCCGCTGGGCCTTAGTTGCTGAGTGCGCAAGCGAGTTAAAGGCAGGGCCCGCGGAATGGGCTGCGCGAGCACCTCTGACCGCGGCCACGAGAGGTATGGTCTCTCAGCACAAACCGGGACATTCGCCCGTGCAGGCATGGTTTCAAAAGGGCCCTGCTTTTGACAACCGCAAGCACAAGCACCAGGGGTGTGTCGAAAATTGGGCAGGTCCTCAGGCTAATTCGAGTCTACGCCCTTCGGCGAAATCCAATCCCAGTCTACACTCCAAACTAACCAACTCTTAAACCCAGAACAAACCCTAAACCAACTCTGAACCAACTCTGAACCAGCCCTTAACCAACCCCACCCACGACCACCCCACAGAAAAGGGGGGTGGAGGCGGCGGGACCTAGAACCTGACATAATATGCAGCTATGGAACGGGGACATGACAGCCGTTGACTGAAGGTTCCTGGTTTGACACGAGTCAGTGTTTTGAGAGGCTTGGATTTAAGGGGAGACCCGTTTCTGAGACAACATGCTCGAACCGTGAGGTCCAGTACCACGACGATCCGTGGGTCCGTACCTGGAGCCTGCCCGCCGAGTTTTGCTGTTGTTTGAAGGAACGGGTCTGACACGAGTAGTCTCTTTCTGGGTTTCCTTGAACACCACCCCAATAAGCACCCCACATAGGTACGTGTGGCTTATACATTTGCGGTGGGTAGCGGTACGTGCTCCTTGTATTTCACACTTTACAGGCGTGGGACATGGGGCTTGGATGCTGGTCCTTGCATACCTCCAAACAGGCCTTGTATACAGCCCACAGCTGGGGCATGCCCTAGGCTTGTAGAAGCAAGCACAGCTTTATTGACTCGCATGTTCTTTGGTGAGTTCTTAGAGGACAGCCAGAGTAAGAAGCACTGATTTCGGGGGTTCCAATTCCTGTTGACCCGGCAGGCTACCTTTTCCAGCATGCCTACTACGGCAAGCTGCTGATCTTTCCCGGGAGCCTGGCTTGGGCCAGAGCCTTGGCAAGCTGAAATCGGGCGCTGTCGCTGTCGGGGGCATTGCCGGGGCATTGCGGGGAAATTTGGGTTTCTGGGAACTCTTCTTGCCTAACAACTTGGACAACCCAAGAATGCAGTTTCTTTTTGCGCCAATTGGACCTCAATCAAGAAACATTTTTGGTTGGGAGCAGCAGCTGAGATAGTGTTAGGGTAACCGGCCACTCGGCCACTTTCTGGGATACCCTTGAGGCATCCGCTTTGTATTGTGACAAACGCGTCATGGCATCCCGTCATGGTTGGTTTCGATCAATCGCTTTGGGTTCATTTTCCACAGAAGAGCGGTTGCTTTTTGTCTTAAGATGAGATCTATTCAAATACCAATGAGGAGCTATGGCTGGGTCAAAGCCCTAGATCCCTTGTCCCTTGTCCTCCTTGGTGCTTGATGGCCCCGAAACGAAACGTCACTAGGTTGCCACGGCCCCCGGCTGCAAATCCGTGTATGACTTCTGCTTATTCATTGTGACAGGTTTTTGGGTAGTACGCGTACGCATAGTTCGGATGTAACCGCTTCCTTGCTGTTCTCATTTCGATGCATGTTTCGCTACCCATCAGAAGATGACAGAGAAAGCGAAGGAGAGAGAGATCATTTGAAACATAGCTGTGGCACAACTTCACGTCTGCAGCGTTGCAGACAGAGCCACAGGCAGACCCACACACAGGGCCCAAAAGAACTTGTACAAGGTATTTGGGAAATTCTGCAAGTCCCGTGGCCAGGACTACTCTTTCGATTCTATCCCCCTCTTGCGTGCCACTTGGCGCGATTTGCGCGCGCTGCCGGTTTGCACGGCTCCGGCCCCAGATCAGTCCAGACCGTCATGGCTCCCCTGTTTTCTCTTGAGAAGATGTCTGCCTTTGAAACTGAACCCCCAAGTCTCCTTTCTCCCCCGCAAATCCACTGAAGGTCCAGGGTCGGACCTAGATTGCAATGGAAGCCGTTCGCCTTGCCCCTGAAACTGCGCGCAGTAGTGATACGTTGAGATGTTGAGGTGTACGTGTGATTCCGATTGTGTTGCAAGAGGTGATAGTCGAACTGCGTGCCAGTTTTTGCTTTCATGAAGAGGCAGCTGCTGTCCACCAGAAGAAATGTCAGAAGAAGTTTGGGTTCTTCGCACCAATATCTGCCACATGGGACCGTAGAAGAAGTTTGGTTTCACCACGGATATCATCCAAGATGGGTGTTGGCACGATACTTTTTTGTTGCCGACTCCAGACCACAGGAAAAGCAAGATGATGTGATTTGTTTGTCCGAAAACCCTGCCTTGGACCCGTACATGACACCTTCAAAACGGTGTTTTTGACAAGCCGCCCATGTCTTCTTGAATTTCGAGGTCACTTAGACGGTTTGGGAGTGGCTAAATCGATTTCTGGACGTGGGAAGAACACGGACCCCCACCCTCTGAGCCATTCGTCGACCTCTTCCCTCAAGGCCTACTTGGCCCTGCTGGCGCTGATCGCTTGGAGCCTCAAGCGGTCCAGGCGGCTCCTGCCGTGGCCTCATCTTGGGACTTGGAGTCTGGGGATGTGGGGCGGGGGGTTTCTGAAGGCGGGCAAACGGGGGCAAGCAGGTTTGGCAAAGCGGGTTCAAAAGGATAGCGTTTTTCAGAATGGTTTCCAGGCAATTTTTCCAACATATTCGAATGTTTTTCAAAGATGCATGGTTTTCTGGTGGTCTCCGCTGGTCAAAAGCACTCCAACAACATGAGCAAAGCGAACATGATCATGTTCTTGGCTTACTGAAATGGGGGGGGGGGAGAACCACGAAGGCCTCAAGGCGGATCCATTTCTTATTTCTAGTAGGGGAATATTTGCCCAAGAGTTGTGGAAAATGCGTTTTAAACAAAGCTGGCGAACAACGTCGGGGGTCATAGAAAACGCGCGGATTTTGTTGTTTGTCCTCGACTGATCATTGCAACCACAAAATATCATGTTGACATACATTTGCGCTGGTTGATTTTCAGCGAATGCACGAGTCACCGGTTTGGAGTGGGCTGCAGTTGCGCAGCGGTGAGAGGTTGCTGCTGTCCGAGGTTGGGATTGCAGGTCATTGTCATCCCCTTCATCCCAGCGTCGAACTTGTTCTTCAAGGCGGCCATGTTCATGCTCGTGGTTGTGGACAATTGGGGTTTTAAAGGCGACAAATTATATAGTCCTAGGGATGGCCCACTTTGGAATCACTGGACCATGATGCAGACATTTTGTAGCGACGTGTCTCGTCCAGGTGGGTGTCACTATTGGTGAGAGACTGCAGGTCCCTGAGATCTGGAACTGGCTCGTCGAACCTTGAAAGAGTGAACATATCAAATAACACAAGTAAGACACGCGTGGATGAAACCCTGCCAAGGCACCCTTTTGATACAGGCAAACCAGAGTCACAACCCTCACCAGCGCTTCGTGCAGCTTCAGGCTCTACCCTTCCACTGTGGGTGCAGCCGTTGCAATTGCGGTACTGGGCTCAGGGGAAATGGGCAGGACTGGACCAGCGAAGCAAATATCCACCGGAAAGATGAAGTATCCGGCATTAATTGGCCCTGTGTCAGAACCAAACCAGGTCGAGATCTTAGCGACTGGAGTTGATGTGACCAGGCCCCGCTTCGTTTTGACATTTAGCCAGTTGGGTTTGTCTCATGAGGGAACCCGCCAACTCAGTAGTTTCCTTCGGTTTCGCTTGTAACCAACCCCAAGCAGGGCACCGGGTACCCTCAAAAAGGACGCACTCGGTCCAAGGCAATGCTGACTGAGGCTCTTGGGCAGAGATGGTCTCATCGCAGATGGCCGGGGCCTTCGGTTGCAGAAGCTTGCTTCGCGAGCCACCCTGTTCGCCAACATCCAAACTTGGCCAGCTTCTCAAAAGGCAATGCTTTCAATATTCAATGGATCCTCTCTAGTGCATTTCGTGGAGATTTCCGTGATTCGTCCCAGAACTGTGAGATGTGAGCGGGCATCAATGTGAGCAAATTAGCTTTTGCATGTGATGTGCTGACAGACCTTGATTCGGAGTCATGATGGACAGGCACAAACCTGCAGTACCGGGGCCTCACTTAGCCACTGGCAACCCTACAAGCAATCTGACTACCCTTCCATTTTGTTGACGATTGCTAACACTTGCTACATTGTGACCAACCACCACCTTGTGTTTTGCTACAACCCTCATTCCTATCAGAATCAGTCTCAACTTGAGCTTTCTCATCCCCTTCCTGACCTTGGATGCAGGCCCACTCGCGTGCTTTGGGCTCTTCTGTTGCAGCCTCGGATCGGAAGCGACTGGCAGGTCTTGAGAGGAAACGCTTTGGTAAACAAGAGCCACACTCAAGGGGTAGTCGAAGCTTGTTGGGGGAGCATCAATCATGAATGCAGGCGGGTATGCGCCCTTTGATTCTTTAGATCTCTATTTATTAACCATACTACCCCACACTTCCCCAGGACGATACGCAGCTTTGCCCGTAAGCATGCTGCTCTCTCCACCGCTTTCCTCTTGGCTCCTCTCTCAGCTTTTCTGCCTGCTTTGCTCCAGACGTTTCTCTCTGCTGCTTTCTTCGCTCTTCTCCCTCTCTTTTCGGTGCTTTTCCCTCAGCTCCTCTTCTCCATTTCCTGCCAATCCTTTCCTCCACTCATCAGCCAATTGTCTTCTCTCCGCTCCTGTGCCTGTTGTTTTTCTCATTTTTCCAGACTCCTTCTTGCTCTTCTTGTTTTCGCCGCTCTGCTTTCTGTATTGGAATGTGGGCATGACTTTTTGGAGCACCATGCACAGTGGTACATACATTCCCGTCCACCAAAGGGCCCAAAATAAGGCCCATGCCCGTGTGGGCATGTGTCAAAATATTTAGGGGGATCCTAAACATGGTCATACTTTGGTTTTCCTTCATACCAACCATTAAAACGGGTACCCTCAAGAAACACACGCCCATGCGTCTCATGAACTCAATCACTTTTGTGATCCGAGGGCAGTGTATGTCTGGCGCTGCGGCGAGCGGGTGTGGCAGTGGCGATCCTCCGAGGCGGCAAGAGTTTCCATCAGCTGCTGGAATCCAGGAGAAGTTTGGGGAGGAAGAACGAATCAAACTACCGGCATGAGGTTTCCATGAACCTGCTCCGCAGCACTTTGCAGTTTGTTGCTTGACTGGGTTCACAGCTCTTGACCGCTGGACGCGCGCGCTCTTCGGAGGCCCTATACCTTGCGGACGCGCAGAATTGGCCCAACTCTGTGAAGACGCGGCACCAGCTGGGCACCGCCCGAGCGCTCGGGAACGTGGGTGGGTGTGTCCCAAAATCGTGGACCCCTGAAATCTCTTGGTTCTCCTTTAACGTTTGCACGGAAACATGGGCTGGTTTTTGATCTTGGAGAATGCGTTCCCAAGAAGCTACTTCGCCAAAGACACTTGTTTGTGCGGCTTGCTGCTGTGTTTTTTCTTCAGGTGTTCCATCAGCAAGGCAGATATGAAGAAGCATTGCGCGAGCCTTTGCCTTGGTGTGGCTGATCCAGCTGACAATCTGCGTGGCCCATGTTGGTTGCGCCAATAAAGAATGAAAGGGCTCTTTAGTATGAATCTGAAACGGGGTTCGTGCCGCTTGATTGGCGTGCCTGGCTCATGTAGAGGGAGGATGTCCCTAGAAAGGGAGGAAGCATGGTTCTAACAATGGGCACCCCCTTCCTTTTCGGTGGCAGTCGGGCAAACATATTTTTGTACAGACCCATCTAGAGGCAACCGCAGCATGCGAGTTCATACTTGCCGCGAAGGATCTGATCTTTCTGGCATTGAGCCTTGCGAGGTTCAACGCTTCCTTGGTGATCCTGGACGACAATGCAGCTCGCCGGCAGTTTGGCGCCAGTTCTCCTGCCCCAGCCGTTGCCAACGCCTCCACTTGAGCAGGAGTAGTGCCCCCTCCCCCCAGCGAAGCTGCCTGTAGCTTGCCCAATCTGATTCACATTTGCTGTTTGTGCATATCGAGTTCACGTTGCTACATTGGTCGTCATAAACGCACTCACCTCAATGTTGACGTTGTGTGGGTATGTACTTATTCAAGGCTGTCTTCTTTGGATGAATAAACCTTCTGGATAGGGGGCATGTTTCCCCCAAAAGTGCAGGATTTCTGAAACCCCTAATTGGTGTTATCAGTGCCGTTGGGGTAACTTTCCATTGGGTTTGAAGACAGCCAGCCCAGACGCCAGCGGGTTTCGGCTGCATGAGTTGAAGGCAAAGAGTGTCTATCACAAAGCATCTCATCACGGAAAACATCTCCCAAACAAGACACAATGGATGGTTTAATCACTAGCCTGCTTGATGCCTGGCTTGGGATCGTTCGATGTCAGCTCCTGGGACTGCTTCAAATCAATCCACCCCCAGAAGAGGGGCTGGCCTCCCAGCAAGATACACTCACCCTTACCCGTAGTGGTTTGGGACCCGGTAGCTTGTGGATGTTATTTTTTGGTGATACAAGCAGGGTATGTTGGTATGTATGGATCCAAGATGGACAGGAGTGACCGCAAATCCTTTTTGTAGGAATTATGTAGGAGTTGGAACAATGAAGGATTAGCCGTCCAGAGAGCTTCTCTATCTCATTCCCGTCTCGCCCCATAGCTGGGAGAGAGAGGCATGTCGTTCGTACTACTCACTCTCTGTCCTATGCTATCTTCGCCTGGCGCCATATGTCCCCATCCCTTTATTCACGATCAAATGGGATGACCAGACAGACGGTTAGGGATGGGGACGACTAGAATGCTTGACACGCGATATGCTTTCCTCGACCTTGATTGGCGTTCTGTCTTGGGAGTCTAAGAGTGTGTCTATGTGTGAATATATTTTGTATATATATATATATATATGTCTGTTTGTGTGTGTGTGTGCGTGTGTCACAGCCGGGTCTGAATCCACCCACAGGCCCTCACTGACCACTGCATCGCGCAGATCTACATCGAGTCACTCCCTCGGCGACCATGTCGATTTTGTGCTCCCCAGCGGCAGGTATAGGACCAACAGGAAGGACCCAGCCATTCTAAGGGGTAGCGAAGCATAACCATTTAGGGAAGTAGTGATCAACAATTTTAAGAATAAGACAAATTCAAAAACATACCTATAAAGGCGAAGCAACAGCAGGCTGAAAACTTCTAGAAGGGGAATCAAGTGAAACACCAGCAAGACTGTTGGCCCCACACAGTGGGGTTGCAGAAGCCTGGGGGTAGCCCTGGGTTCCGGGAGGGCCGATGGGGAAACTTGCAGGCCGATAGACTAAGAGGTTGAAGGGGTGGGAACCAGATAAGCAGGTTGAGGTCGGAAAAGCGCACCTTCCTTTAACAGGCAAACTTGCGAACTCCAAAGTCAGGGCACAGTCCTGCACAAGCCCGGACTCTATGTCAAAATGCGAGCTTCACGTCATAGCAGTCAGAATTTGTGTTTCGGTGTTAAGCTTTGCGCAGATACATCCTTTCCTGAAAATATAACCTTTTCACCATTCCTTACACCTGGGAAGCAAAGTGTGATCCAAAGGGAAGCTGCCCTTTGTTGAATCTTAACATTTGGAGGATCTACACGCGCTGATCTGGTGAGCATTCTTGATCGTGGTCATTATGCTACCAATGACCCATACCGCTGATTGCAACACCTTTGGTTGATTCCTAGGGTACAGAGAATACTTCGCTTTTGGGGGAACACTCCCCAATAACTCCACCAGGTACTCAAATCCAGGGTCGATATAGAGTTGAACACACAGAAGGCTATGATCAGTTGGCGCCCGCCATGGCACGGCTCCCTGCTGCCCCGCGCTGCTTCCTTCGGCCGGCAGCGCAGCTTGAGGCCGCAGGCTGGAACTTTGCACGGGAAAGCGTTTGTTCCAATGCTGATTCAGACCCGTAACAAGGGGAGCCATTGCACCCCAATAAGTTTCTATGAGTGACTAATAGTGACTATCGCATGAAGGACCACGGTCACAACCTTCTCATGGCTGATTGCCGTGGCTCTGAATCAGTGGATGATTGAGCAGATCGAACCCGTTTCCAGGGCGTCTCTTTCTGCGGTCTATCGGTTTATTGTTCCAAACGTGTGCCTGCCGAGGCGTGCCTGTGGATGCTTGGGGTGCCGACAATTGGGACCGATTCAGTGGGGAAATGACCCGAGCTGCGGACGAAAAACCATATGCTTGGAATCTGATTCGGAGCTGGTGCACCTTAAATGTATTAATTTTAAAGAGATGCACGGAAACCAAGGTGGAGCCAGCACAGTTGCAGCGCACGCAAGTGGACCAGGCATCTATTTGTTAGCGTTTGGGGGCCCCTCACACCAACCATCCCACATGTTGTCAATGAGGGGCCAGTCTTCGCATCCATTGAATCGCATCATTTGCTTCGAAATGAAACAAGGCACACCTGCAGGTTCGATTTGTTGCGTGGGCACCGAGCCCACATGCTTCGAAGCATGAATGAAAGCAGAAAGCAAAAGGACACCTGCAAGTTTAGCAACGGGTCCAATCAGGATTGCGAACCCAACCCTTGCGTGACCTGGTGTGGATGTTGCAGGGGGTCATTTCCAGATCGAGATCATGTCGCGACGCTTTGTGTCGGCTCCTGTAATTTAAATCTTCGGTGGGGACACTCCATGGCGTAGTTTCGTGTTGGTTCCCATTCATGCCTCCCAAAAGGGATTCTTGTCTTTAACACGCGAAGTACATGCTGGTGCAACGTGCGCCCCAGCTTTTGATCCGGATTGCGAGGTTCAGCGGATCTCGCAGAAACCTCGGCCCGCCAAGAAGGACAGAGGCAGTGAGGCATTGAATGTGACACCGGGGTAATGTTGCGCAGTGCTTCAGCTCAAGAGCTTCAAGCCAAAGTGCCGGCTAGACAGTTGGGAGGGTCTTACGGTTGCGGTTCAAAGCACATGATGGAACTTTGTTTACACGGGTGGCGGCAGGGATTTGAACCCTTGCGCATTTTGCGATATCCTTTTCAAAAAGGGTTGACAATGTTCTTCCCGGAAGCATGCGAAGGGTTCTTCTTCTAAAAATGGCTGCAAACTTCAACCGCCAACTTCTCTTGCCACCTTTTCCAGCGCTACTTCACCTGCTAACTTCCCCTGCCAACGTTTGGAGTGCCACTTCACCTGCCAACTTCTCCTGCTAACTTTTCGAGAGTTACTTCACCGTCCAACTTCTCATGCTAACTTTTTCGGTGTTACTTCGCCTGCCAACTTCACCTGCCAACTTTTGGGTGTTACTTCACTTGCCAACTTCTTCTGCCAACTGTTCGGGTGTGACTTCACTTGCCAACTTGTCCTGATACCTTCTCAGGTGCTACTTCACTATCCTTAAGGCACTAGACAGCTTTTCTTTTGTGCCTTCTCTTCTCGAGTCTTAATTATTCTTCTATTTCGGCGGCGGGTATGACAGACGGGAGCTATCGAAACACTCCCCTTTGCGGAGATCGTGCGTGTCGAAGCACTCTCGCTGCGGCGCCGTGCGAATTTGTCTTGGTTTTGGCAAACCCTCTGCGGAGATCGTGCGTGTCGAAGCGCTCTCGCTGTGGCGCCGTGCGATTTCGTCTTGGTCTTGGAGATCGTGCGTGTCGATGCGCTCTTGCCTCTTGCGCCGTGCGGGCAGCGCGCCCAGGACGGGGCGCCCTCGTTCTTGAACAGGACCGGTCAAACGAGTTGTTGTTTTTGTGAGGGTTTTAACTTGTTCCTGCACACTTGCGTGTGCCAACTGCTTGCAAAGCTGCCACAACGCGCGCCATTTTTCCAGGAACTGCCACTGTTGCCAAGGTTTTTAGCTACTTTCTACACAAAGAGAGTCCAGCGAAACTTTCACCTCGCGGAGCGGCAAAGCTGCCCAAGCTGGAAAAACAAGTCCGCCTGATGTTCTCTTCGGAACATGTAGGCGTGCAAAACCTCCCACAACATGCTCTCTCGGATTTTGCCTTTGACACGAGTGGAAATGAGGCGGAACGGATGTTTTGAGGTGCTGCCATTGTTTGTCAAGTTGCTGCGTGCCACCTGAGCGTTTTCCACGGCGCTTGACCACGAGCTGTTCCTTGGAGTGGAGTGCTTCACGACAACAAACTTGAGTTGCTTGCGGGGGAAGTCTGCGCGCGCAGCTTTCTTCCAGGATATCGCTCCGTCGATGTAGCGCGAGGTGCGCGATCGCAGGTGCTTCATGACTCCTGACCAGCCTTTCCTGCTTGGCACCCACAGGCGGCTTGGCCCCTCCTTGCAAGGACATGGCCGGATGATCAGCTTGTTGATTGCAGCAACCAAGCACCCCCGGAGGTGCAGGAGAAAGTAGCTGGGAAGATCCTTGGTCACAGTCGTTGCATCAAGCTCGGCGCTGGTCGTTGATCTCCTTGCCGCGGGCGGCTTCCAGCTTTCTGAGGCCAGCCAAGACCAGGCGAACAGCCTTGTACATTTGCTTGGGCGCAAAGTGAGGTTAGGCTCGGCGCGTGGCGGTGGTCATGCAGCAGCGGCTGCTTGTCGTACCAAGGGCGTGCTGTAGGACTCGGTGTGGCATCCCTTTGCTCTTCCCAGTCTTCCAAGTGGGAACATGCGCTAGAGGCTCCAGAGCATGCGAAAAAGTACCTGCCACACACTGCCAGACGCTTAGCCAGCACAAG
This sequence comes from Effrenium voratum, assembly GCA_963377175.1. Lineage (NCBI taxonomy): Eukaryota > Dinophyceae > Suessiales > Symbiodiniaceae > Effrenium > Effrenium voratum. The sequence continues at coordinate 60,774 of CAUJNA010000894.1, read as the reverse complement.
TGCCCCAGCCACAACACACTGATGCCACACCACACCTCTCGCATGGTTGGAGCGAATGCGATGAGCGCTGCCAGTGACGCTTGTGCGAGAAGGAGCGGCGCTCGCCGTCTATGACTTCTAGCATGAACGCAGCCATGTCCTCATCTTGAAGTGGCCTTGTCATCACCTCCAAGTAGTTCTCAACATACGTGGCAGGGTAATCGGTGCAGGCAACTTGACCAAACGCCGCAGCAGCGCCAAGCCAAGAGAATACCTCACTAGAAAGTCAGACCATCATGGCCAGCGCGCAAACGCAATTGCCACACACACCGTGAAAACACGCGTGACGTCAACAGCAACCAAAAAAACAAGCAATCGTGGTGGGTGGGCTCAGGGTGGCCGCTCCACCTTGGACGCCGGCTCGCCAGTGCAGCGGCGGACCTCAGTCAGAGTGACCACTTTGAGAAACCGCCGCTGTGTCACTGTGGATGCTTGTCCGCTCGGACGGGGTGCGCTGAGCTGCGATGGCCTCGGCAACCGGGCGATGGAAGAGAAAGGAGCCTGCGCAGGTGCTGAAGGGAACGGTCGGACGGCGCTGCCGCATCCGACACGCAAGCTGAGCACGCGCGGTGTTAGCTGCGGAAGTAAGTCGCGCGCGCTACTTTTGCCCTTGCAAGTTGCGACTGTGGGGTTGGCGATTTGGAAGTGTGCTGCGCGTGTGGGAATCGAACCCGCGAACGTGTGATTGAGCGAGGCAACTTGCACGGCGCCGCAACGAGAACGCTTCGACATGTGCGATTTCCGCAGCCCACCGAGACCAAGAAGCAGCCCGCGCTTGCGAAGGCCTCAACCACTGCAGCCATGCCATTGACAAAGTGGTTTGGCTTCAGGACGACACGCAGGCGGGGTTCGGTCCTGTTGCAGAGCACCTCGCTGGTCGCAGCGAGAGCGCTTCAAGTGAAGGTGTAGGTTGAAGGAAGGTTTTGGAGTCCAGGGTTAATGAGGTTGAAGGAAGTTTCCGGAGGTTGAAAGGTTCAGGAACACGCAAGGTTCTGGGGCCCGCGAGGGTTCTGCAAAGGTTTCGCAGGGTTCTGCGAGGGCTGTGGGGTGGTCTGGGGTGGCCCCGTGGACAGGTTCAGCAGGGTTCCGCCAGGGTCGAAAAGCAGCGCCGCCTGCTGTTGGGCATACCACCTGAGGTTTATACATTTTTTTGGTGGACAAATATGTATATATATATATATGTATACGTATACACATATACATATGTGTACTTAATGGAGCATATACAAGCTTTTGATATGCATGCAGCACTCACACGCAGGCATGTTTGTTGTAGAGGAATGAAGGCTCCATATGATACACGGATACATCGCACGCCACCAAAACAGGCGGTTTCATGCGGTTGACGTCGCGCCGTTCCACATGTTTTTCTGCTGCAGGAGAAACGGTCGCTGCCCGGGCGGGAAGCAAAGGCGAAGAAGGCGCCCGTGGCGGTCATCGGCGCCTCGGAATGGCAGCGGCAGGCGGTAAAGACAAGTCTCCTTGCCAGAAGTTTCTGCGGATATTCGCGCTTTGAGTTCTTTGCCATGGGCCAAGTGAGATATGGTAGAAATATTATGAACTGCCGGCGTATTGGGGCCCAACGCTCCCAGGTCAAATCTAGTTCGGCGCCCTTTTCCTGCTTTTGTTTTGGGGCAGTTGGGGCCTCGATTGCCCCTGAGGTTGACAGGTGCCCCAACCATGTGAGCTTTGGTCAACATGTCCGGTAGTCCACCCTTCATTGGGGAGGGACATGGTCAATTTCCTGAAAGAACCATAGGGACTTCTTATTATTTGTCTCACTCGCTCTTGGGTATGGAAGCAATTTCGACCGTGCCTCAGATGTGGGTTTGTTTTTGTCAGAAGAAAACGTCAGCTGGTTTCCTTTGTGGACGTCTGTTAGTTTGTATGGAAAGCCGCTTCAGATTTCAGCATGATTGGGTGGGGGGGGGGAACTCTGTTTGTGTGCTGACCCGTGTTCTGTTGCTTGGGCTGGGCCATGCGTCTCCATCCTTATTGTGCCTTCGGACGTGCCCTGCAATCCAGCTAGATGCTCTTCGTGATGCAGCTGCGCAAGAACTCAAAGCAGTTTCAAAGTACTCAACAGGTGATGATGTGCCATGGGAGTTTCTAACACCGCTTGCTGCACCAAAAGTGCGTGCCAGTTGTCTCTCCGGGTTTGAGAGAGAACCAGAGGCCAGCCGGGTCCCACACTTTGGGAGAAGCCCATGTTCACTCAGCCGACCCTCTGTCAGTTTGGTGTATTTCGTTTTGGTCTACTTTCCTGGGGAAAAAGGCTGTCATGGTGATGGTCCCGAAAGGTTTTGCTTTCACGTGTTGGTCTTTGCGCAAGTATGCGCATCAAAATTAGGAATCCTTTTTGCGAAAAGATGTTCAAGGACTCTGAAAGGAAAGCAAGCATTTGGGCCGGTCCCTGGTTTTGGCATGCAGGCAAGCGCTATTGGTTGGCTCGGGGTACCCACCAGGGATGTCACACATGAAGCTGGGCAACCTGATTGCGACCTCACAAAGGGGGTTGGTTTGCCACCAAAACCCCGTGAAGGTTCCTTTCATAGAGACGCAGGAGGATCCCAGAGAGCCCTGGCAATTCAAGCGCTTCATGGTCGTTTATCCGGGTGGAATTGGATCACAAATGGCTTGAGGTTGTTTTCTGGCTGAAAAGGTCCAACAAGCAAACAAGCCATTGGATTTTGGGCCACTGGTGGCTTGTTTTTTCTTTTGGGTCTCCTCTGAACAAACAAACCCGTCGAGGACTCCGTATTCGAGCCTTCCATCAGGCGGGGGCCTGTCGGGCCTCGCTTGCGCCTACGCCCTCAAGCACCGAGGACCGGGAGGCTTCAAGGTAGCTTGGTAGCTTCTAGGGGCCAAGGTGGGGCCAACTCGTAGTTTTCAGCTTTGACACTTCCCCATTCTGAAACTCCGGGATCTGAAGCTTCATCTGTGGAATATGCGCTACGCAAATATCAGTCGATTTGACAATGGAATTCCAGGAGAAAACCAGAACTTCTATGCTACAAATACAAAATATTGTGTTTTTGTTCGGCGTTGTTAATTGTTGGCGTTGATTCAGGTTCTCGCCTTCGCAGTAATCTGGCCAAAGTACTGGAAAAGAAGACCCTAGGGCAAGGCTTGGCTTGTTGGCCAGCCCGGGTGGGATGGCGGCAGAATCTTCCAAGGCATTCTAATCTATGTTATCAAACAACCAATTCCGAAGCCTTTCTGATTTCGTTCCATGACGAGTGAATGAAACAACACCGTACATCTCCTTATCAAATCTAGATCCAGGATTTAAACATCCAAATCCAGGACTCGGATTCCGGATCCAAGAGCTAGATTCCGTGATGCAGTTTTGACATAGGGCACCTCAAAAGTCGTTGGTGGACATGAATCCCCACTGAATTTTGATGTCCACCAAAGGATCCCCCAACAAGTCATACCCCTCTCTGCGTTGCCTCGAAGGACTTCCCTGCGAGGTCTTTGACACTGGCAAGCGCGGCGTCGGGGGCCGCTGCTCTTCTCGAGTCCTGCAGGGCGAAGGGAGGCGGGAGGCGGGAGGTGAGAAGGGAACCCCTCAAGGGACTTTCAGTTGGCGGTCGGCACTGTCTATTGGTCTACGTCTGGCTGAGTTTTGGGTTTTGGGGCTTCCCATTTGATACAAGACGTGCGGTAATTCAAGTCCAGTACTGATTCAGAAGCGATGGAGCCATCGTGAATGGTCCTTACCGTGTCGCAGGCCCTGACGACTATTGGGCTGCAATGGCTCCCCTTGCGATTGGGCTCTGAATCCGTGTATGCAGTTTCCTTGGCAACCTCCTTTGAAGTGAAGTAGTCATAGGTATGGCCTCGCATCCAGTGTTTTCGGCTATACTTTTTGAGACCTTAGTGAACGACGAGTGGTTGTTTTGCCAGGGAAGAGAGTGCCCCACACACCCGCTAGGACTCACCTAGTGGACCATGCAGTGCAAGCCTTCAGCGTGGCCCGGCCGGAGGTGCAGGCGCTGGTAGATGAGCGTCCTGGCTGAAGGTGCGGGAGTTGCTTCGCTGAGCAATGGGAACCCAGGTTCACCGCTAGTCCCCCAGTTGATGTTGGGCTGGCCTCATGTGGTTGTTGATCAATCGGGTGGGGGGGTGGTTGTCCCGTTTTGGAGGGCAATCCGCATCACTGTTGGAGGACACGCCCTCAATAGGGCTGGCCATGTTAGACTTGGGCATCAAGATGGCTGGGCATTCTAGTGGAGAACACCCTCCAACATGGTTGCTGACGTAAATTGCCCAATAGTTCCCAACATTGGTCGTCAAAACTGGGGAGTTTTCTGTTATCAGCATAAAAAAGCGGCACCAAGGTCCACAAAGTGGCCATCTTGTTGACAACCCCTTCAAAGAAAGGGCTGGTCTCAAAATGGCTAGGAAGCTGAAGGTGATGGATGTGTTGAATGAAGTTTCATGGAGGGGACCCCCCAACATGGGTCGCTGGACGACACAAAGCCCGATATAAATATTTGTTCAAAATGGGGGGGGGGATGATTGTAACGGAGCACAATCTGCAACATGGATGGCGGAATGTAAGTGATGACCAAAAGAAGTTGCCTCATGCCAGAGTACTTCGTTGCTTCAAATGTGAAGCCAATGGGAAACAGCATCTTTTGGGGGTGATTGCTCCATTTGGAGACATGGCCAAATGCAATGCTGCGAGTATAGCAGGGGCGGGGGCAAATGCTATATTGTGTCATGGTTTTGTGGCCGGTTATTTGCAATATTTTGGGGTTTCAAGTAAAGTCAGCGACCCGTTCTCATGGTGGAGTGTGAAGGTAGCGGCGGATTGGACGGTTGTCTCAGCTGAAATTGGGCCCATTACCTTTTTGACCGCACCGTTTCCAAGCAAAGCAAGCCAATGAAGATCAGGTCTTATGCTCAAAAGGAACCTAGGGAGCCCTCGGCTCCCAGTCCCCTACCCTTTCTCCCCCCAAGAAGGTGGATTTGGAGATGCTTTCGAGTGGAAGTACGTGCTTGTTATTACCGTTTGGTTTCCTGGGTACCAACCCACCTAACAGCTGTAAACGGGTACGGTCACCCTTCAATGATTAATGCTCGCAAGACTTTTGTCATACACAATCTTCGCCATTTTGGGTCGCCAACAAACTCTGCACCTTCAGGAGGGTTCGAACAGACCTCACATGGGGGCATTTTCTGGCATGGGGATCTCTGGCCGCCATCTATCTTAGAAGGCCTTTTCCTCTAAACTCTTTTCCCATCCACCACGACCTAATGTCACCAACAAGTCTACACCCGTGTCTTTGAGGGTGGTTTCCAACAGGCCGAAGAGAGAACCACTGCGCTCCAAAACAGATGCCAGCTCGCCAGGATGGCGCTGGATGGTGCAGCACGGCGCTGGGAGGGCCGCATTGGATCGCTAGGCGCCGGCCTCCGGCTGAAGCGTTCCGGGTTTTCGCGGATCGATCCACAATCGATACTTTTCTGCTCTCGTCTTACCTACCAGCCGAGACTGTGTCTTGGGGTGATTTTTGAAGGTGGTTTGTCCTAGTTGCTACCACCTCCGAACATCACAAGGGTGAATGGAAGTAGTGCATGGACACCGCCCTTTTCCTGATTTAATGGGTGTGGTTGTGGCCTAGAAACCGCTGTGAGCGATCGCAGCGGGAAGAGTCAACAGGGCACCATTGCATTTCGAGAATGTCACGCTGTCTTGCCCTTAGGCAGTCCTTGTCCTCAGCTGGTGCGGGCGGCGGGCTGGCTAGTTTGCATCGGTGTTCCAACCACCACTTCAGGAAAGAGCGCCGGCATGTTGAGCTCCAACCAGGCTCATCCCCAATGAAGGAACGGACAGCGGAGGGGTGGGAGGGACCGTGTCGTAAGGCCGTTCGTCCCTGATGCCTCACCCATCCATCCATTCATCCAGCCATCCAGCCAATTGACTAAGATGTGAGCAAAGCAAGTTCTTTGGCAAGTTCTCTATGCACGCTCTGCGGGCAAGTTCTCTAAGAAGATCTGCGACTGTTGTCTGAAAACGTTTTCGGAGCAAGTCTTTCTGATCAAGCTCCCTGAACAAGTTCTCTTTGCAAGTTCTCCGCGTGAGTCCTTTGCGTAGGCAAGCGCAAGCAAACCCAGCGGAAAGAAGCAAAGCGATTCGGGAAACACTATTGTGAGCCTCCTGGGCCTGTTGCGGTTTGAAGTGGAGCAAGCAGTCATTTGCAGCCGGTAAGGACTCAAATTCTTCGTGGAGCTGGTCTCTCCAAAACGGGCGCAGCCGAGTGCCCAAACTGAGTACTTGTGGGCCTTTTGTTGTTTGAAATCTTCCAGAAGCTTTTCCCCGTTCTGCCAGCGTCAATCTGCTGATGCGATTTGCGAGGGCGGATGTTGTCCAGTTTTCGAGATTTGCAAAAGAAGTCATGCGTGATTCCCGCAGAGGTCCCGTGGGCACTGCAAACGTTGCTTGCTCCTCAAGCTTTTGAAGTTCGACCCGCCCGATGTACGCAGAGGGTCCCGCGTGCACCGCACAAGTTGTATGTTCATCAAGTTTTTTTTGGGTCGTGCTCCTTGCAGGTCTGTGGTCCACTTGGGGTTTGGGACGTGGGGGCTTGACTCCCTAGACTCAAGCCACCAACCAGGGGAACGCATCCCAAAAGAATTCCCGTATCCATTGAGCAGTAACCACATGAAGGATAGTAGGGAACAGTCCCCTTGCCACTAGGCTTGGTGCGGCCGGAACTACCGTAAAAGGTTTTATTGCGGAACGGGCGGCGGACCGCTCCTGTTCCTATCGACCGGCAGGCGCGGATGGCGCCTTTGTTCGGCGGCCCAGTGCCTCGGCCGCACGAAGCTCGATTGGAGGAGTCAGCCGATGGCCCCCATTTTTTTTTCGGGTCCGCGAGATGGGCGTGTCTTTTTTTTGGAGGACGCCATTCTTGGGTTGTTTGAAGGAAGCCAAAAGGGAACCGACCGTTTCGGGGTGCCCGAGATCGTTCCTGAGATTTCCCACTGACTCCAGCAGGGTTCTGCAGGCGAGCTTTGGATCGGCAGCAAGCGCGAGGGCATGGCCTCGGTGCCAAATTGGCTGGCAAGAGATCTGCGGCTGCACCGAGGCTCCGAAACGGGCGGTGGGGATGGGATGCCGACCCCGGAAGTTTCGGATACCTCTGGAAGCTAACAAGGGAAGCCAAAGAGAGAGGAACAAATTTTAACGCCTCCGGCTCAGGCCGCCGACATTACAGGCCTGCTTTCTTATTTGCGTCCCTTTGGAATTGTCCCCTTGCCCCCTTCCCCTCTGAGATTTTTGCCCCCTTTCTTTGTTGAGATCCATTCCCCCTTTCCGCCCTAAGGCCTTTTCTCCCTCTGTTTTTTTCCCTTTTCCTCCCTAAGATGTTTTCACCCCTCTCCCTGTTGAGATCCTTTCCCCCCTTTCCCCCCTAAGGCCTTTTCCCCCCTGAGATCTTCTCCCTTTTCCTCCCTTTCCCCCACTTTCCCCCCTACGGCCTTTTCCTCCCTGGGATCTTTTCCCTTTCCTCCCTGAGATCTTTCCCCCCCTTTCCCTGTTGAGATCCTTTCCCCCCTTTCCCCCCTCCGGCCTTTCCCCCCGCTGAGATCTTCTCCCTATTCCTCCTTAAGATCCTTTGCCCCCTTTCCCTGTTGAGATCCTTTCCCCCCTTCCCTTTCAGGCCTTTCCAGATCTTCTCCCTTTTCCTTCCTAAGATTGTTTCCCCCCTTTCCCTGTTGAGATCCTTCCCACCCTTTCCCCCCTCAGGCCTTTCCCCCCCCTGAGAGCTTCTCCCTTTTCCTTCCTTAGATCTCCCCCCTGTTGGCCTTTTTTCCCCCAGATCTTCTCCCTTTCCTCCCTAAGATCTTTTCCACCCCTTTCCCTGTTGAGATCATTTCTCCCCTTCCCCCCCTAAGGCCTTTGCCCCCAGATCTTCTCCCTTTCCTCCCTAAGATCTTTCCCCCCCTTTCCCTGCTCAGATCCTTTCCCCCCTTTCCCCCCTAAGGCCTTTCCCCCCCTGACATCTTCTCCCTTTTCCTCCCTAAGATCTTTTGCCACCTTTTTCCTGTTGAGATCCATTCCCCCTTTCCCCCCGAGATCTTCTCCCTTTTCCTCCCTAGGATCTTCTCCCACCTTTCCCTGTTGAGCTCCTTTCCCCCTTTTCCCCCTAAGGCCTTTTCAGATCTTCTCCCTTTTCCTCCCTAAGATCCTTTGCCCCCTTTCCCTGTTGAGATCATTTCTCCCCTTTCCCCCCTACGGCCTTTGCCCCCAGATCTTCTCCTCCCTAAGATCTTTCCCCCCCTTTCCCTGCTCAGATCCTTTCCCCCCTTTCCCCCCTAAGGCCTTTCCCCCCCTGACATCTTCTCCCTTTTCCTCCCTAAGATCTTTTGCCACCTTTCCCTGTTGAGATCCATTCCCCCTTTCCCCCCTAAGGCCCTTTCTCCCTCCGAGTTTTTCCCTTTTCCTCCCTACGATGTTTTCCCCCCTCTCCCTGTTGAGATCCTTTCCCTCCTTTCCCCCCTAAGGCCTTTTTTCCCCCCGCGATCTTCCCCCTTTTCCTTCCTAAGATCTTTTCCCCCCTTTCCTTGTTGAGATCCTTTCCCGCCCTTTCCCCCCTAAGGCGTTTTCCCCCCAAGATCTTCTCCCTTTTCCTCCCTAAGATCCTTTGCCCCCTTTCCCTGTTGAGGTCCTTTCCCCTCTTTCCCCCCTACGGCCTTTCCCCCCCTGAGATCTTCTCCCTTGTCCTCCCCAAGATCTTTTCCCTTGGTTGAGATCCTTTCCCTCTTTCCCCCCAAGATCTTCTCCCTTTTCCTCCCTAGGATCCTCTCCCACCTTTCCCTGTTGAGCTCCTTTCCCCTTTTCCCCCTAAGGCCTTTTCAGATCTTCTCCCTTTTCCTCCCGAAGATCCTTTGCCCCCTTTCCCTGTTGAGATCCTTTCCCCCTTTCCCCCCTAAGGCCTTTTCCCTGCCTGGGATCTTCTCCCTTTCCTCACTGTGATCTTTCCCCCCCTTTCCCTGTTGAGATCCTTTCCCTCCTTTCCTTCCTAAGGCCTTTCCCCCCGCTGAGATCTTCTCCCTACTCCTCCTTAAGATCCTTTGCCTCCTGTCCCCGTTGAGATCCTTTCCCTTCTTCCCTTTAAGGCCTTTCCAGATCTTTTCCCTTTTCCTTCCTAAGATTGTTTCCCCCCTTGTCCCTGTTGAGATCCTTCCCACCCTTTCCCGCCTAAGGCCTTTCCCCCCTGAGAGCTTCTCCCTTTTCCTTCCTTAGATCTTTCCCCCCTTTCCCTGTTGGCCTTTTTTTTTTCTCCAGATCTTCTCCCTTTCCTCCCTAAGATCTTTTCCACCCCTTCCCTGTTGAGATCATTTCTCCCCTTTCCCCTCTAAGGCCTTTGTCCCCAGATATTCTCCCTTTCCTCCCTAAGATCTTTCCCCCCCCCTTTCCCTGCTGAGATCCCTTTCCCCCTTTCCCCCCTAAGGCCTTTCCCCCCCCCTGAGAGCTTCTCCCTTTTCCTTCCGAAGATCTTTTCCCCCCTTTCCCTGTTAGGCTTTCCCCCCTAAGTCCTTTTCTCCCAGATCGTCTCCCTTTCCTCCCTAAGATCTTCCCCCCCCTTTCCTCCTTAAGATCTTTCCCACCCTTTCCCTGTTGAGATCCTTTCCCCCCTTTCCCTCCCAAGGCCTTTCCCCCCCCCTGAGAGCTTCTCCCTTTTCCTTCCTAAGATCTTTTCCCCCCTTTCCCTGTTGGGCTTTCCCCCCTAAGTCCTTTTCTCCCAGATCTTCTCCCTTTCCTCCCTAAGATCTTCCCCCCCCTTTCCTTCCTAAGATTATTTCCCCCTTTCCCTGTTGAGATCCTTCCCACCCTTTCCCCCTGAGGCCTTTCCCCCCTGAGAGCTTCTCCTTCCTTAGATCTTTCCCCCCTGTCCCTGTTGGCCTTTTTTCCCCCAGATCTTCTCCCTTTCCTCCCTAAGATCTTTTCCACCCCTTTCCCTGTTGAGATCATTTCTCCCCTTTCCCCCCTAAGGCTTTTGCCCCCAGATCTTCCTTTCCCCCCCCTGAGAGCTTCTCCCTTTTCCTTCCTAAGATCTTTTCCCCCCTTTCCCTGTTGGGCTTTCCCCCCTAAGTCCTTTTCTCCCAGATCTTCTCCCTTTCCTCCCTAAGATCTTCCCCCCCCCCTTTCCTTCCTAAGATTATTTCCCCCTTTCCCGGTTGAGATCCTTCCCACCCTTTCCCCCTGAGGCCTTTCCCCCCGCTGAGAGCTTCTCCCTTTTCCTTCCTAAGATCCTTTGCCTCCTTTCCCCGTTGAGATCCTTTCCCTTCTTCCCTTTAAGGCCTTTCCAGATCTTTTCCCTTTTCCTTCCTAAGATTGTTTCCCCCCTGTCCCTGTTGAGATCCTTCCCACCCTTTCCCGCCTAAGGCCTTTCCCCCCTGAGAGCTTCTCCCTTTTCCTTCCTTAGATCTTTCCCCCCTTTCCCTGTTGGCATTTTTTTTCCAGATCTTCTCCCTTTCCTCCCTAAGATCTTTTCCACCCCTTCCCTGTTGAGATCATTTCTCCCCTTTCCCCTCTAAGGCCTTTGTCCCCAGATCTTCTCCCTTTCCTCCCAAAGATCTTCCCCCCCCCTTTCCATGCTGAGATCCTTTTCCCCCTTTCCCCCCTAAGGCCTTTCCCCCCCCCCCTGAGAGCTTCTCCCTTTTCCTTCCGAAGATCTTTTCCACCCCTTTCCCTGTTAGGCTTTCCCCCCTAAGTCCTTTTCTCCCAGATCGTCTCCCTTTCCTCCCTAAGATCTTCCCCCCCCTTTCCTCCTTAAGATCTTTCCCACCCTTTCCCTGTTGAGATCCTTTCCCTCCTTTCCCTCCCAAGGCCTTTCCCCCCCCTGAGAGCTTCCCCCTTTTCCTTCCTAAGATCTTTTCCCCCCTTTCCCTGTTGGGCTTTCCCCCCTAAGTCCTTTTCTCCCAGATCTTCTCCCTTTCCTCCCTAAGATCTTCCCCCCCCTTTCCTTCCTAAGATTATTTCCCCCTTTCCCTGTTGAGATCCTTCCCACCCTTTCCCCCTGAGGCCTTTCCCCCCTGAGAGCTTCTCCTTCCTTAGATCTTTCCCCCCTGTCCCTGTTGGCCTTTTTTCCCCCAGATCTTCTCCCTTTGCTCCTAAGATCTTGTCCACCCCTTTCCCTGTTGAGATCATTTCTCCCCTTTCCCCCCTAAGGCCTTTTCCCCCAGATCTTCTCCCTTTCCTCCCTAAGATCTTTGCCACCCCTTTCCCTGTTGAGATCATTTCTCCCCTTTCCCCCCTTTGCCCCCAGATATTCTCCTTTCCTCCCTATGATCTTTCCCCATGGGAATCCCTGTCATTCCATTTCCCTCTTTCCCCCCTAAGGCCTTTCCCCCTGAGATCTTTTTTCTTTTCCCTTTCATCCCGAAGATCTTTTCCATTTTTTCACCTGTTGAGGTCCATTCCGCCCTTTTCCCCCCTAAGGCCCTCACCAAAGCTTCTCCTCTGAGTTTTCCTTTTCTGGTTTTCCTTTTCCTCCCTACGAGTTTTCCCCCCTCTCCCTGTTGAGTTCTTTTCCTCCTTTTTCCCTAAGGCTTTTTTCCCCTCCGCGATCTATCCCCCTTTTCTTCCTAAGAATACTTTTCCCCCTTCATTGTTGAGATCCTTTCCCGCCCTTTCCCCCCTAAGGCGTTTTCCCCCCCACGGTCTTCTCCCTTTTCCTCCCTAAGATCCTTTGCTCTGCTTTCCCTGTTGAGATCCTTTCCCCCCTTTCCCCCCTAAGGCCTTTCCCCCCCTGAGATCTTCTCCCTTGTCCTCCCCAAGATCTTTTCCCTTGGTTGAGTTCCTTTCCCCCTCCAACCAGATCTGTTCCCCTTTTTCCCTGGTAGGATCTTCTCCACTTTCCTGTTGAGCTCCTTTTCCCCTTTTCCACTAAGGCCCCCAGATCTTATCCTTTTCCTCCCTAAGATCCTTTGCCCTTTTTCCCTGTTGGACTCATTTCTCCCCGTTCCCCTACAGCCTTTGCTCCCAGATCTTCTCCTCCCAAAGATCTCACCCTTTCCCTGCTAGACATTTCCCCCTTTCCCCCTAAGGCCTTTCCCCCTGAGATCTTCTACCTTTTCCTCCCTAGATCTTTGCCCCCCTTTACCTGTGAGAATCATTCCCCCTTTCCCCCTAAGGCCTTTCCTCCCTCTGAGTTTTTCCTTTCCTCTCTACGATGTTTATCCCCCATCTACTGTTGAGATCCTTTCCTCCTTTCGCCCCTATATGGTCCTTTATTTCCCCCGCGATCTTCCCCCTTTTCCTTCCTAAGATCTTTTCCCCCCTTTCCTTGTTGAGATCCTTTCCCCCCTTTCCCCCCCTAAGGCCTTTCCCCCCCTGAGATCTTCTCCCTTTTCCTCCCTTAAGATCCTTTGCCCCCTTTCCCTGTTGAGATCCTTTCCCCCCTTTCCGAGATCTTCTCCCTTGTCCTCCCCAAGATCTTTTCCCTTGGTTGAGATCCTTTCCCCCTTTCCCCCCAAGATCTTCTCCCTTTTCCTCCCTAGGATCTTCTCCCACCTTTCCCTGTTGAGCTCCTTTCCCCCTTTTCCCCCTAAGGCCTTTTCAGATCTTCTCCCTTTTCCTCCCGAAGATCCTTTGCCCCCTTTCCCTGTTGAGATCCTTTCCCTCTTTCCCCCCTAAGGCCTTTTCCCTGCCTGGGATCTTTTCCCTTTCCTCACTGAGATCTTTTCCCCCCTTTCCCTGTTGAGATCCTTTCCCTCCTTTCCTTCCTAAGGCCTTTCCCCCCGCTGAGATCTTCTCCCTATTCCTCCTTAAGATCCTTTGCCCCCTTTCCCCGTTGAGATCCTTTCCCTTCTTCCCTTTAAGGCCTTTCCAGATCTTTTCCCTTTTCCTTCCTAAGATTGTTTCCCCCCTTTCCCTGTTGAGATCCTTCCCACCCTTTCCCGCCTAAGGCCTTTCCCCCCTGAGAGCTTCTCCCTTTTCCTTCCGAAGATCTTGTCCCCCCTTTTCCCTGTTAGGCTTTCCCTCCTAAGGCCTTTCCCCCCCGAGATCTTCTCCCTTGTCCTCCCCAAGATCTTTTCCCTTGGTTGAGATCCTTTCCCCCTTTCCCCCCAAGATCTTCTCCCTTTTCCTCCCTAGGATCTTCTCCCACCTTTCCCTGTTGAGCTCCTTTCCCCCTTTTCCCCCTAAGGCCTTTTCAGATCTTCTCCCTTTTCCTCCCTAAGATCCTTTTTTCCCTGTTGGGATCATTTCTCCCCTTTCCCCCCTACGGCCTTTGCCCCCAGATCTTCTCCTCCCCAAGATCTTTCCCCCCCTTTCCCTGCTCAGATCCTTTCCCCCCTTTCCCCCCTAAGGCCTTTCCCCCCCTGAGATCTTCTCCCTTTTCCTCCCTAAGATCTTTTGCCACCTTTCCCTGTTGAGATCCATTCCCCCTTTCCCCCCTAAGGCCTTTCTCCCTCTGAGTTTTTCCCTTTTCCTCTCTACGATGTTTTCCCCCCTCTCCCTGTTGAGATCCTTTCCCTCCTTTCCCCCAGGCCTTTTTTCCCCCCGCGATCTTCCCCTTTTCCTTCCTAAGATCTTCTCCCCCCTTTCCTTGTTGAGATCCTTTCCCGCCCTTTCCCCCCTAAGGCGTTTTCCCGCCCAAGATCTTCTCCCTTTTCCTTGCTAAGATCCTTTGCCCCCTTTCCCTGTTGAGGTCCTTTCCCCTCTTTCCCCCCTAAGGCCTTTCCACCCCTGAGATCTTCTCCCTTGTCCTCCCCAAGATCTTTTCCCTTGGTTGAGATCCTTTCCCCCTTTCCCCCCGAGATCTTCTCCCTTTTCCTCCCTAGGATCTTCTCCCACCTTTCCCTGTTGCCCTTTTCCCCCTAAGGCCTTTTCAGATCTTCTCCCTTTTCCTCCCGAAGATCCTTTGCCCCCTTTCCCTGTTGAGATCCTTTCCCCCTTTCCCCCTAAGGCCTTTTCCCCGCCTGGGATCTTCTCCCTTTCCTCATTGAGATCTTTCCCCCCCTTTCCCTTTTGAGATCCTTTCCCTCCTTTCCTTCCTAAGGCCTTTCCCCCCGCTGAGATCTTCTCCCTACTCCTCCTTAAGATCCTTTGCCTCCTTTCCCCGTTGAGATCCTTTCCCTTCTTCCCTTTAAGGCCTTTCCAGATCTTTTCCCTTTTCCTTCCTAAGATCTTTCCCCTCCCCCTTTCCCTGCTGAGATCCTTTCCCCCCTTTCCCCCCTAAGGCCTTCCCCCCCCTGAGATCTTCCCCCTTGTCATCCCCAAGATCTTTTCCCCCGAGATCTTCTCCCTTTTCCTCCCTAGGATCTTCTCCCACCTTTCCCTGTTGAGCTCCTTTCCCCCTTTTCCCCCTAAGGCCTTTGCAGATCTTCTCCCTTTTCCTCCCTAAGATCCTTTGCCCCCTTTCCCTGTTGAGATCCTTTCCCCCTTTCCCCCCTAAGGCCTTTTCCCTGCCTGGGACCTTCTCCCTTTCCTCACTGAGATCGTTCCCCCCCTTTCCCTGTTGAGATCCTTTCCCTCCTTTCCCCCCTACGGCCTTTCCCCCCTCTGAGATCTTCTTCCTATTCCTCCTTAAGATCCTTTGCCCCCTTTCCCTGTTGAGATCCTTTCCCCCTTCTCTTTAAGGTCTTTCCAGATCTTCTCCCTTTCCTTCCTAAGATTGTTTCCCCCCTTTCCCTGTTGAGATCCTTCCCACCCTTCCCCCCTCAGGCCTTTCCCCCCCCTGAGAGCTTCTCCCTTTTCCTTCCTTAGATCTTTCCCCCCTTTCCCTGTTGGCCTTTTTTCTCCTGCTGAGATCCTTTTCCCCCTTTCCCCCCTAGGCTTTTCCTCCCCCTGAGAGCTTCTCCCTTTTCCTTCCTAAATCTTTTCCCCCCTTTCCCTGTTGGGCTTTCCCCCCCAAGTCCTTTTCTCCCAGATCTTCTCCCTTTCCTCCCTAAGATCTTCCCCCCCCTTTCCTCCTTAAGATCTTTCCCACCCTTTCCCTGTTGAGATCCTTTCCCCCCTTTCCCTCCCAAGGCCTTTCCCCCCCCCCTGAGAGCTTCTCCCTTTTCCTTCCTAAGATCTTTTCCCCCCTTTCCCTGTTGGGCTTTCCCCCCTAAGTCCTTTTCTCCCAGATCTTCTCCCTTTCCTCCCTAAGATCTTCCCCCCCCTTTCCTTCCTAAGATTATTTCCCCCTTTCCCTGTTGAGATCCTTCCCACCCTTTCCCCCTGAGGCCTTTCCCCCCTGAGAGCTTCTCCCTTTTCCTTCCTAAGATCGTTTCCACCCTTTCCCTGTTGGGCTTTCCCCCCTAAGTCCTTTTCTCCCAGATCTTCTCCCTTTCCTCCCTAAGATCTTCCCCCCCCTTTCCTTCCTAAGATTATTTCCCCCTTTCCCTGTTGAGATCCTTCCCACCCTTTCCCCCTGAGGCCTTTCCCCCCCTGAGAGCTTCTCCTTCCTTAGATCTTTCCCCCCTGTCCCTGTTGGCCTTTTTTCCCCCAGATCTTCTCCCTTTCCTCCCTAAGATCTTTTCCACCCCTTTCCCTGTTGAGATCATTTCTCCCCTTTCCCCCCTAAGGCCTTTTCCCCCAGATCTTCTCCCTTTCCTCCCTAAGATCTTTGCCACCCCTTTCCCTGTTGAGATCATTTCTCCCCTTTCCCCCCTAAGGCCTTTGCCCCCAGATCTTCTCCCTTTCCTCCCTAAGATCTTTCCCCCCCTTTCCCTGCTCAGATGCTTTCCCCCCTTTCCCCCCTAAGGCCTTTCCCCCCCTGAGATCTTTTTTCTTTTCCTCCCGAAGATCTTTTGCAATTTTTCCCTGTTGAGGTCCATTCCCCCTTTCCCCCCTAAGGCCCTTTCTCCCTCTGAGTTTTCCCTTTTCCTCCCTACGATGTTTTCCCCCCTCTCCCTGTTGAGATCCTTTCCCTCCTTTTTCCCTAAGGCCTTTTTTCCCCCCGCGATCTTCCCCCTTTTCCTTCCTAAGATCTTTTCCCCCCTTTCCTTGTTGAGATCCTTTCCCGCCCTTTCCCCCCTAAGGCGTTTTCCCCCCCAAGATCTTCTCCCTTTTCCTCCCTAAGATCCTTTGCCCCCTTTCCCTGTTGAAATCCTTTCCCCCCTTTCCCCCCTAAGGCCTTCCCCCCCCTGAGATCTTCTCCCCCCCCGAGATCGTCTCCCTTGTCTCCCCAAGATCTTTTCCCTTGGTGTGAGATCCTTTCCCCCTTTCCCCCCAAGATCTTTCTCCCTTTTCCTCCCTAGGACTATCTCCCACATTTCCCTGTTGAGCTCATTCCCCCTTTTCCTCCTAAGTGCCTTTTCAAATCTTCTCCCTTTTCCTCCCTAAGATCCTTTCCCTTTTTTCCCTGTTGGGATCAATTTCTCCCCTTTCCCCCCTACGGCCTTTGCTCCCAGATCTTCTCCTCCCCAAGATCTTTCCCCCCCTTTCCCTGCTCAGATCCTTTCCCCCCTTTCCCCCCTAAGGCCTTTCCCCCCCTGAGATCTTCTCCCTTTTCCTCCCTAAGATCTTTTGCCACCTTTCCCTGTTGAGATCCATTCCCCCTTTCCCCCCTAAGGCCCTTTCTCCCTCTGAGTTTTTCCCTTTTCCTCCCTACGATGTTTTCCCCCCTCTCCCTGTTGAGATCCTTTCCCTCCTTTCCCCCCTAAGGCCTTTTTTCCCCCCGCGATCTTCCCCCTTTTCCTTCCTAAGATCTTCTCCCCCCTTTCCTTGTTGAGATCCTTTCCCGCCCTTTCCCCCCTAAGGCGTTTTCCCGCCCAAGATCTTCTCCTTTTTCCTTGCTAAGATCCTTTGCCCCCTTTCCCTGTTGAGGTCCTTTCCCCTCTTTCCCCCCTAAGGCCTTTCCACCCCTGAGATCTTCTCCCTTGTCCTCCCCAAGATCTTTTCCCTTGGTTGAGATCCTTTCCCCCTTTCCCCCCGAGATCTTCTCCCTTTTCCTCCCTAGGATCCTCTCCCACCTTTCCCTGTTGAGCTCCTTTCCCCCTTTTCCCCCTAAGGCCTTTTCAGATCTTCTCCCTTTTCCTCCCGAAGATCCTTTGCCCCCTTTCCCTGTTGAGATCCTTTCCCCCTTTCCCCCCTAAGGCCTTTTCCCCGCCTGGGATCTTCTCCCTTTCCTCATTGAGATCTTTCCCCCCTTTCCCTTTTGAGATCCTTTCCCTCCTTTCCTTCCTAAGGCCTTTCCCCCCGCTGAGATCTTCTCCCTACTCCTCCTTAAGATCCTTTGCCTCCTTTCCCCGTTGAGATCCTTTCCCTTCTTCCCTTTAAGGCCTTTCCAGATCTTTTCCCTTTTCCTTCCTAAGATCTTTCCCCCCCCCCCTTTCCCTGCTGAGATCCTTTCCCCCTTTCCCCCCTAAGGCCTTCCCCCCCCCTGAGAGCTTCTCCCTTTTCCTTCCGAAGATCTTTCCCCCCTTTCCCTGTTAGGCTTTCCCCCCTAAGTCCTTTTCTCCCAGATCGTCTCCCTTTCCTCCCTAAGATCTTCCCCCCCCTTTCCTCCTTAAGATCTTTCCCACCCTTTCCCTGTTGAGATCCTTTCCCCCCTTTCCCTCCCAAGGCCTTTCCCCCCCCTGAGAGCTTCTCCCTTTTCCTTCCTAAGATCTTTTCCCCCCTTTCCCTGTTGGGCTTCCCCCCCTAAGTCCTTTTCTCCCAGATCTTCTCCCTTTCCTCCCTAAGATTTTCCCCCCCCCCTTTCCTTCCTAAGATTGTTTCCCCCCTTTCCCTGTTGAGATCCTTCCCACCCTTTCCCCCTGAGGCCTTTCCCCCTTCTCCTTCCTTGGATCTTTCCCCCCTCTTTTTTCCCCCAGATCTTCTCCCTTTCCTCCCTAAGATCTTTTCCACCCCTTTCCCTGTTGAGATCATTTCTCCCCTTTCCCCCCCTAAGGCCTTTGCCCCCAGATCTTCTCCCTTTCCTCCCTAAGATCTTTCCCCCCCTTCCCTGCCCAGATCCTTTCCCCCCTTTCCCCCCTAAGGCCTTTCCCCCCCTGAGATCTTCTCCCTTTTCCTCCCTAAGATCTTTTGCCATTTTTCCCTGTTGAGATCCATTCCCCCTTTCCCCCCTAAGGCCCTTTCTCCCTCTGAGTTTTTCCCTTTTCCTCCCTACGATGTTTTCCCCCCTCTCCCTGTTGAGATCCTTTCCCTCCTTTCCCCCCTAAGGCCTTTTTTCCCCCTGCGATCTTCCCCCTTTTCCTTCCTAAGATCTTTTCCCCCCTTTCCTTGTTGAGATCCTTTCCCGCCCTTTCCCCCCTAAGGCGTTTTCCCCCCCAAGATCTTCTCCCTTTTCCTCCCTAAGATCCTTTGCCCCCTTTCCCTGTTGAGATCCTTTCCCCCCTTTCCCCCCTAAGGCCTTCCCCCCCCTGAGATCTTCTCCCTTGTCCTCCCCAAGATCTTTTCCCCCGAGATCTTCTCCCTTTTCCTCCCTAGGATCTTCTCCCACCTTTCCCTGTTGAGCTCCTTTCCCCCTTTTCCCCCTAAGGCCTTTTCAGATCTTCTCCCTTTTCCTCCCTAAGATCCTTTGCCCCCTTTCCCTGTTGAGATCCTTTCCCCCTTTCCCCCCTAAGGCCTTTTCCCTGCCTGGGACCTTCTCCCTTTCCTCACTGAGATCTTTCCCCCCCTTTCCCTGTTGAGATCCTTTCCCCTCTTTCCCCCCTACGGCCTTTCCCCCCGCTGAGATCTTCTTCCTATTCCTCCTTAAGATCCTTTGCCCCCTTTCCCTGTTGAGATCCTTTCCCCCCTTCCCTTTAAGGCCTTTCCAGATCTTCTCCCTTTCCTTCCTAAGATTGTTTCCCCCCTTTCCCTGTTGAGATCCTTCCCACCCTTCCCCCCTCAGGCCTTTCCCCCCCCCTGAGAGCTTCTCCCTTTTCCTTCCTTAGATCTTTCCCCCCTTTCCCTGTTGGCCTTTTTTCTCCCAGATCTTCTCCCTTTCCGCCCTAAGATCTTTTCCACCCCTTTCCCTGTTGAGATCATTTCTCCCCTTTCCCCCCTAAGGCCTTTGTCCCCAGATCTTCTCCCTTTCCTCCCTAAGATCTTCCCCCCCCCCCCTTTCCCTGCTGAGATCCTTTTCCCCCTAAGGCCTTTCCCCCCCCTGAGAGCTTCTCCCTTTTCCTTCCTAAATCTTTTCCCCCCTTTCCCTGTTGGGCTTTCCCCCCTAAGTCCTTTTCTCCCAGATCTTCTCCCTTTCCTCCCTAAGATCTTCCCCCCCCCCCCTTTCCTCCCTAAGATCTTTCCCACCCTTTCCCTGTTGAGATCCTTTCCCCCCTTTCCCTCCCAAGGCCTTTCCCCCCCTGAGAGAAGATCTTTTCCCCCCTTTCCCTGTTGGCCTTTTTTCCCCAGATCTTCTCCCTTTCCTCCCTAAGATCTTTTCCACCCCTTTCCCTGTTGAGATCATTTCCCCCCTTTCTTCCCTAAGGCCTTTTTTCCCCAGATCTTCTGCCTTTCCTCCCTAAGATCTTTCCTCCCCCCCCAGTTCCTTGTTGAGATCATTTATTTCCCCCCTTTTCCTTCTAAGGCCTTTTCCCACCCTCAGTTCTTCTCCTTTTTCCTCCCAAAGATCTTTCCCCCCCTTTCCTCCCTAAGTCCTTTTCCCCGAGTTCGTCTCCCTTTGCCTCCCTAAGATCTTTTCCCCCCTTCCCGCTTAAGATCCTTTCCCTAAGGCCTTTTCCCCCCAAGATCTCCACCCTTCTCTTCCCAAGGTCTTTTTCCCCCTTTCCCGATTGAGATCCTGTCCCCCGATTGCCCCTTAGGGCCTGTTCCCCCCGAGAAAGATTTCCCTTTTCCTCCCAAAGATCTTTTCCCCCCTTTCCCCCTTAAGGCATTTTTTCCCCAGATCTTCTCCCTTTCCTCCCTGAGATCTTTCCCCCCCTTTCGCTGTTGAGATCCTTTCCCCCTTTCCCCCCTTCATTGCCTTCACCAGCATGGGCAACATCCCCAGCATCACTTGCATCATCCGCATCCTTGGCAGGCGCTGATGCGGATGAAGCAGGTGATGCTGGCGATGTGCCGCTGGAGCTGCTAAGGATGCGAAAGCGCACGCGGGGGGAATCGAACACCCCAATGTTTTTGACAAACCGCGCAATGAACAGATTTAGTGAAGCGTCTTCAAATCACCGCGTGGTACGTGGACCCCCCCCCCCCCCGAAGTAAAGAGGCAAGGAGCATTTTTTGTGTCCAACACGCCGTCTGTTGTCGGCGGATTTCGGGGTTGGTTCAACGTCGACCCCAGATTTGAGTACAAGGTTGATGAATGAGCGAGCGCAACACCCCCAAAAGTGATCCGACGGGACACCCCCTGATCAAAAGAAACCACTTGAAAACGTCTGCAGTTGTTGGATCTCTCAGAATCATGTTTGTTTCCTCCGGATGGCTGCAGCGCTCCCTGACCAGATGTGTGGGTGGCGCGCCTGGACAGCAACGGCGGCTGGATCTTGAAGGACCAGAAGGGGCATCAAATCGGCCAAACGGCCTACTCCTTTGCGTCTTGGCCAAGCGTTGATTTCCTTTGAGCCCTTCAAGTTTCAAGTTCCCCTTGAACCCAGGGGAGGCCTCTTGGGATTCTCCCCCCCCTCTTGAAATGTGCCCCTTAGCCCTTTGAGACTTACCCTTACCGACACGTGGCCCGAGGTGGTCATGGCCCACAACGGGAAGTGCGCAGATCGCCTCATCCGCACCGCCGGGCGCGAGACCGTGCTGCACGCCCCGCTGCGCTGCGCCTTCAAGGCGGCGGAGCGATCGCTCCCGCGGGGCGTGGGGGGAGCTGGGTCTGTCTGAGGGTGCCCGTGGGGGTAGATTCAAAGGGAAAGCCAAAGGGAAAACACAAAAACACCGTTTCGGGGTCCTCAAAAACACGCACGAATTGCTTGGAGCCGGACCCCTTGCTTAAACTTCTGGTGCGGGAAACAAAAGGAAGCCAACCGCCAAAGGGACCTAATTTTGAAACATCCACTTGTTGAAGGGCTGCCATCGATGGTTTGCCATCTTCAAGCTTCAACATGGAGCCCCACAAAACGGCCGCCTAAAGGAGAATCCTCTAACATTGGCGGATGTTTGGGTTTCATTGAAATCTGCCTGAGTGTATCACATCGCCTGGATGACCACATAGATGGGTGTTTGGCCGATTTTCGGGCCAGGAAGCAGCATCTCCCACCTCGGATCGACTGGAGTCTTGGTCTGCAGCGAGATGCAGTGAGAGAGTGTTTGTGTCTGCTTTGCTTGCGCATGTCTAAATCACAAAGCGGTGTGCTAGAATTGGAAGCAGCTGTTAGGGTAAGTTTTTACTGGCGTCCAAACAAAAAGCACAACATCAGACAACCTTCAATGGGGTGTTCGGATTGCTGGTTCGGTATTTGGGCCTCCCCTTGTTGACGGTAAATGGGAACCCGCTAGCCTCCAAACCAGCAATTCTAAAACACCAATGAGCATCAAACAAAAATGCTAGAAGTCTTTTTTTTTGTTTCTTGTTTGGGGAGGATATTTCCCACAGAAGATCAGGAGTTCAGACCCAATTCTCCCACCTCTTGGGGCACCTGCACCACCAAGATGGTTGGTTTTCTTTTGGTCCTTGACAACCTCCAAACGGATCATTCGCAGCCGAGGAGCTGAACTCGCTGTGGGTCTGTGCCGGCATCCAAGGGGCACGACCTTGGGAAGGTTACCCAGAAGTCCCAGAAGTTCCCTTTCTTTGGGTGGTAGTTTGAATCGCTTTTTTTGGAGGGGGGGTGATGTTTGAAGGTGAAGTACACCCCGTAACCCTGCCGGCAAATAACTGTTGTTGAACCAGCCCCCTTTCGGTGTCAGCGCATTTCCCTTAAAAGGAGACCGCATCGGGTCTGGTTGTTTACTTCCCTGCAAATGAACGGAAGAAACACAAAAAGAAGTCCTTTTCCCAAAAAGATATGTCTGTTTAAAAGCGAAATGTTTTTAGGTTTACCTTGGGAATCATGGACCAGTTCCGGGGTTTCCTCAGAGTTGGGTATCCTTTCGTCTTGGTTTTGGAAGGTCGATCAATCAGAATTGAACGGGTGGTTGGCTAGCCAACCACTTCTGTAACACCCACGGAACCTCTCCTGTCCAAAAAGCGAGATCCTTCGGTGAATGGAGGTGGGTTGGGTGCTGGGCACAAGCCATCCGTGTAGCCAATCCATGTCCGAGGTTCTATCTGTGGCGGGTGGCGGTCTCAGCGTGAGGTCAAGTGCGTCGATTATGGCAAGCTTGAGCATTTCTGCAGGTCGGCATGTCTGTGTCTCAAATATGGGAACCCTAGAACGCGTGGTTTTCCCTTTTGGTTTTCCAATTAAACCCGTCACACCCACGTTGCCCACTTGCCATGGCAGACCAAGAAGGACACAATGTGTCGAATCATGGGAGACAGCCGTGGCCACAGGCACTGGTTGCCATTAGATCCGCCCTAATTTCGGGGAGACCCCTCTTTGTCTCCAAATTGGCGACCTCCTTTCAAAACTTTTGGATGGTTTAAACAGGTAAAGCAAAGCGGTTCTTCCTTTGGGACATGCCAGTTTGGCGCCACGAAAACTTGTCACATGGGCCGCATGGCTCTTTCCCAGCGAGCAGGGTTTCGAGGCGGTTCCAGTGTACATCACCTTTGAGCCAAGTTAAGAGGATTTCCTCCGCCGTAGGCAGGTGATTTCCAAAGGGGAAGTGTCGGTTTGCAGGCACCTTGTGTTTAACCCTTCTGCCACTTGATGTTTCGGCAGATTGGAGTTACCACCGGTTGGTTTTAATCTCTCTCTCCTTACACATGTCAGCCCCTTTAACGCTTTTCATGATTTGTGTCCCGCCAGACCTCGTTTGCAATCGCGATTCTGGTGGCGCGGCACGGTGCTGCAGGAGAGACGAAGGTCCCCTTCGACGGAGCCTTTGTAGACGACCATCAGGCAGGGTTTGTGCTCATTTCTGATACCATGGAGCCACCCTTGTGAAGAATTTGTCATTGGGATTGCCTTTGAGTGGTATCACAGATGTGGGCAATTCCCACTGCCACAAGGTCTTGAGCTGGGTCGGAAACAACTCTGCAAAGCCGCTCAGCTGAAGGGGGCTGAGCGATGGGAGAGTGTTCTGTATACAACCCCCTGGATATTTTTGTTTGGGGGGGCCTTCGCTTTGGCCCGACCCCTGTGAGCCCATGAGCCCAAAGGCAAAACGGAGGTCAACAAAAACAGGCTTGGCTTTCGAAAGACGGAGCCGCTTTGGGTTGGATGTGGATGGCATGTTGAAAAAACGGCACCTGGAAAGGTGTGGCCTTGGAGCACCCACCTTGCCGCTTGTCACCTGCTTCCCCGGATGAATGACCCTTGGTTGACAAATTGATTTTCGGGAGTGTTGGGGGACGCATCAATCCGCAGTTCTGAATTTTGGGTCGACATTCCTTGAAAGACATTGGGAGTACTTTGGGAACCGGATGGTTTCCTTCTGAAGCAATGGTTTCCTTTCGAGGTCAATTTTTGAGTTGAATGGACGCTGAATCCAGGGTCGACATCACCCATTGGCCCGTACCCGAGGTATCCAGCCGGCGAGGCCGATGTCCAGGCTCGTACAGCCTTGGCGAAGCCGGCCGGAGGATCCCCCAGTGAGGTTCCATGTTAGAGGGAGGGTAGGCTGCAGCCATACTTCTAAGGGGGGTAGTGGACATATTATAACTTTTACCATGGTTCTGACCTGCCAAGTTTGTTGGACATCCAAGCACAGGAGTGCCCCATTGACTCAACACAGCAAGCGAGCAGTACACAAATCTTCTACTGGTAGCCAAGGCTATAAGAGTACCCCAGCGACTGAATCACCTAAGGTTAGCCCACTCCTCCTTCCCAGCCTGTGGTTACCGTTGACACTGATCAAGGGGACATGAATGGAGAAGGCTATGCCTTCACGGGAGATTCCTTCGCACGAACGTGGGATTCCCTTTGGGTACCAATGGTGCCCTTCACGTTCGTAATCTTGGATGTTGTGGATGTTGCAGAAGCGGGTGGTTCTAGTTGGAAGTACAAGTACAGCTGTCGCGACCTTGAGGCTGGTTGAACATGGTGGGCATCAGCGATCACTGATGTAACTCACTCAGTCGCGGGATGAATCCGAGTTGAACGAATATGCTGAGATATATTAGCGAGCTCCCATTTCTATTTCACTTGACGGAACACCTCAAGTCGTTGTTGCTTTTGAATTGCAGGTCAGATGACTCATGTGCACAGATTTAAAGGGTGGATGATGGACCCATGTGTGTGTGTGTGTGTTTCCATTAGGGTACCCTTTGTCGGGTTGTTTTGAAAGGGGAACCAAAAGGACACCACCTACTTTGACGGTTTCCCTGTCCCAAGTACTTCGCCAAGCTTACAATGCCGAAAGATGGGGAAATGCATCGGGAGGTGTGGACGCTGATCTCCACACCAAGATATGGGGCGCGAAACAAGTGCCCACAGGACGGATGCGCACTGCTCTTGGCACTCTAATAGGTTTTGGAGGCCACTTTCTGTGATACCGAGAGAGCCACTTTAAAGTGACAAGACACAGGGATGACCTCCTTTGGTCTCGTAGGAAGGGCATTTTTCTGCAAACATGTGTTGAGCTGTTTTCTGCGGAGGCCGCGAGGCCCCTTTGTCGAACAAGCCCGCCGTTTCTTTGTCCCAGGGTTGGGCGACGTGGTTAACACCAAACCCTGGGCCCCGACAGGGAACCAAGCACAAGATTATTTGAGGTATTCAATCGGTTTGAACAGGGCGGCCCGAGTCTACCTTTTCTCTTCAGGAGTTCATCCCCCCAGACGCGGCTCGGCTGAGAAAGACCCGGGAGGTTGGCCCTTGGTCCATGTGCCATCGATGGAATTTGCGCCAGAATTGCCCTGCGCGCAGTTGGTGGCGGTTCTCCTTCAAACCA
Organism: Effrenium voratum; assembly: GCA_963377175.1. Classification (NCBI taxonomy): domain Eukaryota; class Dinophyceae; order Suessiales; family Symbiodiniaceae; genus Effrenium; species Effrenium voratum. The sequence goes on along the minus strand of CAUJNA010000894.1, from coordinate 35,900 downwards.
ACTTGATTCAGAGGATGTCGCTTCAATAGACCCAGTGCACATCTCGGCGTGCGTCAGGATGTGCGATTTCAAGATACATCTTTCCATGCTGGAACGAGTACGGTCCAGCCTGGAAAGCCGACCACTCCACTGAAACTGGCCCCACAATCGCAACCCAAAACACATCAGAGCCAGCCCTCCTCAAGCCTCAACTCCAAGAACCCCAGTGCCGAACTCGTCCCCAAAAACTGTTGACATCTCCATCCCACTTTTTTCTCTTGAAGACATCGCGTCTCAGGTGCGGCGGAAGATCTCTGAGGAGTTGCCGGGCGCCTTCTGCGAGCTCACGGGTCATGATCGTGCCAGGCATCCGCGGGCCGGGCGTTTGCTTTGTGCGGGTGTGTCTAAGGCCATCCGGGGTATGCGCGCTGTGTGCATGTGTGTGGGTGTGCGCGTGTATAATCACCTGGCCTTCCAAGTTGCGTGCAATTCCCAGTGTGTGTGTGTGTGTGTGTCTGCGTGTGGACGCCGTCCGAAGGAGTTTCACTCTCATCAGCAGGGGGGCAACCCCCCAGTGCAGTCGGTTGCCCAATGAAGAGGACTGAACCGAGAACTGATATGATCCCGGGACCTGGGGTCATGCATTTTTTACTTTGCCAATCGGTTTGAGGCATCTTTGACAATGAATGCACTGCTTGACCGCGCCTCACAAAGGTTATATACCCTTTATTCTTTTGACTTCTCAGCGCGTTGTTTGACTTGGTGGCCCCGTTTTCGATCAATTTGGTGGTTTTTCCGTTGTTCTCCCCATTTTGCTGATGTGGTTGGGTCCCTTGTTTCCTGCGTGTCGCCGGATGAGTATGTGAAGCTTGGCGAATACGGCAAAGCCAAAGTGGGCTAAAGCGTTAACCGCAGGTGGTCGCTTGTCTTGACTCTTCATAAGTGTCCACTTGGGCCACCATTTTGGCTCAAGTGGACTCTGACCTTCTGTCTTGTAATCTGAAATCTTTCTTTCCCCTCCTATCAAAGCCATGTACGCCCCCGCCTACGCTGGTGCCGCGGTTGCAGAGGCCAAGGCGAAGGCAAAGGCCTCCATGGCGAAGTACCTGGCAAGCCTCGTGAAGAAGGAGGAAGAAGGATGGACCGTCTTGGCTGCTGAGGTCCCCCAGGCACCTGACGAGCGGTTCTTCTCCAGCGCCGATGAGCTGGAGCAGGCCCCACTCATCCCAGCCAAGCGCAAGGCAGAGGACGAGTTGATGGCAGACTCAGCCCCTGGGGTGGCGCAGGTGCCGAAGGCCCTGACACGCCCCCCAGGGGCGTTCCTGGAGCTCCTAAACCCGCCGGAGAAGGATGTTCCCATGGAAGAACTCCTGGCGGAAGACGAGGAGGAGCTCCCGATGTCCGACACCAAGTGGCAGAGACGCCGTGATCTGATGGCGAAGGTCAGGGAGCAGGCGTCCTCGGAGGAGGATGAGGACCCCGCAGCCCCCCCGCCGGGGGGAAGCGTCTTCACCAAGGCCCTCAAAGTCTCTGAGGGCCTTTACCAATTCAGCGATGACCAGATGGCGGGCGACTTCCCGTGTTTTGATGCGACCACGGCCACTAGGCTCCGCCGACTGCAGGCCAAGGACGTCCAGCGGCTCCTGAGAGGCTTTGAGGGCCCCCAACTCAAGCAGGGGGGCCTGGAGCGTGTGGTGGAGGCGTTCTACATCGCCAAGATGAAGTATGAGCATGAGGCCCGGCTCAGCACCCCGGGACAGCAGGTCGGCAAGCGCGCTGGCCTGGGGTATGGGGGCCTGGAGAACCGCCCCTGGGTAAGGAGCCCACATCCTGGATCTGCCCCTGCTGCACCATGCCCTGGGTGAAGAAGGGCGCCAGGAAGTGTATGGGGTGCGGCAAGAAGACGGAGCCCATTGACATGGCGACCAACTCGGCCACCCTGGAGATGGCGGGCACGCACTGGCAGTTGACGGTGGATGACCAGGGCAATGCGGTCTGGACGGCGGCCTCCGCAGGTGCCGATGGCCCTGGGACCGGGCCCGCGACCTCAAGCTCAGCGCCTCGGTGGATGTCAGCGAGCTGGCCACCGACCCGATGGCATGCGAGAACCCGGACCAGGCAAGCTTCTCGGACTTTGTCCCCTCCTCGGTCCGGGCGGTGATCAGAAACTGCCCCATGGAGCTGGACGAGGATTTCCTGACGGCCCCAATGGGGGAGAGGCCTCCATTGCCGGGCGACAAGGAAGAGGGCCAGGAATGCAGGGCCTTCCACCCGTCGGCGGTGAAGGCTTTCAAAATCCAGACCCGGCTCAACGCCACCACCATTGCCCAGGAGGAGGCCAAGAAGGCAGACCAGGTGGCAGCGGTGGAGCGATCCGCGGCGGTCCTCCACGAGCTTCAAGGAGGGGCCATTGATGGAGGAGGCGATGGGGGCCTACTCCTCAAGAATTTGGACTTGGACCTTTTCCGGGAAAAACTGCTGGATAAGCTGGGCGCGGACTGGGGGAGGCCCACACCGGAGCTCCTCCAGGCCCAGACCACTGCGGAGGAGGCGAAGGCAAAGCACCAGGCCAGACAAGCGAAGGGCGCCCACGAGACCAGAATGCTTGAGCCCATCAAGCCCCATTCAGTGCGTGGCCTAACGAGGTCCGAGTTGCCATTGAGACGGGGGTCTTTGAGCCGACCACGGCATGGAGGGATTTCAGCATGGACGACCTCACGTCCCTCACGGACTCTTACCTCGAAGCCAAGGCGGTCATCTCGCTGGGTAGGAACCCCTTTCCGGCGGCCCTCCTGGCAGATCTGCCGGATCTGGCGGGGATCCCCATTCCAAAGGCGGGGGGCTCTGGTGCGGCGCGCCCAGGTGCCGAGGGCCCTGACAGGCAGCCCACCATCCCCCCAGCCTCGGGCTCTGGCGCGACGAGCTCAGGTGCCGAGGGCCCTGACAAGCCGTCTGCCACCCCAGGGGGCCTGGATACCCAGGACCCGGAGGTGCAGCTCGCGGTCCTGCGCTGGATGATGAGCAAACGGGTCGGAGAGGTCCGTATCTTTGCCCCGGACTGGGCCAACAACCTCACCAAGGTGAATCCGGAGGCGCTGGAGAGGGGTACGCACCCCAGGAACCACCAGGCGGGTGGACTCCCATGGGCCAGGTACTCCGTTGATGAGTTGAACCAGCAGGCTAAGGCGGGGGACCGACCCTACCCCGAGGACCTGCGTTCCATCTTCTGGGCGGCCCCCCACGATCCGGATGAGGACTTCCACTGGGCGCGCCAGATCTCGTCCTGGACACTTCCAGGCTTACTGGGGATGTTTGGTCACAGCTTCACCCTGCGCCAGCTCTGGGGAGTCTGGGAGTCCCTGCCACTGTTACAGGGCCCTAGGCAGCGGGGCCCGAAGAACAAGGCCCAGAATCAGATCCGCCTGGAGGGCTGGGAGACCCTGAAGGAAGACGCGCGGTGCTTCCTGAAGGAGGAGGGCCTTCCATTTCCGCAGACAGGACCGGAGTGGCGGTTGGTCTACCGGGCCATGGGCAAGGTCCTCGCGGCCCGGGCCTTCCTCACGGACACCCCGGCGGAGGTGATGCAGCTCCCGGTCCAGGACGTGGCGGACTCCAAGGAACAGATGATCCTCCGGGCGGTATGTGATGAGCGCATATCTGTCCCGGTGGAGAGTCTCCAGCAGTTCCCAGAGGTGTACAAGGCCCTCATGGACCGCATTGGAGGCCCGGGGGCCCTGGCGGAGGTGAAGGTCAATTGGCGCTGCAACACGAAGCAGTGGTGGGTCGGCGCAGTCCCCGACTCAGTAGCCCCCTCCATCTACCGCAAGCTCGGCTACACCAACGACATGATCAAGCTGATGGGCCTTGACCCCTCCGCCCCTGGGTGCCGGACAGGTGCCGATGGCCCTGACATCCGCCCCAGGGGAGGAGAGGGCGATGAGGGGATCGTTTACCCCCCCATCACATCGGACAACGTCCACGGCGTGGTGGGCAAGGACTACCGGAAGAAGAACTATCCGGCGGAGACGAAGCATGTCTTCTGGGCGCACATGGAGTGTGGCCTGGTCCTGAGCTCCGTCACCCCGTGGGAACTCATCCCGAAGACCAAAGGGGAGACCCGGGGGGGCTACATGTGCAAGTACTGCAAGGGGTACTGGCGCGCCGGGGGAGGGGGCACCCGCCTCCTCCAGATCCGGGCCGGCAAGGCCATCCTTCAGCTGGTGCTGGACGAGCCGCCGGAGGGCCTGTACAACCGCTGGGTCAAGGAGCGGTTGGAGTTCTACCGCCGGGTAGAGCCCTCGGCCCCGCTGCGGGATGTCTCCGTGGTGGACCAGAAAGTCCCCCGGTTTAGGTTCAGCCACGTCACCCAGACCGGCCACGTTTCAAACGCCATCTGGGAGCTGATTCTCCGGAATCCGGAGGCGGCGGCGCTCAAGCGCATTGATGACATTGCAAAGGGGGCCGTATGATCATACAGCACTGCGGCCATCCGGAACGGATTCGCAGCGCACCCCGGGGGGGACAGCTGCCGAAGGCGCTGATATCCCCCCCTGGGCACAGCACAGGCCTAGACCTGTACCAGGCGAGAAAAATTGGCGCGCTTGGGCTGGTCCGGGGTGCGCCTTGGCTCCCCTCCCTTGTTTGGTTCTTCCCTTTCCGGGGCGGCTCCCTGGGTCCCCCCCCCCTTTTTCCCCCGTTTCGGGATGGGCTTTCCGGGGTTTTTGGGGGCTCCCCTGTTGTTTGGTTGGGGTTTGCGCCTAGGAATTAGGCTCCTGGCTCGAGTGGATCACGATGATGTGGAGGCCCCGCCTCCCCTCCCCGTTTGGAACGACCTTCCTTGGGGTACCAACCGCGTTCCAGTTGATTTTGCATGACCTTGGATTTGCACCAGTGCAGTCGGACGGGGAAATCCTCGTGGCGTGCTGCCTGGAATGGGTCAAAAAGGACCAGGTTGCCAACCCGGATGCGGTGGTCTTTGACCCGCGACCGTGGACACGAATCGTGGGGCTGGCACCTGACGGCAACCATGTCCTGGTGGCCTCGGACACCTACAACTTGATCCTCGCAAGGATACTCGGCTCCCAACCACAACCGCTGGAGGAGGCGGATTTGGAGCTCGCTACTAAGACCCTGCAACAACTTCTGTTTCGTGCGGCAGGCGCCAGACAATCGCACACCTATTCTCCACTGGAAATGGAGCAGGCCATCCGGGACCGCGAGGAGTGGATCCTCTCCGGATCGATTGAGGCCCCGGATGTCCTGGCAGTGGCCAACAAGTGGCGGCATTGGAAACCAGGGAAGATCAAAACCCAATTGCCGACATCCCAACGAGCGTTGGAACAGCACTTGAGGGCCAGGTGGCTGGAACGCCTCCTGGGCTACTTCATTCCTTTCCGCCACCAGATCCCCTACATGCACCAGGTGATGGGGGCCAGGGAGCTGGAGGAGTTCGGCCACCTATTTGGAGATGCCCGGTTCCGGACCATCCGAGCACATTGCTTGGCCTATGAGGGCATGCGCAAGATCGGCTTCCAGAACCTCCCCTGGACGGCCGGTGACGTCCGGCACCTCATGAACCAGGCGGTCACGCTGGAGGTCACCCCGGCGAAGCTCCAGAAGTGGTGGGGCACTTTAAAGTGGCTCTCCATTAAACTCGGCATGCTCAACGTTGACGAACACAAACAGCTCCTGGCAAAGCGGAAAGCCATCCAAGAGACGCTGGTGGACACCCAGGTCAAGCCACAACGCAAAGCGGTGGTTCCGACCCGGGCGATTGTTTGGGCCCTGGAACAAGGGGCAGAAGGGGCCCCCTCGGAGAACCGGGTCCCTGAATTGACCAAAGCAGTAGACAGGTACATTATGGCGATGGCCAGGTTCAACCTGGCCTGCAGTGCGCGCTTCAACGACGTGCAGCACACCTCGCCGCAGACGGTCAGGTCCACGAGCAACACCCTGGAGCTGCTAGCCTGGCAGACAAAGACCACGTCGGCAGTGGCCATCAAACGGAACCCGGTCCCGCTCATCGCCCCATTATTCTCTTTCTCGGGGGCCAGATGGTGGATCCCCTTGGAGAGGTGGTGGAAGAGATTCAGGGCCTCGGAGGAGTTTCGCGAGATGGACTACCTGATCCCCACGATCAACAAGGACAGGACGGGTTTCATCCCCCGCCCAGGCACCCCAGACAGGTCCCTGAGGTGGCTCAAAGACGCCTTGGGGAAGCAGGGCGCGCCAGCCAAGGATGTGGCTGAACTTTCGTGGTACTCCTTCCGGGTCTTCATGCCGGATTGTGCATTCCAGGCGCACATACCGAGGGACCAACGCCAGTACCTGGGAAACTGGTTCAAGGAGTCCACGGCGGACGTCTACACCCGAGAGAAGCGACACGTGGTGTGCTCCATCTGGGACCAGGTTCTCCAGAAGCTCCCGTCCATGCAACTCGAGGCAGGAAGGGCGGTCCGAGTCGACCTCGGACATGAGGACTGGGAGGACAAGGTGGAGTGCCCTGCCTCACCGAAGGCCTTGTTCAAGGAAGTCCCGGACACACCGCCCTCAAATGCCAGCTGGGATGTGATCCCCGCCGACAAGCCGGCCATCACCAAGGTGGCTGCAGATGAGGTGCCCCCGCCTCGGGGTCCACTGACGGTGATTGCCACCACGGCCCGAAAGGGTCCCACCAAAGCCTACAGCATGCACCTACTGGACACGGATGGAGTCACAGTGGGGTGCGGCTGGAGGCCGGGGCCGCTCAAGATTTCGGAGCTGGCAGAGCAGGATTTCCATGCTGAGCCGGAGATGTACCTGGGATGCACCAGATGTTTCCGGCATTTCACCTTCCCGAACACGTGGATGGCCGTGGAGCCCTATGCAGCACAGGACTCCGAGGCCTCCATCTCCCTCTCCTCGGACACCGACGAGAGCGTGGACACTCAGTCGGACAAGGAGGCGATCGTCCTCCCGGAAATTGAGTGAGGGGTGGATAGAGCAGGTGCCGAGGGCCCTGACACTCTTCCCCCCGTTCCTCAAGGCAAGACGGCAGGGGGAGAGGGCGCAGGTGCCGAGGGCCCTGAGACGCCCTCCCAGGCACCCCCCAGGGCCCGCAGCAGGACAGTTGCACGCACAGGTGCCGAGGGCCCTGAGATGCGACAGCGGGACCCCACGGCATACGGGGAAGGAGGACCTCCCCAACGACCAGCTCGTCCGTTGGTATTGGCAGCTGATGCGATCCGTCCGTTGGGAATGGCATCAATCCTACTCCCATCAGCTGCTGAGGGGAGCTGCCCAGTGGAGCTGGGCAATCCTCCCATTTTGGCACTAACCCTTATGCGGCAAAAAGGAGGCACCGTTTTGCGAATAAGGCCTCAGTAGCACCAGAGTGGTGCTTTGAAGAGTCTGGGCTAAAGCGTTAACCGCAGGTGGTCGCTTGTCTTGACTCTTCATAAGTGTCCACTTGGGCCACCATTTTGGCTCAAGTGGACTCTGACCTTCTGTCTTGTAATCTGAAATCCCGCCCACCCACACCATGGCGGTGCCGCCGGATGAGTTGGTGGCACCACCACAGGAGATTCCCGGAGTGTACACGGACGCAGTGGCCAAGCTCCACAAGACCGCCAGGAACCTCATGGTCCTCAAGGGCATCCCGTGGTTCATCCAAGCGACGCTGTCGGATGAGGGCTTTGTCTCGATGGAGGACCTCGCGACCCGGTGGGACTCGCCCGACCGGGCAAGGGAGACGGCGCCGGGGGAGTTGGGCTTCGCCCCCAACAACCACCACTACACGGATGTGACCTCCCGGCTGATCGCGGCCCGTATGTTCCAGGTGGTTCACGCGGCTCAACGATCCATGGGAGTGGGGGCACATGCAACATCGGGACCCGGGCCGCACACGCCCGGGGACACGGCCCCGAATCTCACGGTCTCGTGTGAACGGGGACAGCTGGAGAGGGTTTGGGAGGAGAAGACCAAACTCACCAAACCCAAGCTGGCCCTGCAAGGAAGCGACCAGCTGATGAAGCGCCAGTTCAAGCTCTGCGCAGGAGGCGAGATCGGCTTCATCCCCATGAAATACCTGGTAAGCGCACTCCCGGAACCAGGAGAACGGCCATGGAAGACCGCCAAGAAGACCACGGTTGATGGCTGGGACCGGGAGGACGAGGTGGAAGAGCGGGGCGAGCCGAAAACTCGCCACCAACTCGAGAGGATGCACGCGGTGTTCCGCAACACCCTCCTTATGTGCGTCCTCTCGTTTCCGCAGTTCGGCCAGTTCGACATCACCCGGGAGGACCTGGAGAGCTGGTACGAGTGGTTCTATGGGGAGGACATCGGGGGCCGTTTTCCCCCGCCAGAGGACCACGTCCTGGCAATTGCCGAACGCAACGCATGGCGGAAGATTCACGAGCAGATGCACGAGGGCAGCACCCTCAAGGCGGCCATGCTGTCGGTCAGGCAGGACACATTGTTTTGGACACGTGAGGTCTATGAGAAGATCAGGACCTTTTCCAGGGGCCGCCCACAAACCAGGACATCCATGGACTACGCACCATCCCAGAAGGGCAAGAACAAGTCCAAGGGCAAGGGGAAGTCTAGGGGCAAGCCTGGGAGCAAAGGGAAAGGTAAGCCCCCCCAGCCGAACAATCAGGCGTCCAGGGGCGGTAACAAGCAGGCGGCCACCGATCCGAAAGGGAACCAGTTCTGTAACAACTGGATGCGCGGGCGCTGCCCGGGCAACTGCGGACGCACCCACAAGTGCAACCTCATCCTGGCAACGGGCCGCATCTGCCTGGGAGACCACCTCCCGCAGGACTGCCCGGGTTGACTAGGGGCGCTGACCCCGACCCCCCGGGAGGCCTCAGGTGCCGAGGGCCAGCTGAAAGGCGCTGGCCCCCTTCATTCAGCCCAACCGAGCTCTTATAAAAAACCACCGGGTCCTGCTTGATGATGTTGGGCGCCGGAAGTGGGATCGGCTGCCTCCTGGGCGTGATCCTTGGCGTTGCGGTGTGCTGCCAGTTATCCGGCAATCGGGCCTGCTGGGCGCGGCCCCCCGTGTCAGGGTTCTTGGCCGTCCCTGCCGTTTCAGGGCCCTCGGCACCCGTGGCACGGGGCTGAGGCGCCGCCGTTGTGCCCGCTGTGTGGTTGTTCTGACCCCAGCGAGGGTGTTGTGCACGCTGGTTCTGCCGTCCCCATCCTTGTTCCGCCGAGGATGGCCGCCACCTGGCCTGTCCCCCCCCTGTGTCAGGGCCCTCGGCACCTGCAGGAGGGGGCTCATGTGCCTGCTTGGGGCGTTTGCGCCCCCTCTCGCCCCCCCGGGCCTTATCAGCCCCTGACAAGTCCCACGGAGCCGTCGCCGGGATGGGACACCTTCCCGTGGATGGAGAACATCCCGGAGCGTTTGGTACAGCGGCTGAGATGGACACAGGGCACATCACCCAAAGTTCCATCCAGTGGGCCCATTATTGTCCTGCTCTATGCAGGCAAGGAAGACCCAACTTCCTTGGACAGCTGTCTTCATGCCAACTACCCACACCTTTCCAGCATGGTGGTGGCGGTAGACATCCTACGATCGGGACCAAAAGGGAACCACGACATGCTCCAACCCGAGCTGTATGGAGCTCTCTGCACGGCAGCAAAGCAGGGCCGAGTGGTCTTCATTGGAGGAGGACCCAACTGCAGGACATGGTCCATCCTGCGCCACATACCAAAACCGGGGGCCCCCACCCCGGTGCGAGGGCGCACTCGAGAGACACTTTGGGGCCTCCCACACCTGGACCAGGCCGCCCAGACTCAGCTTGATGATGACAGTATCCTCATTTTGAGGCAGATGTACATCACCAGCCTGGCAAGGGCCTCAAGAGCGGCGGTTTCTCTGCCAGGGCCAAAGTCCTTCTTGGAGCACCCGGAGGACCCAGTGGTGAGCAGCTCGCTGCCCAAAGCCAAGGAATGCTCATCCTTCTGGATCACGGAGGAGGGGCAGCTTTGGATGGAGGAAAACTCCTTGACAGCAATCTCCTTCGACCAGTGCCGCCTGGGCCAGCTGGTCAAGAAGGCCACTACGCTAGCCACGGATCTCCCAATTCAGGATTGGGATCAAATGCGGTGCACGCATCAGTCACATGTGGGCACCAACGAGTCCTCGACTCTTAGCAGATACCCTTGGGATATGATGGCAGGCCTGGCCAAAGCCATCGCTGTGTCACTCGCAGCGCCGGGGCACATCCGGATCCCCTCACAATTCCCGGGAAACCCTAAGGAACCACCTAAGGGGCGGGGGTCGGACCCCCCGGAGGGCCCTTCCCCCCGGGGGAAACGGGGACCCAATCAGGGAGGCGGTCCCTCCTCATCACACCAGGGCCCAAAGCCCGGAGGCAAGAATGCCCCGAAGCCCCGCCAGCACGGGCACATCCACCTTGAGGCAGACACCGTAAGCCCTCGTGGAACAATGAACCCAGACTTCCCATCTCCCATGCCCCCGATGGCCGGAGATGCGGAACAACTGGGGAAGGAAGAACATGGGGACCAGGTCCTGGACCGCCCCGAATGCCTGCCCGCTTTCAGGGTCCCACGCCTCATTGACCGAGTTGCGATTGTCCAATTGGGTTTCCGCTCACGCCCCCTGAGGGATGGGGGGGGGAAACCTTCCCCGGGGAGGCTCAACCCCCCCTTTCGGAGAATTTCCCCTTTGGCTACTTTGGGCGCCCTGATCATGACCCTTACCCGGCCCTGGATTGACAAGGTCCGAATGTCCCTGGCATCAGGTGCCACCACACACCCCTTCCAGGAAGCCGACCTCGATGAGCTGCGGGCTATCCTGGGACCTAGGCACCTCCATGAACGATGCCCAGGGCAACCCTTCCTCCTGGACCTAGTTTCGCACTTGGCATCCCTTTCAGGTGACCCTGATTGGGAGTTCCCCCTGACACTGAAAGAGGGGGTCCCCTTGGGAGTCTCGGACCCTACCTTGACCTCCCCCGGAGTTTGGCCGACTAAGGAGGAGCTTAAGGGAGAAGCCTGGCTGGGGGAAGACCCCCCCCCGCCGGTGGCCCATGATAACTACCCAACGGCTGAACTCTTTGCCAGTGAAATCGAGGCAACCTTTTACGAGGAACGAGCCTTGGACATGGTGGACGGGCCCTTCACCCGGTCGGAGGCGGCAGAGAGGTGCCGCTGCAAACCGGAGGAACTTTGCCCGGGCCCCCTTGCGGGGATTGATGAGTCAGACAAGATCAGGACGATCTACGATGGCTCGAAAGGGGGAGCCAACGCACACATCCAGGCTCATACGGGGGAGAAGACCACTGCACCGATGGTTGGAGACTGCCTCCACGCCATCCACTGGCTCAGGACAGCGACGGACCATCCCCATCTACTTCGAGCCACGCTCTCGAGCACTGAGGAGAGACCTCGGGATGTTCACCAGCCGGTGCAGGGGCAGTCCCCAGGTGCCGAGGGCCCTGAGAGGGACCCCCACAGCACCAGCCTGCCCCCCAGGGCCGAGGGGCCTGATCGGGGCAGGGGGATGATGGATACCTCCGGCGGCCTGGACGTCTCTCTGGGGTCGACACCCTCAGGGAAGGGACCACTCCCAGGTGCCGAGGGCCCTGATAGGAGGGCCCCCTTCCCCCCAACCCCCCCGGGCACGGAACGCCCTGGGGGGATCAGGGGGGAACCCCTGATGTGGCAGCCGCCGACACAGGGGGAAACCTTCATCATCCTCAAGGCGGATGTCACCAAGGCCCACAGGCGTATAAAAGTGCTCCCGAAAGACTGGAAATACCAGGTGGCCTGCATCCAAAACCGGTGGTGGGTCAACAGAGTGGGCACGTACGGCATGGCCTCGGCACAACTGTACTGGGGAAGAAAGGCATCCTTGGTGCTCAGACTCTTGTACTACATCTTCCCTCAGGTGGACTGGCACTTAGTCTTTGTGGACGACTACTGCTGGGTCCTCAGATGCAGCCGGGCGGACTGGGACGCCACAGCCATCCTGGCTACACTGCTGGCGCTGGGAGTCCCGCTTTCCTGGAAAAGACGGCGCTCTCCCCGATCAATACCTGGTTGGGCTTTGTGGTGGACCCAATCACGCCCTGTGTACTGCTGGCTCCAGTCAAACACGTCATAATCCTGGCCACTCTTAAACGGCTGGCCCAGGGGGACATCTTCACCAGCAAGGAGGTGGAACAAGCCCTAGGCCGTATTCAATGGGCTACTTCGGCATGCCCATTGACGAAACCTTTCCTCCAGCCCTTTTGGAGCTGGAAGAAGGCCTGCACCACTTCGGGCAGGCCACCGAAGCTGGTTCGTGCTCTGGCCATCCTTTTGGGGAGACTCTTCAACCAGAGGTTCCCACTGGCATCTCCGTTTGCTCCCACACTCCCATGGACGGGGGCATCTGATGCGGGAGCTGGCAGACAGGCAGACCATGCATGGGTTGGTGGTTGGTGCTCGGACGTGCCCAACCCCGACAAGTCCCGTGTGAAGTGGTTCCAGCACAGAATCACACCGGAGGGCGAGCCGTGGGCCTTCACTACTGGGGACCCGCAGCGGGCGATAGCGGCCTTGGAGCTCTTCGGCCTCCTCCTTTTGGTGAGGGCCGTTCTGCTTTGTGCAGCCGGCTCGGCTTCTCACACTAGGATCCTGGTTGCTCGTGATAACCAGGGAAATGTTTTCTCCCTTCTTAACGATTCCACTCGCAGGATGCCCAATGCGGCCATCCTCATGGAAATTGTGCTAACGCTGCATGACCAGCAGGTCATGTTGGGGCCGTCGCATGTGAAGCGCGACTTTAACACGTGGGCGGATGAACTTACTCATCCGGACCCGCAATTTCCGACTGAGAACCGGGTCTTCCCCTCAGTCGAAGCGAATTGATCACACTGATCTTCGCTACTTTCCTTCCTCACCCATGATGCCGGGAGGGCATCCGGTGAGGTGGGAGGATTCCTCCCTCGCTGTGGGAGTGGCATCAATCCTACTCCCATCAGCTGCTGAGGGGAGCTGCCCAGTGGAGCTGGGCAATCCTCCCATTTTGGCACTAACCCTTATACGGCAAAAAGGAGGCACCGTTTTGCGAATAAGGCCTCAGTAGCACCAGAGTGGTGCTTTGAAGAGTCATGGGGATGGCACAATCTCAGACACATTGTGTCATCAGGGCTACAAAGCACTCGTTGTCGTTTTCGCAGTATTAGGCATTGGCCACTTTTAAAAGGATTCAACACAGATTGTTTAAACCTTGGGTGTTCAATTTGAACATGTGTGTATAAGTATGGGGTTGGCCCAGCCTCGCAGAACTGCACAATTACCAGTCACAGGGTTTTCTTGAAGCGGCACGACGGTGCGCTCGGAACCCCAATCCGCAGCCCCTGCACAAAACATAGAAGTGGGTTGCTGTTTGCGTTGCCTTGGTGCCTGTCCAGGTGTGGAGGGACCAAACTCCTGGTGTGTACTGACAATTTGTGTCTTGCGCTTTGTCAACAATCGGTGTCCCTGTTGGGAGCACGGGGCGAGATTCTATCTGGTGAGGATTTACGCAGCTCATTTTGAGGAAGTCACACAGACCTGCGACGCAGGTGTCGAGTTCTGCACTTGCAGCTCTGGGGCGCGGCGGTGCCGTTGAACGTGTGCAAGCAAGGCTTCCTTCTGGACGCCGAGGCGAGCTTGAAGCGGAAGCACTGGCAAAGCAGGGGTAGATTTCATCCCAGACAGGGATTCCTAAATTTCAATGCTTGGCAGATTTGAACGTCGCCATTTGGGCCCGTTTTCTTTAAGTGGGGTGATGCTTAAGGGGAAATGCAGCGAGCCCCGATAGAATGCTCGCAGGGTAGGAACACCCCTCAGCCAGGGGTGTATTCATCCAGGGTTGACGGATGGAACCCACCAGTGATCAATTGGGGACCATAAATGTGTGTGCTTGTGAGGCCAATATCGGCGCCTGCCGGCGCCCTAGGCACGAGCTTGTGCCAGTGGAAACCACCAGGAATGTGAAAACGCCGCAGCTATTGTGCGAAATGACAATACTTCTGAACAGCGGCTTGGTTGTTTTGCTCAAAGTTGGATGATCGCGAGAGTGAAAGCCATGGACACCCCCACCCTTGCAGGCAAAGCCAAAGAGGAGGTTGCTCGCATGAGCCTGGGTCAAGGGTATCCATGATGTTTTAGTACTTGCTTCAAGCCGGACTTCAGTGACTGGGAACCCTCTGTCCATTTCTCCCTGATTGCTGTGTATCTTCAGACAAAGCGAAATCCACAAAACAAGCAGAATCGACGTGGCCCATTGTTCGACGAAAGCACATTGACCTCGTTCATTTGTCCCAACGGAACATCAAGAATCCATCTCTAATCCATGGGCTCGCTTTTGTTGGGCGCCAAGGTTTGCGACTCCGAAGCTTTTGGGCTGTTTGGTTCCAGACTCTGTACAATGTTGGCCGTACCCCGCTTCCCTGCCCCACTAGCGCTTTTTGGACTGGGCCCAATGTGTTGACTTCTTTTGGGGGCAATCGAAGTCGACTGGGGTTCTTTTTCTTTAGCCTACCACTCGAAGGTAAAATCGGGCCCCTTGGATGCTCCAGGAGTTGGCTAACTGGTTGGCAACCCTCCGATTGACGCCCAGTTGACCCTCAGTTAACCTCCTGTCAGCCCTTGTAACAAACAAAGTTCACGAGCAATGTAGCTGACTCCCGGGCCATCTAAGCTGTTAGAGACCTCCAATTGGCCGAAACAGCAACCTGGGTTGATAAAGAGTTGCAGCTAACAGTCCCAGCCATAAATAGGTGAGGCCACCCTTCTGACTCTTTACATGGAATTGGCATTGGTCGAATCCAATTTGTAACAAAAGGGTTCCACCACTAAAGCAGTGGGGGTGAACCTGGGCCCTTCTTAACGGGTCTATCCGTCAAATGATGCTAGGTCTTCATGAAACAAATTGATACCACACTCCGAGGCGGGGATTGGCTGGCGGCACCGTCGGTGGAGGGCGCGATTGCCAGCGGCCTGGCCATGGGGGAGGCTGCCTGTCGCGATCCGATCACAAGAGCCCATCGGGGGATGCTCGGTCGAACTGCCACATGATTTTGCTGCTTGATTTGGGAAGGACAAGAGAGGAGGCACCACTTTTTCCCACCAAAACCGAAGCGCTCACCCATTTTGCTCACAAAGGGCATCCCTGGACCACTAAAGCGCACCTTCTGGTGGGTTCCATGTTAGGGTCTGTGGTTTGGAGAGGTAAGACCGATTCGGGTATAGACGGTTAGAATTGATTCGGGTGTTTGGGGTTGATGAATTCTTTTCGGGTTCCCGAAAAAGACACCCTCTCAGAGAATCCCTTCCCCCAATTCATTTCCTGTCAGATCGATTTCTTGTCAGCTCGATGTTTCGCAGCCCCCAAAAGGAACAAGAATGCCAGCCCAGGTTTGGGGGGCTCAAATGGCTGAGCCCTTGCCTTGAGATAAGCAGAACAAAGATCGATAGATCGCAGAACACCGTCGCTGTCGCGCGGCCAACCGGGGTTGCGGGCATCCAGCGCAGGCCATTGCTGGGGAGGCGCTTGTCAGCTCCCAAGTCCCCCTCTTCCAGGCGCGGAAGGCTCCAAAATGGAAGCTCCCTTCGTCCCAAACACATCCCAAACAGCCACGTGCAAAGAGGTTTGATTTTTGGCGAACGGAACCTACAAGTAGTGGACATGAGGTACAGAAGAGGTTTCCAATCAAAGCCATCATACAACCAGAAGCAAACTCCTTATACAGTGTTGGGTTCCTTGGATGCCAAATCAAACGTGGCAGGGCCCGTTTTTTCCTATGAACAGGGCAAGCTTTTCAGAGGTGATTCCCGTTCTTCCGGGCCCAACCGGTTTTTGGGCTCCTCCATTTTGACTTTCGGTTCATGGGCCCCAAAAAGCAGGCTGGTTGAAAAGCAGATTGAGAGAATTCCTGGGATGCGCTTGGCTGGAGGCCTTCCAGGCTCCTGCGATTGGCAGCTTTGCAGAAGACAAGCCGGCCGCCAAGGTGTGGCATTTTTTTTGGGTGGGGTGGGGTGGCAAGCGACGTTCCTTGCGCCAATTTTGACACTCCTGTAGATTCCCATGGACCCAAAAGGCCATCCTGTTCAGAGGAATTGGCCCCTCCTTTTTGGATTTTCATTCGCAGCTGAGTACACGGCCAGGCCCTGGTTCTCTTTAAAGGGAGTCCAAAAGGAGGCTGTTTAAGCAAAAATGGCTTCAACGTATTTCAACAATGGCAAGTGCATCCTGCGGGTGTACTGAGCATCATGTAAACACTGATAGCTCCCTGCTCACTTCAGCCATTTTGGCAGGTGTTCTCAGGCGCTTTTTTCCGCGCGCCTGTCTTTTGGAGGGTCCCCATTTCGGGGCGCTGTTCAGAGCGACCATTGGGTTGTTCTCCTTGAGGACGCATCAAGAAGAGCCTTGCAGGCAGAGTCCTCCCGAGAGAAGAAAGGAGCCTCTTGGATGCACTGGCGGCCAAGCAGTTGGGGAGAACAAACTCGCATGGTTCTAGTACCTGATCTTGGTAAAACTAAAGGTCAAGAGCCTTTTTGGCACTGCTTACACGTGACATTGTAATTGTCTAAGGATCTCTCTTGGAGGAAAGTGGTCTTCCAAAACCCCAGTCATGTTCCAGGTCAGTGGGAGAGTATTTCAGCTTCACAATTGTAGAAATTGCATGTGCATAGAGCAATGCCACCGCATCTTGAGCCGACAAAGTTCCAGGTATCTGTGGCTCAATTCATGCCACGGGCGGCGTAGTTGTGGGTTGGCGCCAACCACTGGCATTGGCCCCTGAATCCATATTTTTGTTGCAGGCTTTCCTTTCAACGCCCACCGAAAAGAACCGGGCGCGCTGTTGGTTGAGACTCTGGCCTCCTTTAAAGGGAGATCATGCATAGAGATCCCCCCCAAAAAAAAACAAGAAGAAGGGCGGTGTTCCCTTCCAACAAAAAAGGATCAGCCTCAAACAATACAACCCTAAATGCCGTTGGGCGAATCCCTTGTTTAGACATATTTCAAGCACTATGGCCTAAAACGAATCCTTTTGCCTATCTGACAAGGTTTGGAACTTCGCCTTCGGCGCCAACCTCAGCCCCTGGAAGCTGCGCACGAAGCGAGGCATCGCCCCGCTGGAGCAGGCGGAGCACAAGCCACGCACCTTTGTTTGGGGACGCCCCCCCTGCTCTTTTTAAGGGAACCCAATTTGGAGGCTTTGTCTGTGCGACGGTCAGGTTGAGGCGTCTGGAGTGCATTGGCATGCAGTGCAATTCCCGGAAGATGGGAGACACTCCTAAAGACCCCCTGGTCGATTAATGCAGGGGTGTCCCCTCAAAGACAGGATCTTTCACCTTGGGGAACCACCCTGATTAATCCTGGGTCGAAATGATTTGTAAATAATGATAGCGTCGTTTGGAGGCGCCATGGCTCTCGCATAGACATTGGGGAACTGTGCAAATTCTGATAATTTTTCTTGGTAGGAAATATGGGAACCCGGCTATTGCATTTCCGGCGGCAAACGAGGACAACTAGGTCCAAAACAACCGGGGGGGATCTTTGGGGTGCGCAGGTGCCCGGGAAACTTCCAGGCTGGCGACTGGCCGGGTGCCCAATCGGGCGAGGGCGCCCTTGGCTTTTGGAACCGACTTCCAACTTTGGACTTTGGGGATTCTGCGGGGATTAAGTTCGACTTTTGGGGCACACGACGAACTTTCTGTTTCAACAAATTAGGGCCTGGTCGGTTTTGGCACATTATGACGTGTTTGTTTCGCTGTCATAGAAGTCGGGGCGCAACAAGGGTACCATGCTTTTGCCAATCCTGACCCTGGGGTGGTTCAACTAAATCGGGAAACTGGATGGGTTCCAAAGGCGACGGTAATGCTGGCTGCAGATGAATCAACCTGGCTTCAGGGGAATTTGCAGCAACCCACCAGGTTGAGGACGCCCCCTTTTCGCGACTGTAAATCAGATTAAAGGGGGAAAAAAGGAAAACCAACCATCCTTAAGGGTTCCCTATTTTGAGCAACAAAACGGAACCGGGCCCGAGGAACTCCGCCGACTGAGGCAGCGTTCCCCCCCCCCCCCAACAACGCGACACTCAGCTCCCGGTCAAGGGAGCATCGTCGACCTCAGGTCTTCAATCACAAAGGCGGCATGGGCAACATCGAGCCTTTGGAGCGGTGTACAGCGCAGGGCGAGGATCCGGGGGCGGTGCACGGGCAGCTTGGAAAGGACCGAGGGGAAAGGCCTTTGGGCTTTGACAGGGCCTCTACACTTCAGAAGCCTAAATGCCGAATTACTTAGAATGGGGTTGTGGGTCACTCTTAAACCCAACTTAGTCATGATTGCAGGAGAGAAGACAAACATATTTTGTTTGAAGCAGCCTTTTGCCGCTCTTCTCCCCGCCTTGTCAGGTATTGCTCTATGTTTTGGTTTGTTTGTTGGGTTGGCGGTTGGCCCACCTTGAAGTTTTGGTGGGTTGGTGTCTTCATCAACTTGTGTCAAGTGCATAAGGCTGCTCCTGCTGCTCAAGCCTCCAGACTTTGAGAAGCTGTGGCTTGGCAACCGGGCTCTTTTGGGTAAGGTTTGAAGGGACACCCTAAAGAAACCACGCATTCTTTGTGGTGCCCTATGTTCCGATCTGCTTTTGGAGATGGTTGAAATGTGTAATGAGCTTGGAAGAAACAACAGGTCGCACCCTCAGAGGGATTTGCCGGCTTAGCCCAGGTCCAAGATGGAGCACGAATACGTGACGACGGAGGTTGAGGTGGAAGCCTACGATGGCCGGGTCATTCGCGCTCGCGCCTTTGTGTCTCCCAAGGACTACAGGCGGGTTGCTGGCTAGCGCGTTGAGAAGAGGCTCAAAAGCCTGGAAGCGGTTTGAAGGGAGCCTGAAGGGAGAGGACCCGTTTTTGCGGGTTGTCTCATGTTCAGACCAACCCACTGGTGTTCAACAACCCCCCCCGCAATGGGCCGGGGTACAAACAGCGAGTTGGTCGATTCACCCTGACCGAAAACATGCCCGGCAGAAGTCCTGAAAGAACTCGCGTAGACCGGGTAGACTCCTTCAATCCCAGGTTTTCATTGTGACTCATACGCTTCACCGATACTTGCAACACTGTCGTCGCTATCAATCCAACGACTTTCAGCATCATTGGGCCTGCCAGGCCGAGCCTGCCAGTGATTCATGTCCACCGTTTTGCAAACGTATAGCCGGTATGTGATACCCTGGTCGGGGGCATGGGACACTGGCTTGCGAGACCGCCTGGAGCTGGACGAGATGTTTCCATCGGACTTTTCCCCGCCAAGAATGTCGACCGCGGATTCGTCACCCACAATCAACCCCGCGGATTCGGGGGTGGTTCCCGCAAAAGTGAAGGATCTCCTCTAAAGGGCCCAGGGGTTTGGGAGCCTGGGTTCCCAATCAAATCAGAGGTATCCACCCAAGAATCCTTCATTTCCCAAAGAAGGATTTGTCAGTCCGGACATGCCAGGCTTGCCACATACCCAAACCCGCCCGAGCGCTACATCAAGCTTATTCGCGATGGGGCCACTTGGCTCGCAATCTGACCCGAGCGCACGGGTTGCTGGGGCTCAGAAAGTGCATTCATGCAGCAAGTCTGGGGTTCGGCACAACCGAGAGTTGCCCATCATCGGGGCAGTGACTGGACATGTTCGATCGTGGATGCAAGGAGAAACCTTGTCCAGAAAGCTCCCCCAGAACGAACCAATCAAGATCTTTTCCCGCGCTGAGACATTTTCTTGCGCTGAGGCCTCGTTCTCTGTTGAGCCTCCCCCCCAACCCCCCCCAACCACTACTCCAAATCATCAAATAAGTGGTGGCTGCTCCCCTTTTGGATGTTTCCTACCACTGGAAAGCTCCAAGCAGAGCTGCGTTTTCCGTGCCCAGGCCTTCGGCTTTCCCCGAGGCCAGCAGCTCCAGCCTGCATGGCGAGTACCAAGCCTGGCTGCGGACAATCCCTGGCGCGCAGCAGCGAGGCGAGGTTTGCAGAGTCGCATCGAATCGGAGTGTGGGAAGCCAAGGGATGGGGTGGGATCCTTAAGAGCCAGTCGTAAGAATCATATTAATGATATGTCATTCAGCCCCTTTCACTCACATTCTTGGCTTCCAACATTCCAACCCATTGGGTGGGTCACAACCAAACCGATATGATATTTACTAGGGAGCCACCTCAAAAGTGGTTGGTGGACACGAATCCCCACCTACTGTAAATGGTGTCCATCAGAGGGTCCCCGGGTAAAGAATCATGCCGATATTTCAGCTGACCCCAGTTTTGCCTACTGTTGTAACCTGCCACCCTCCCACCAACTAACATGGAGCCTGACCGGTCGGGTTTTGAGGAAGACCATTTTTTGTAAAGGCTTGTTGGGGGAGGGTAAGGGGTCACTGGGGAGTTTTGTATCGCTTGATCTATCAGACATTCTAGATGAGCGTTTTCCAAAATCCCCCGCCCCCCCCCGCCCCCACCCCCACCCCCAGAGAGGCAACACGCGTGAACATTGCACCTGATGGTCCTCAGTTTGAGTAGCGACCCAGATCACTGCCAGGCGGCTTGACTGCTTGCGCATCCGCTTTGGGAGAATGACCCAGCAGATGCCTGGAAAATGCCCGGCCAAATGCGGATCAGGATTTTAGGTTAGCGAAATCCGGATTTGGATTGGGACCACCAGTCCTTTTGGCTCTTGGGTCATGGCTTTGGTTTGCCTGGAGTTTCCCACAAAAAGCAGTACCAAGCCTCAAATGCATGGTTTACGCACCCCACAGAGACTCGAAGGCGCGGAGTACTGGGACCATGCGGCTCGCCGAAGGCGCATGGGAGCCTCAAGAGAGATACGCACATGTCCGAGCCATATTGGTATGTTGGCATTCGAATGTATTCCAAGCAAAAAGTGACGGGCTATTCTTTTGGCTCAACTTGGCTATTTTCGGGTTGTCCTTTAAAAGTAACGCAAGAGAGGTTCTTCCATTGACGTACACAGCCAAATCTTGCTTGAATCTGCAAGAAGGCACATTGATGCCACAAGTTGTGGTCGATTTTCTGATGCAGTCTGCCTCGTGTTTCATGCCGCTGTAGGCTTGCTTTGCCTCTAGTCTCTTTGCTATGCGGCAAGCTCTGCTTCCATATAGCGAGTTTAATTTTAAGAGCAGAATACAAACTCACAACTGGTGAGTGATTGCCTATAAATGATGTCCACCAAAGGGTTCCGAATGAAACACATATCCACGGGATTTCTCACAGCTGAGATGCCCGCACTCTTTACGCAGTTGAGCATGCATCCTGTCTGGCAGGTGATTGCAAGGCGATGTGATCGGTTGACAACTAGAGTGACACGCCAAGCTCCTGCCAAAGATGCAGAAGCCTCAGCGGAATTGGGGCTGTGTCAAAGCCAGGATCTTTTTGGGATGAGTTTGAACAAGCAAAACAGGGAATTGATCATCTTCATGGGTTCCTGGTTTTGAGTCGTAAGTCGCAGCGGCGAAAATGGCCGAGCACCTGGCAGGCCATGCAACATGAGTCCAGGAACAGCTGGGTTCGCAGGTCGGGCGATGTTCAGGTGCCATGCGGCTTAGATTCTGACAAGGGATCTGACAAGCAGTCAAGCTAACTTGTGAGAAGCTGACTTCACCTGGGATCTTCTCCCATACTATTTTACGCTTGACTGCAAATGGGAGGGAATCTGAAAAGCATATTTTTGGTGTACCTTGGGATTGGGCCAACAAGTTGTCGCAGTCTGTCGTTAGTTTGGGTCCACCCAATTTCCTCACAAAATCCAGGCGGCTAATTCTCACGGAGGGCAGCATTGCGACCCTCACTACCTTCAAGCCACACATACACACAAGCCACTTGCCACTCGCGATTTGGGAGCCACCACGACTATGGCGATGGAACGTCTGGTGATGCCTTTCAATCCAGTCTTTTATGTCGGTTAACTCGCTTATCATAATCCTGACACAAGCATACATATTTTGCACATATGCCTTTCCACAGAGACACACACACACAAACACGCCATGCTTCTGAGAAGACAAAGGATGCACCTTTCGAAGCCACAAGCGCATGCGGCTCCTGTCAGCCCAGGACTGGGCGCTACCAGATGGCGCTGGAGCGGTTCGAGAAGATTCTGCGCTGAGCTCGGCTTGTGGTTTCGCAGTTCCTTTTGGTGAATTCGGTCAATTCACCAACCGAGAGTTCCTTATATGCAGCCCTAAGATGATGGTTGTCCCTTTGGTTTCCATTCAAGCCACAACAAGAAAGGCACCCCCAGGAAAAGACACACCCATGGTTTCCCTGAAAGGGTAGTCTTAAACATCACCTTTTGGGGCCACTCGGAGAGACTTTCCCTTTGGGTAATGTTTAAAAAGGGTAACTAAGAATGGCTCGTTTTGTTCCCCCGTACAACGTTTCCCAGTTTTGACACACAGCCACCTGTTGCCAATGGGCGAGGGATTTTGGTTGCAACCATCAGACCTCCCATGAAGCCACTTCACTGCCCTCATTTTGAGGATTTCCGCTGTTTCCGGAAGCGCAACTCCGGGCAAAGCTTTTTGGACGGTTTGCTGGGCAAAAAAGGACACCCAAAGCCCATAGCCAGCCTAAGCCACAGCCCCGTGCGGTGAGGCGCGGGCACGGTGTGGGCTTCTCAGCGCCCGGGCGCTCGGGAAATTGGTCGAGAAGGTTTTGGGCTGAATCCATGCATTTTTTTTTTTTTTTATGTTTTTTTTTATCAAAAAAGTCATAACATCTTCTCACAGGGACATCAAAGGCGGACTTTGCGCACATTTTCCGGCAAAAACAATGTTTTTCAGAAAATAATTGGGGGGGCCTTGACACCAACAGGAAGCCAACCATTTTCATCGGTCCACGATTTTGAAAGACGCCAATTTGTCAGGTTCGCGCTCGAACAGGCCCCGTTCGGATCGTGTCGCAAGGAGAAACCTCAAGGACACCCACGTTTTTTTTAAGATTGATTTGGCGAACATGGACGCCCCGCCCTTTTTCGATATTTGCTTGAAGGATCCATTCCAAGAATTGGGCATGGCTTGAGGTGGTGTGCTGCGGTTTCAATCTTTCATTCTAATCCCACAAAACCTAACCCTGAGCCCCAAACGCAGTTCCGCGATCAGGGATACATTAAACGAAAGGAGTGGTTCAAGTCTCATGTCACTTTCAATCTTCGCCGAGGTTCAACCTTTGGATGCTGTATGTGGACTACGGCTTCACGCTCGTGGCGCTCAACCGCTTTGAAGAGGCTAGTGCTGGGGGTTCCGCGACCTTTTCCCCTCGATGTGGGCTTGGATGCCCATAGGTCAACTTTTCCAGAGCAAGCTGGACGGATCCCTGCTCCGACACATAAGAGCTTCTGGTAGGCTGAGATGCTAAGGCACAAACGGCCTCGTTACTGTTTTGTTTCTTCCGTTGATTCAGACGCAACTCAGCTTGGTAGAACTCTCTCTCACTCTCTCCCTCCCCTCCCTCCCCTCCCCTCCCCTCCCCTCCCCTCCCCTCCCTCCCCTCCCCCTCTCCCTCACCTCCCCTCCCCTCCCTCCCTCCCTTCCCTCCTCCTCCCCTCCCCTCCCCTCCCCTAAAAAATGGTAAAAGTAGGGGGCCTGGGGGGTGGTCTGTTGATGGTCCCCTGTTGTGTTTTTTATATTCATCTCAAACCTATTAACCACCTTATTCGTTTTTTAAAGAGGGTTTTTAGGGAGCTTATTTATCGTTTTCGTTAAGGTAATCACTTGGGTAAATTGTCGCCTTGTTCATTGTTGGGCTGGGGGCCGACATTTTTTTCATTTGAAAGAGTTGGCCCTTTTAGTAGTTATCAAGTTCTGGGGTGTTGGTGGTGCATTTGGTTTCGGGTTCGTTCATCCCACTAACTTGGTCGTGCTTCTACCCCGTGCCACGGCTTCATCAACACCATCTACAAAAAGGCACGACTGGCTTGTTTATTGTCAAGGAGATGCGCATGTGTGCTCTCAATTTCAGCCTGACATGAGTGAGTTTCAGCATGTTGTTCAACATCCGGTGATGTAGCACCTTTTCTACTCAGTGAAAGCCCCAAGGATGGCATCTCCTATTTGCTTCTTTGTTCGGGATGGCGTCGTTCGCATGCACTACTCTCAAGCTGGCGAAATCTTTGACATGAACACCGACATTTCCGCTTGGCAGGACCCCAAGTTGTTCTGTCCTCGCAGAAGTCAGATTGAGAAGTGGCTGAAGTCTGACTTGGTTGGACTTGCCAACGCCGGCTATGTCTGCCGTTGTTCCATGCAGACCAAGAAGGCTGTCATCATTGATGTCATCATTGAACGGTGGGATGACATCATAGACGCTGTTCAACAGACGCACAATGAATTCTTGACAAGTGGAACTCACATCTCTAGCAACACAGTGGAGGAAGAGGAGGAAGAGGAGGAAGAGGAGGAAGAGGAGGAAGAGGAGGAAGAGGAGGAAGAGGAGGAAGAGGAGGAAGAGGAGGAAGAGGAGGAAGAGGAGGAAGAGGAGGAAGAGGTGGAAGAGGAGGAAGTGGAGGAAAAGGAGGAAGAGGAGGAAGAGGAGGAAGAGGTGGAAGAGGAGGAAGAGGAGGAAGAGGAGGAAGAGAAAACCGACGACGAGAGCGGTTCCGAGGTAGATGTCTATGCTGAGATGTTTGAGGTACCCTTTCCCGAGGGCTACCTACAGGATGCCTCTGACTTTAACAAGCCCAACGAGCCCGCTGTGAAAGTCCTGCTCTACCAACCCAATGGCAATTTCCTCTTCACCGTGCCCCTTGAGAACCCCCGCATCTGGGTTGCAGTGTTCAAGGGCATGGTGGTTGCCCAGATTATGGAGATGAACCCAAAGCCCATTGAATGCTTCGTCCTTCAAGCTGTCCTTTAATGGGGAGCGCTTGGACAATGAGCTCCACGTTGTGGATTGCATGGAGTGGGGCGACACCAAGTTGAAGATGACCCTCACATTGCTTCTCAAAGGGGGTGCATTGTTTGGGGGCAACCGCCCAAAGATCACCGAAGAAGTCTTGAAAAGCTTCTTGAAGCAGACCAAGGCAAACTACAACCGTCGCCTTGAGAAGGTTGATGAGGATGCTCCCACCAACGCACCCGCCCCCTTCCAGACCTTCGTCGTCGATGTGAGAGCCCAAATCAATGTCTTCAAGAACCGCTGTACCTCTGGAAACAACTGCGTCAAAGAGTTGCTAGATGGTGTGGAGGACACAAAGCTACGAACCATGAAGTCGGTCATGGGCACTCAAGACGGAACAACATCAGAGGAGAACATCGCCAGCATCTCTGAACTCTTAAGCGACAAGGTGGCTATCATCAAAGATGGGGTGCCAATCCTGAACAATTTGCGCATTGAGCTCACTGAGATGCTGATTGAACAGTTCGCCCAACATTATAGCAGAAACAAGGGGGGGAAGCTCCAGTACCACATGGAGAAGTATATCACTGACATCAATGAGGTGTTGAACATCCGTCAAGGGCGAAGGTCCAGTGAGAGTAGCCAACAGGAAGAGCCTGTGTCCAACTGTAGGCAGTCCTGAAATGGTCTCACATGAGGATACAAACCCCTCTTTGCAAAGCCCTGATTACCACCCGCAGATTTCCCGAGTACCACCCGCAGATTTCCCGAGCACCACCCGCAGATTTCCCAAGCACCACACGCAAAATTCCCGAGTACCGCCCGCAGATTTCCCGAGTGAGAAGCAAACAGCAATTAGTGGGGTTGTTGCATTTTGTGTGAGGGTAGTCCTCATGAGACAGTCGCTCCATATACTCACAAACCACGAAGCCTCGGTAAAATGCGCCTTTTGCATAGCAATGTGTCTGTTGATATTCGCCTTGTTTTCCATGTTTTTCCCCACATCCGCCATCGCGACAGGCGTGACGTTGGTGACTTCACTGTCGGGAAGCCAAGTGACAATCGCTGTCCGTATCGCTGTATACAACTGAATGCTTGTGTGTCAATACTGACGTTCTTTACAGTATGCATTTGCCAGACAAGTTTTGAGTGCTCGTCTCACATCACCAGCCATGGCTCTCTTTGATGACAGAGATGGTTTTGGTATCATCGCTTCACATGTCGCGCGAGACCCTCATGCTCGTGGCTACAAGGTGGGGTTCATTCAGGGACATCCACACATCCTCACAAATTATGGGTGCTACATTGCTTGGAGCAACGCTACTGAATTCATGGAGTTCTGTCGCGGTAACAATGTGGTAATTGTTCATGATATGGACGACGAAGCCTATGACATTGACAACATCGCAGAGATGGTGTTGCCCTACTACAACCTCTACTTGAACAGCGATGACAGGACAATGTGGCTTGACTTGTTCTGCGATGAAGTGGGCTTCACACCAATGCTTGACAGTGAGGATGGCAGGAACACATTCGCGCGCTTCGTGTGGGCAAATATCCCTTGCTGCGAGCGTGACAGGATTGAGAATATCTACAATTCCCAATCTGATAGCGATGTGAGTGACACCAGCAGCGAGGGCACAAGAGTGCCCCCAAGCATGCTAAGTGAAACCTCTGATGACGAGCCTTGAATGTTCTTCTCATGTGTGTGTATGCAATGATGACCCTTACATGTGTCCATTGCAAATTTGCCATCTCATGAACAGCTCGTTGATGGCATTATATACTTGTGTGAGTGCGTGACAGAAGGACAAAAAAAGGCAGGATTTGTGTGCGCTATCATTTAAATGCACCCGCGCAACACCTTTCTCAAAATGCTATCAGTATTTGTGGTCATCTGAGGTTGTGAAGTCATGGTCGTCAGCAACTACAATACAGAGCGCTACAAGGGCGGAGGGTCTCAGTTTCAAGCCAAACCCCAAACCCGAAACTCTTAGAAGACAAGAGAAACGAAAATACCACTAATCAAATCAGTAGGGATTTTATATAGTTCTTCCTGTTTATGTTTAACAAACCCATCACCCCAACCATCCCTTTTCCCTGATGGCAAACGTTGAGCAGTTTCTAAATGTTTCCCATTCCTAACCTTCCCACAATCCCCTTTGCATAATGGTCTGGGTTCCCATGTTTCAATGTTTGACCACAACCTCGTTCGCTTCCTATAATTCATTCCATATTTGCAGTAATCCACATCAAAATATTTCAAACCATGCATGAAGGGTTGTTCTTTCAAAAGGCCAGTTTGGGGGTTCTCTAGTATCCAATATTGGGGTTTGAAATAGTCAATGATTTCAAGGGTTTTCAAAACGATGCTGTTCGCGTAATCTATCTTTCGGACACCCATCGTCTTCGCTCGGCTGTATTCGGTGCATGGAGGAGATGCCCAAATCACATCAAAATCATTGACCCCAAGCTGTTTATAATCCCAACTCAAAATATCAGTATTGATATTTGCATTTTTCAAATCAAGGGAAATAACACTATAACCTAAATCTCTAGCTACCTTTCCAACACTACCTGTTACTGAAAATAATTCTAATAATTTCATATTATTAAAACTATTTAGATAATTATTTTATGGAATAATGCCCATAAGGCAGTGAAGTGAAAGCATCAATATAGAACCTTGTATTTTCATAATTACTCAGACTTTGCTTTACTTGAGACATTGAACATAATTGATGGTTGCGACTACGAATAAAATTATATGTTATTTCATGCTTTTTGTTTTGAAATAATGCCTCGTGGTAGTTCTGATACGACAGTTCTTTCTTAACCTTATGTTTTACTACACCTTTGGATTTCTTATGTTCATCATCCTCACCGTGAATTGTGAAGGCATATGATTTAGGTTTTAATCCGATGAATTTAGTAATGATTTTTCCATTCACTTCGTCCTTAAACATTCCTAAGACCTTCTTATTTGTTTTGTCAAAGCATGGATGTTCAGGTGGATAGTCGCTAAAATCCATGTGTTGCTTTATATCATTGAAATCCTTATAGACATCATCAGTCATTGTTTGAATTACATAACTGTCAGTATCAGTATAAACCAGTTTTATGTTTTCATTATACTTCTTTTTCAGTACATCATAGTATGACTGATACATGTGTAATTTGCTTAAATCTAAAATGCTCATTCCCAGGAAAATCGGTTTATCCAATTTCAGTTTTGCTTTAGTTTTTTCAACTCCTACCAGATTTTCATTTATAATACATCTGTTTTTGAATGTTGGATTATTAACACATTTTTCATATCTTACCTCATTATCAACTAATTCAAAATCCATATGGTTTCGCTTGTCTTCCATAGTTTTTCCGTACACCGCGTTATTCATTAATTTGAATAAATCTTTCTCAAAATCGCTTTTGGCTTCTTTCCTTTTACCAGTGTTGAAGTCAATCCACGGTTTCAACCATGCCCTCTGTTGAAATTTTATTATCCTATGGACTTTACCCATTTTCATTCCCATTTTCAAATAATACTGTAAAGTCTTGATATGAACCACATATTTTTCTTTATCCTTTAGATTTAATATTAACTTACTTGTTTTCTCGTCCTTGGGACTTTTACCATCATAATATATTTTGAAGACTTGCTTTTGATAGTCGGAAAGCATATTCACATTTACATTCATTATTTCAGGCGCTAGTGGATAGTCGGAGTGGAAATCATGCAATGTTTCGGGATATTCCAAATCAACTTCCATAATATAACCGAACTCATCGTTTTCATTCCATTTTTCAACAATGGGAGTTTTCTTTGCCCACTTGATATTTTTTAGCGGTAACTTCTGGGACATTGCCAAACCATACAAGTTATTAGCATCCAAGTAACTAATATAATTTGATGGCTTGTTCTCATCATATGCTTCCCCCATATACTTATTATTTGCCACTGCTAATTTATGACTTACCTGACACATACCACCTCTCATTCCCTTTTCAACCATCTCAAACATTTCTTGGTCATGCAATTGTTCTATTTCAACACCAGTTTTTAGAAGCATCGCGTCCCATGCGAAATTTGGCAACGTATAATAATGAGCGGGGTCTAAACCGTAGTATTCCATACACAAGTCTCTAAAGTTTTCAAATACATCGGTCAGTAGTAAAACATCAGTTCTTAAATACAAGTCGTGATACTGCCCGAGTGTTCTAATCCCGAAGTGCTTCCATACTTTCAGTGCCCTTTCATAATCTTTATCACTTACATGTTCCTCACTTAATTTACTGTAAAACGCTTCTTTCGGTGGTAAAGCCCTTTCCTTAAATCTTTCAAAATCATCAAAGTAGTCATAGGGATAAATACCCTTATCAGTCAATAAATCCAAATCTTCATCGGTTTTAACATACGGGTTTCTAACGCTGTATCTGAAATTGTTCTTCCAATTCTCACGCTTTTTATCATCCTCATATTTACTCAACTTCACCAACTTATCCAACGAAGACGATAAGAAACTGAAACTGTCCTTGAAACAAAGATTTTTAAAACCAAAGGTTATAAACTTTTCGCTGTTCTGAGCGATACATTCTATTTTAGAATTCTTGTTCAGTTCGTGAGCCTTGTTGATGATTAAGTGAGCATCATAGTTTTTAAGGTTATGAAGAAACACAGGGATTTTATAATATCTCATACTAAATCGTAGATTGCAGTCCTCGTGGGCGCAACCTCTATACTGTTCCGTAAAGTGGCAATGGTCCCAACACTCCTTTTCACCTTCCTCAAATTTGTTTCCTCAAATGAAGCAGTTAGTGGCATTATTGAAGTCCTCCCAGTCCTCCTCGGTTTCAATGCGGTCTTTGACCTGCTTCATTTTCTCAAAAACATCCCATTTCACTTTATGCATTCTTTTTAGAAACACATCCATACAATCTTCACCTCTGTATAAGTAAGGCTCACTACTTCCGGTTATAGCATTGACTACATTAATCATAAAACCACACGGACGATGATTTTGATATGATGTAGTTTTAGCTTTTGCCGATTTGCTTTTAACATCAATTGGCACGGTTAAACATTCAAAGTCAGCATAGATTACGAATGGAGCTTTAAGTTTCTTGAAATGGTTTTTGAATTCTATTGTTTCACCTGCTTTTGGCATTTCTATTTTTTGACCCTCAACTGCTAGACATCCCGGTTCTTCGTGTTTCTTTAAAAGTTCTTCGGACTTAAAACCATGTGAGCAGGTTCTACAGTGATACTTCTTCGCCTTCATCTTGTTAGTCTGACTACTCATTAACTTATCGTAATTTTTGATATAAGCGTAGTGTGATTTAACATCATCAGTCAATTTAATCAAATCGATTTTGTGTTGTGCTTGTGGGTTGTTGCTTCTTTTGTATAATAAAATAGTTTTTCTATTCGTATCGGGGTTTATGTAATAAACATTGACCGATATGTGTTTGTTCTGTTCTTCAAATAGTTCAATCTCATCATTACCTACTGGAAAGTTATTCCGTCCCATTTGATAAATTTGTCATCTACATATTTCTTATAATGATACATCTCGCAGGGATGGTCTTTTTTGTATAACTCATAAAATCCGCATTGAACGGAATATTTAAAACATAAGTCATCCTCGTTTTTAATGTTAATACAAGCCTTTTTGTTTGCCACCCAGTCGGGCAATGGAATAAAGGATGAACCACGGGTAGGATTGTACCTATCATAACTGATGACTAACTTTTCAACTTGGACAAGAACCAAACTCGACTGAACGTCTTCGACTACTTCAATTTGTGTCTCAATGTCGTGCCAATGTTGTTTAAGACGTTGTTCAACTCATCGGGATTATGAATATTGTATCTTCTGCTTCTTAACCTCCTTTGAATAAGTTCGTTGTCGGGATTTTTGAATGATAAATCGGTTTCCACGATTATTTTCATGTTCGGGTTTTGTTCAGGAATTCGGCCAGTCGTTGCTTCTGGTATTTTAAGTAGGATAAACCTTTCATCCCCTTTAATCTTATATCACTTACCGAGTAGGTGTTGGCGTATCCCTTGAACGCTTGTTGCTCGTCTGTGATTTTGGACTTGAATCGCTTGACATAATCCTGTAAGGGTCTGCCTCTCGTTAGTTTTAGATAATTAGCACCTTTCATTAAAAGGCCATGCTTTCTATATCCGTCACTCCTCGCCACTTCCTTGAGTTTCGTGTTCAATACGTTTGAAACTGGTTTGTTCTTATCATATCTGTAGGTCTTATCGCCTATTTTGAGTTTTTGTGTTTGCCTCCCTTCTTTTTGTATTAGTTCGCCTTGTTGGCTGTTTAAAATGAAATCTCTGATTTTTCCTTCTGTCATGGTAACCATAATACTATACTCTATATAATATAAGGTATTTTCTCTTTAAGTAGTTTTTCGGGCTGGGGTTGGCTGTTGGAGAAAATGGGTTTCGGGTTGAGAATGAACGCATTAATCTCATTAAGTGTTTTTAATAAGATGAATGATTATTATTTTTTCATAATGTGCATTGTCGCGAAGCTTGCGAACAAATTTTAGATTTCTTGTGTTTAGATAAATTTGATTTGCTTGATATCGTCCTTCCACAGTCCTCGCAAGTGTAAGACTGTTTTAGGTTTTTGTTGTAGTAGTTCTGGTGGTAGTTCTTCTGGTCGTCCCTCCACCTCACGGGTTGCTCACTGTCCTCGCTTGAAGTCTGGTTCTGTTCGCTTATCATCTGTAAGACTAAGTCGTTTTCTGCTTTCATCAGTTCAACCATCATATCAAATTCGTCATTCGTTATTCTCTGTTTTCTATTACCGTTAATGAAAATTCCTGTCATTTTACTATTAGGGCGTTTTGTCTTTAAGTAGTTTTATTTTTTCTTCTTACCTCGGCTACTTTTTGTATTTGTGCTTTCTGGGCTTCTGCTCCTGCTTCTTGTTTCCATTTGTTCCCTCGTCCATTCACTACCTCTAGCTATTTCTTGGGGTGAGTTGCTCCTGCTTCTTGTTTCTAATTGTCTTCTGTTCATTTGATTACCTCTTGCTCTTTCTTCTGTGAGTGACGCTCGGACGAGCCTCGCGCGCTCAGCGAGCGACTTCTGCTTCTTGCTTCTACCTGTCGTCTTGACCAGAATGATGCCCTCGGTTGTTCTTCTTCCTGTTCCCTTGATTGTTCTGATGGTGTGGATGTCTTCTTGTCACGTTTGAATAGTTCAAATACGCTCTTGTCTTCTCCACCTAAAAATATGTTTCTTAACGATTTTATTTCTCGGCTTTCCTGTTTCTTATCTTTTTCGGTTGATGCTGATGACGATGATGATGTTAAATGAAGACGTTGTAAATCTTCCTGCTTTTCATCTTTTGGTTCATCTTTTGGTTCATCTTTTGCTTCATCTTTTGGTTCATCTTTTAGTTCTGAAATTGCATTACTATAAATTTCATCAACAAAATCTTTTGCCACATATCGTGTTGTTTGTGCGTCTGCCTCGTTGTTTTCATATAACTGTGATGTTGGTGCTACTTCATCAAACATATCAGGGAACAATTCGTGTTGAAGAACTTGTTTATCAGTTTGAACCCTAGCATTCAACCGTAGTCTCCTATCGTATTTTGAAAGGTCAAAATCGTCAAAATCTATATTGTTGATTGACAAGTCAATTACCTGTCTTTCGGGGATGATTTCAATTTTTAATCTGTGCGTCATCGCTCCCTTTAGCATTTCTTCAAAAGTAGGGCGTCGGCGTAATCCATAATATTTATCAGTCATATTAAATATTATATATTTTATTAAACTTCCGCTGGTATTTCTTTAAATGAACCATCCATCACGGTTGGACTATCTTCTTTTTCCTTAGGTCGTGGGTGGAAAACTGAGTAATACACTTTATCATTGTAAAACCTTACTAATTTCAATCTGTGTTCCTTCTTGATAAAATCACCATCGCTATTAATTAAAGCATTATAACTCAGTGAATTCTTCATGAACACTGTCTTTCATCTTTCTAAATCCTTTCAGTTTGTCCATGACTTCTTTCATATCTTCAGGTCTGCTTGCAAGATAAGCGGGTGTTAGTTCAGACGCTCTTTTCTTAAACTCGTTGTAACCATAAGCGTCTTCTGCTTTTGATTCTACTTCAACAACTGGGTCGTCTTCTCGTTCATCTTCTTCTTCGCCTTCCTCTACTGGTTCTAATTCTGGCATTTCATCAGCGGACACCATTGAATGAACTTCTACACCGGCAGGATATGAACTCTTTGAAACAGCGCTTGCCATTTCTTCGTGTTGTTCTCTCCAACGTCTCATTCGTTCAGCAAGTTCTTCTTTCTGTTTGTTTGTTTCCGCCAATCCTTCTTGAATGAAAGACTGGTGTTGTTTCAGTGTGTCAGCAAGTTTCAGTTCGTCATTAAGTTTAGCTCTTACTCTGTCAGCATCCGACATTGCTCCTTTCATAACTTCACCTCTCCGGTCTAGTTCTTGTTTCTTTTGAATGTCTAAGACGTCCTTATTATCAAACTGACTACCGTATTGGTTTAATCTGTATCTTGTCGCTTTTCTGTCTATCACATTTTCAATTGATGGACGGTTCTCATCTCCTACCAACGTTTCTTTCAATAATTCATCATAAGAAGGTCTCAAATGTAGTTGTGATTTCAATGACCCTACTTTTACCGGTCCTACTGTATTCAATCTACTAATTGATTTAATCATAGTATATTAATTATTTAGAAAAATAAATTAATCAGATATATTCTTAATCATTTCTTCTAAATGCTTCTTTCTTACAGTTAGTTGTTCCTTTGTTTGTATTCCATCTGGTGACCGTGTGTTGTCTAATATTTTTCTTATTCTGTCTAATTCCTTTCTGTAACTTTCGGTTCTGTTGCTTTCAGCTAAATCATTTCTATACTTTATTAATGCTCCTTGTGATTGTCTCGCTTCCAGTGTGTCCTTCAACTGTTTAAAATAATTCATACGCGAGGCAACACCCCATAAATCTGAAACATTATAATGACGTTCTACTTGTGGCGCCCTTTTAAATTCTACATTTCTATGACTTCTCATAAGCATGATTAATATATATTATAATTAGATTATTATTTAAAACATTGATGAAGATAATTTGTTTATTTTTTCTTGTTTATCTTGTTTTTTCTTTTGTTTAAGTTCTTCATAATGTTGGCTTTATAGTTCTGTTGCCGTGGGTTTCTTAATAGTTTCTTTAATCACTTCTTGTTTAATCTCATTCTTAATTTCTTCTTTTACTTCAGGTTTTATCGTTCTAATATTCTTTTGTGGATTGACTGGGAGCATCTCGGTTTTTGCCCCTTTACAATTTTTAGGATGTGAGTGTCTCAAACTTTTCAATGTCATCTTTTTAGAGCATTGTTCACATTCTACTAATTCAACTTCTTTTTTAGTTCTTGGTAATTCTTTTGCTTTCGCTTTTGGTTCAGGAATGACTTCTTCAGGTTTAACTTCTTCTGGCATTGGTTCTTCATTAACTGTTTCATTTTGTTCAACGACTTCATTATTAACAGGTGCTTCTTCTGTTTTAGTTTCATTATTAACATCTCCTACCTCAATACTTGACATATAATATATATAGATTTTCCATATGGAAAATCTATATATTATTTAAATAATATCGCTTTTTACGAATAGTAGACTCAGACTAACATTTACACCGTTTAAATTAATTTCATTTCCTAATGAATTAGACAACCAAAAGTCTAACTGTTTAAAGCTTCTATTTGATACATCAAAGTAGTCGAGAGGGTTCATTTCATTATCAAAGACAATTCCCGCGTGTGGTGCTGAGACTGGCACTTTCTTAACAACTGTGCTATCGCCTGTCCTTAAATGTACTTGATTATAATTAGACAATTGAGAAGAATGAATATAAATATTTCTAATGGGTTGAAGATTAACGAAACCAGAAACATAAGGATTATTATATTGATAAACTACCATTTGATAATTTCCTAAAACTTCATTAGCAGATTGCAAGTTATTAGCATCAAAAGTTCCATTCCATATATAATCTACATATGTTAGTTTCATTTGTTCAGCAGTTAACACAGCGAACTTTCTATCGGCATAGTTTGAATAAATTGTTATTTTGTTAGTTTTCACACTGTAAGTAACTTCATAAGTATTTGAGAAATTAGTATTATCTACAACACCATTTATTTTTGACTTTAATTCTGTCGCTAGTTCTGTGCCAGTATATACTCCTTCGTCCAATTGTAACGCTAAATAATGGACATTTGTGTTATCTTCATCTGGAACTAGTGGAGAAGAATAAAAGTATAATATATTATTTAATCCTGACTGAATTGAATACCACGAGCTAGGTAATGTTACTTCGTGAATGTAGCAATGAACTCCGTTGTCTGTTTGTAATGTTTCCGGCAATTCAACTTTGAAATTCGATGATGTACCACTAATTCTATGAGCGCTGTCAATATAAACTTTTTTATATGTAAGCATTATTAATTAATTGAGAAGTTAATTTATAACTTTAAAAATATGATTAATAATAAAAAGTTAATTTATGAAATGAAGCATGGGAAAATTAAACATTATCAACCTTATAAGAAAACAACTAAAATAACTAATGTTATGAAACAAACTGACAAAATATTACATAGTTATTATCCTAATTCAAATTTAACTGATGCACAAGGGTTAAGTAGAGCATATGGCAATGGTAAAGGTTTTTATATTGATGGTGATAAAATGTATATAAGCGGAACATTTGGAAAAGGAACGTTTGGAGGTGCTGTTAATGACATTCTGGCGGATGTAGGACTTCCCTTTAAAATGACAAAATATTCACAACGATATAAAGACACATCAACAGCATTTGATGAAAACAATGAAGTTAAACATCTTATAACACATAGTCTCGGTTCAAGTGTAGGGGCACAGATAACAAAAGATTACCCTGAAAGAGAATTAACTTTAACCACTTATGGAGCGCCGTTTATATCACGAAGGTCTAAAATTACCGATGATTACATTAATTTTAGAAGTATCTTAGAC